>CM063503.1:92003682-92183682 GCA_032207245.1 Pardosa pseudoannulata | reverse complement strand
AGTTAAAAGCAAAAATTATATTCGAGAATGGGATTTTATTTCAGAGTTAAAATGTGACAAAGTAAACTCCAAGTTTCCGGGACCCCTCTGGCTACAGTCCTGCTTTGTAACTAATTTTATTATGACCTTCAAAATACACTTAATCGAATCAGAAGTGTTTGATAAATATCTAAGATGAATTAACTCGCGTTCATGCAATATATAGAATGTAGATGTCGTGTTACAATTAGGCTCCTATCTTGAAGATAGGAGCCTAATTGTAATCCGAAGTATTATATCCGAAGATACAAGTAGAAAGTGTCAATAACGTCATTCTTGCTGTAATTTTATATAAATAAAATAAAAAGCTTTAAATGCGAAAGATTTACGAAGCGTGGTCTAATCACAGAATCATGCTTTTTAAAGATATCAAGGTATTCTACACTGATGTCTTTTAAATTTTTTCTTTAAAACACTACGAGCTATATTGAGACTTGTTGCTAATAATGATTATATAAAAATGTAATACTTATACAAATATTTTAAACTGTACTGGAAATATAACAAATTTTACTGTAGTCTTCAAAATACGACTTAATAGGATTCTCAATACTATGCCTTTTCTTAAGACAGTGGTTGGCAAACTTATTAGCCAAAGAGCCAAATATGAACATTACAACAATTTTTTAAAAAATTGGGAGCCAAATCTGCCTGTTTAGTAAACTTTTACTCCACTAAATAAGTAGTACAATAAATAAAGCTAAATTTCATACTTAATAAATATTTATTAAGGATATTTATTAATGGTAGATAAGACAAAACTGTTCATACTGCAACTGCTGGTCTGTGATGACAATTTGTACCCCCCACTACTTTAGAAAAAGTATGCACGCGCATGCTTGTGGTACCTTTGTATCACACCAGAATACGCCGAAAACATACGAACAGTTTCAGCTGGTAGCTTGTACATGGTTTGTGTTTACGTTTACGAAAACTAATAAAATTAAACTCAATGTTCGTTACGTATTTTTACAACAATATAAAATTTTAATTACCTATCTATCTTTTAACTTAAACAAAAATTTATACATGTTCTCGATTTATAGAAGAATTTTAATTATTAAAATAAGATGTAATTTTTTTCTTACAAAGTTTTTTTAAAATGAAAATATTATTGCGCCTTCCGTGGATATTTGTGCCAGAGCCATACTTAAGGAACTAAAGAACCACATGCGGCCACTGCTATAGAACACTAAATATGGTAGATTTCTGTAGCTGTTAAAAAGTACAAGACCTCTTAGACTTATTGTCCTTGAAATTGGGATTTTTTTCAAAATTTGTTATTTACTAGGAGATTAATGAAAATTTTCCGACAAGGTATTTATAAAACCTTTGCACAACATTCTACCGCCTTGTTTCTACTAGTCAGTTCCAAGAATATTGCTATGTGGTAAAAGGTAAAAATTTTCGTAAAACTTTGTATAATATCGTAATAAAACTTTGTAAAATATCGTAAAACTTTGACTTCACTTTTCTTATTTTCGCTTTTAAAGAGGTTGAAAATTTTAGAAATAAATCCTGACAGTTAACTCTTTCAAAATATTGAATTGAAACAAAAGAGTAGACTTTTTAAAAATATGATCAGTATGACTAATAATTGAGTTAAATAATTAAAATTTTAGAATTTAAAGTTTTGTTGAATTTGATATTTTATTTGTATATTGATTTTAATTGTCTGTACGTTCTTAGAACAAAAGACAGGATCAAATGTTTTGTATTTGTATCGTTACTATATAGAATTTATACTTTAGTTTTTATTGCGATATAGTTTTAAATAGTTAAGCATTACTCAAGTGATTATAAATATGTAAATTTTTAAGTGCAAGAACAGCATAATGTTAAGTATCGTAAAATCGTAAGATACAATATTTTTATATTATTAAATATAAAATACTGATCTTTACTTTTATTTAAAAATGTAAATGGTAGTATTTTCTGTTTTGAATTTTAGTAGTAAAAAAGGTATTTTAGTGCAAAAAATATTTTTGTTGTATTTTCAGAAATTTAAATTGTATACGTTTTGTTCTAGTAACGTATGAGTAAAGAGCACATAAACTAAGTTATACTTTTGTAAAAGTCTTAAATATTTAAGAGAGTTCATTTGAATCATATGGATTTTAGCTGCACTGAAATGAAAATTAATTTTATTTCAAATAAGACTGCTTATTTATCAGTTTATGACTAAAAGCTAATAAAATATCCTTTTTACTGCATAAAAATGTTTATATTTTCAAATCATGTACATAGTTCTAAACATTGCCAATAAATTTACTATTAAATTAATTTCTATTGCTTAATTTTGTTCAGGCTCTCAGTCCTATATGGAGTGAGTAAGGAAAACCACATCTATTTTTGTGTGTTTCAGGTCCCAACGGTTGTCCCAGGCGTCGTGGTCGTCAGACATATACACGGTTTCAGACTCTCGAGCTGGAAAAGGAATTCCATTTCAATCACTATCTAACCAGACGGAGACGGATCGAAATTGCACATGCCCTGTGTTTGACAGAGAGACAGATAAAAATCTGGTTTCAGAATCGGCGTATGAAGCTCAAGAAAGAGCTTCGAGCGGTCAAAGAAATCAACGAGCAAGCCAGACTTGAAGCCAAACTCAAAGATCAAGACGACGGAAAGCGGAAAAATAGTAGTGCCACAGGTAACGTAGACAAGAAAGATTCTTCAAGCATTGGCAAGGACCAGCATGTCGATAAAATCAAACACGATGTTGATGGCGATTCCAGGGGAAGGAGGGAAAGTATCCAAGATGAGGACAACGACTCAAGAAATTCCACCAACACTGACATCAGCACTACCTCCGTGGGGGATATCGTCGATACCAGCCCAGGAGTTGATCGTTTAGTGGCTAGACCACTGATTCCTAGTTCCGATGAGGCTAGTTTGCCATAAACAGGCCGTTGAAAGTCCGGCAACTCATTACCGATATACGATAAAAACAAAACTTCTCTCTGTTGCTGCTACTACAAAACCGTAGAGTTGGTTTTTTACTTAGTTTAGGGTCGACATGAGTGTGACAATGCTACTATAGGGTTCCCACGTCTATGTTTATATTCAATTTTATTTTGAATGTGTTCAGTCTACCATGTTGTATAATTATTTTTTCATTTTCTGTTCAGTTACTTTTTGTGAAACTTGACACTAAGAAGCTAATATGCGCCTTTTCGATATACGTAATAGATAAAACAGAATATTATAAATTACGTGTCCCCACTTGCAAAGTATTGTACAAAGTCCAGTGGTTCCTTTCAGACTCTTTGATATGAATTATTTTTATCATTTTGTTCATTACTTTTATCAATTTATCAATTAAACATTATGTTTTGTGCTGATAGTGGGAGCCCCGTTCTAAAATCAACCCCAAAAATTATCTCTAGTATGTCAGTATTTTATTTATAAACAGCGTACTGTTACAAAAATATTCATGTTTTAAAACTTCATTTTACCGAATTTTTACTAAAAGAACAAAATCATCACTTCGAATTATTTTCTATTGTGTCTTATCCTTCAATGTTTCTATACGTATTTCATCGAGCATTGCATGCGTGTCTTCTTCACAAGACGTGACTTTCATTTGTTAGAAAGGTAATTAAAAAAATTGTATCATCTGTTAAATAATAATTCATTCAATATCAATAAAACTTTTATTTCTAATTTCAATATTACCGAAAGTGTTATAATATTATGAAGTTGCATAATTTTTATATTACATTTGAAAAATATTTCATTTCGTGAAATTAATTTAATTAATTTGAAATCAACTCTTTCTTTTATACACTCAATAATTATGCATACATATATTCGTAAACTTATAAAATATGACACTAAGTAAAATGATTCAATATTAATTATTAATCAAAGGAACTTTTAGTTTTATTTTTAAAGTAATTTTTAAAATATACACGGTACAGCTTTAATATAAATTAATATACCTCAAAATATGTTTAACGACACCTAGAATATTATATCCTTATTCTCTTCTTTAGATGATAAATGTTTAATTTATTTGTTTTACAGTAATAGTTTGTTGGTATAAATTCATTATTTTCCTTAATAATTTGCTTTAAATATTAATTAATATTTCCTTAATAATTTTAATATTTTCTTTAAACTAAATCACAGCACTGTGAAGTCTTATTAAGTATGTTTGTTAGTCCACAATTTGATTGCAGTTAATACTGGAAATTTTATTGTTAAATTTCGTTATTGTTGCTAATTTCTGTTCATTAAGTCAACTGAAATCTGTTATTATTAAAACATCGTTATTATTTAAGTGCTTTAAATTTAATCTTCTTGTTAGTGAATTGTTGAATTTGTCTTTTAACAATATCTCTCTAATTTTAAAAAGTTTTGTGCATTTCTATTATTTTAAAAAGGATTAAGCTACAAAATTTTAAAATCAAACTTTATCAGTATTTTAAAATAATATTACATTAAATGCTTTACATATTTTTCATTATCAACGTCATGTCTTTAAAATGCAAATGCATATTACTATAACTCATACCTATTCAGTTAATTCTTAAAATTTAGAATTAATAACAATCAATGCAGAATTCATAATATTGATAAAACCACAAAATTAATGAAAATGTTTTTTGTAATTTAATTTTCTGGTAAACTGTACTAATTTTACAAGTTAGAATTATAACAAAAGACCTCGTCTTTTTCATTTTTTTTCTGCAGGTATTAAAAAACTCGTTTTCTCTACAAATACCAACAATTCATATTTATAAAGTATCTTTTATAAAGTATTTAGTATGGGTCCAAATAGTTTCGTCTTATATTTATTTTAAAACTAGTACTTAATTATATTAGTTTTTAAAAATATGTAGCTGATGAGCTATAAATTGTAAAATAGTATTCCTAATATATAATTATTTACATCTAGGCGTGTACTAAACATATTATTTATGTAAAGTATGGTTATTACATGTGTTGCGTTTGAGGACATATAATGATGAAGAATAAATGTATTTTAGGAAAGCAATGCCTACGTAAAAACTATTTTTTATTAATTACTATATCGAATGGTTTTCTTAATTTAAATGTATCGACATATCCTTCCTGAGCTACTGCCATAATTAAAGTCGCTCTAACCTTCTCTATAGACTGTAGCAAAATGAATATCATGATACGTACAACGTTTATACGTAATTTCAAATACAGATAGCATGTGCAGTACTGTAGAATGTGCTTAACGAATGTTGAATTTAAGGTATTTTATGAAATTTTCTTCTAATACTGTCATTTTACTTTTCTATGTAGGTATTAAAAATGTTTGAACTACGAAAATACGTTTTGCTTGACAATCTAATTTTGCTGCAAAAATAGACTTCTGAAAACTAAATTTTGGTACTCCATTTTTTCATTAAAATCATTTTTTAGTTTAGTTATTTTCAACATTACAGAAAGTATTGTTTATATATCTCTAACTTAATATGTATTCCAAGACAGTTAACGGTGGATATACTAACTAATGATTTTTGCTTACTGAAACAATTTTACATGCAAAATAAACTAGTTATTTAAGATACTCTCTTTATACGTCCTGTGATTTAAACGCTATTATTATACATATACAAATACAAATTTTTTTTATACATTCACTATTTGAGATCTTATATTAAAATGCAAAGTTTTAAACGCACTTTCATGCAGGGCAAACTAGATTTGCAAAAAGGCTAATCTATATTGTACTGCGTATTATTTTATTAGCTTCGATACTTTTATGTTGTTTAATTGGTTATCAAATGATTGTAAGCTACTTTTTCTGTTATTCTAATATCTTTTACCATTTATCTAGAAATCTCTTCTATTTGTTTTGGCTGAATATTTTAATGATCTAATGAATTTGTAACAATTTAAGCTGCTTGATCATCATGTTATAAATATATTAATAATCTTTTTATTCAATTGTTAATGAACATTTACGTTAGAATGTTTTAATTCTGATATCAGTTTATAAATGTTAGTAGCATTATGTTTTGTGTCGAGTGTTATAAAATTTGCATGTAATTATATTTAGTGCAAAATTGTGATAATGATGGAATATGTGTACTACAGTTTTGGTTATCTTTAAGTCAAATGTTTAAACTAGGTGGTCAAGTAACATTACACATTTCAGACTCTTAGTGAGAGAAATTGTTATACTTTAATAGATTTCTTGTTGGTGCTTTCTGACGTCTGTTTTGTCGAGTGCAATAAATATAAATGTTGATTTATAAAGCTATATGAAAGATGGTCAAGCAGCTTTTCATGCAAATTGTTAATCAGGTTTTTTTTTGTGCACATATGATTATTATATCCAAAAGTATGTTGCCTTAATTGCATAACACATGTTATTGATAGGAGGTCTGATTACCAGAACTTTAAATTATTTTATTCTAAAGTTTAATAATTTACTTAGATGATATGAATAAATATGAGTTTAAAATGCTTCAAACATCCTTAAACACATATTTCTTGTAGTTATCTAAAAAGAACATTTAAAAAATTAGTTTTTTGCTTAAAATATGAAAAGTTTTACTGATTTAAACCGGTAAAAATGATTCTTATTGATAAAATAAAATTCATTTTTCTTAATATGACGTTAATATTTTCGAAAAATATGATGATATTTCAAAAAATATTCCGTAATGAGATGCCTATATAAATAATATTCTAATAGTAATGGAACTGGAAAATCAGACCTCCCTTATTTATGGCTATTATTTGATGTAAAAGCATACTCATAAGCTGTCAGTCGTCTCAAAAAGTTTTTCAATGAAAAGTTCTTTGATCGCAAAATCTTCTATTGTATGCCTTAAATTTTGACACTGTACTGAACAACAGCTGCAATCCTGTTCTTGTTCATTGAATACAGACTTTTTGTTTTTGTTCAAGCAATACTTTTTCTAAATGTATCCAGGTGGGATTCTCCAGCAGCGCTGAAGAACAACTTCCGCGTGCAGCAACACTGCAACTTTTTGCAAAACATTTTTGTGTAAAAGTGTACAGTCACATGTGTCCCTGTTTGTGTGCAGAGAGGATTTACGAGTACACCTTGCACCAGCGTGTGTAAAAAACTTTCCCTGAAGGAGTGATTTTGCGAAACAGATTGATGTTTTAATAAATCCTTCTTGTCTCATACGTATTTATTCTACCACATACGTCAGTCGTCAATGTTGTTGGCAAATAACATTTTATCACATATAAATATAAATATATATATACATATACATATAATCTTTTACAACGTTTCAGTGGCTTGGCATGCAATATACAGCTAAAATGGCTTTGTTGTTCGCGTCTTACTATCTTTGTTAATTCTAGTGTGAAATGTGAGTTGTAAAAGTCACTTTTTTCTATTGTTCTGTTCATTTGTTAATAATAATTATCATCAAAAATTTTGAAATGCTTACTCGTAGAAAAAAAAAATGTCCATTTAATGGACAAGGAAAAAAGTGTAATACTTATGCTACGTACTTCCACCTTTTTCAAACGCTAAAAAGTTAGTTTCACTTAAATTTTTTTTTGCTATCTTTCAGTATTTTTTCTCGTAAATCTTACTGCAGTTAATTTAAAATTTTAATAAAATGCATTATTTAACTTTACCGTGTTTACAAAAGCTAATTTTAAAAATTATAAAAAATGCTTTAAATTAGAATATAAGCCGTAAGATTTTAATGAATATTATGTGCGTGCATGACTATACAGCAGGTTCTTTGAAAATATTTATAAGTGTTTATTTATCACTGCAATTTTTCTATTAAATTTGATGCTTTTAATATCAATATGATTTTTGGATATTTCTTTTCCTATTAGTTTTAAACAGCAGAAAAAAAACATCAAAAGCACATATGTGAATAAAATTTGATAAATTTTTTTATATAACTTCATTAATTTTTAAAAATTTTCTTTCAAAATTTCACCTTATTTGAATTTAAATACCGCTAAAATAAAAATAATTGCTGTTAGTAATAAAGTATTTTAATTTATTTTAATTTCTTCGAAATCCGACTATTTTATTTATGTTAAAATTACAATAAGAAATTCTAATTGTTAAGCAAAATTTAGGAACTAGTTATAAAAAAACTTATGAGTAGCATATTTTTTTATAAAACGATATTCAGTTAGGCTGAATTTCAAAGTAAGCTTTCTGTAAAGTATTATACGAGCATAATTTAGTTTAAATTTATTTATGTTTGGGGTTTTTTTTTAAACCAAGTCTACTAGGAACTATCTACTTTTTTTATTCCAAGTTCTTTGACTGATTCTAACTGTCGTCAACCTTTTTGAATTAAAATAGATGACCTCTTTTCCAAGATACTAAACTTTTTGGCGTTGGAAGAAGGTGCTTAGCCTGTAGAAATCTTAGTTGTTGGACTGCTTCTAATGCCTGTAAGTTCGTGTAGCTACAGTCTGATGAAAAATACGTCATATACGTTAGTACTTACGGACATAACTCAGAAGACTGGTCAAATAAATATACACCGCAAGAAGGACTTTGTGTGTCATTCTTTAGTCTTGTTGTGATTTCTTTCAGAACCTAGGAGATCTGCAATAACCGATATTCGGTTGTGAAGAGGAGATAGGTTATTTTTCTTCTAAAAACTCTTTTATACATTTTCGCAGATAATGTATCTCATGGTCTACATACGTAACTGGAACGGTAGAGGATCATTTTAAAATGCAGGTAAATATATATTTTTAGATGTACAACGGTATCGTAATACAAGAAACCAAAGTAAGTTTGTTTCATTTGTTTAAAATCACAACCTAAATTTACATCACTCACTACACTCATAACTCATTTACACTCTTAGATTGATACATTTAAAACATTTTAAAAGGGAATAATCTATACTTAATTAAATATAATTTCCGATAGTTTTCAAATCAATACTGACTCTTTATTGGTTTCTATCACTTTTTAATAGAATTGACTGAACTCAGGGTTTAATTTTAAGGATAAATTTTTGATAAAGAAGATTATTAAAGGACTGCAGTGTAAATAAATAATAAGGGAAAATGATCCAAGTTACATTGGAATTCACTAAAAAAAATATGAAAACTTATATGATAAGAAAACAGAATATGAATTAAACATGCATTCAATGTACAACATAATCTAAAAGCAAATTTTCTTTGAATAACCATAGCATTCACAGCCACATTTATGAATTTAAATGGTAAAGGTTTGCACATTTAAGCAGATTAATTATAAAAGGATTTTACCTTGATACGTACAGAAAATGGACACCTATGGAAGTGTGTTACATTCTTCAGGTATGCCTCCTATAATTCGTAGAGATTTTTGTAATTATTCTTATGCTAGTTCTCCATTAATTTATTCTCCAGTGCATCATAATTAATTTAAACCGTATTCTCAGACGCATAGTATGAATTTTTTACCTTCAATTTTCAAATTTAAAATAAAGTTTCATTACATTAATCACATTCAAGAATTTTTAAATGAGATGAATTAAAAAAAAAATCATATATGTGAAGGAAGCAAGATTACAAATGCCTATGATGAAGGTTTGACTGATTTTGGTTAGTAAAAGTTCACGAGTCCGAAATAAGCACTCTATAAACTCTACGTGTATGATACCGTAGCTATAATGTTTAGTTTAATCCAAACGCTTTCTGAAAATAAGTCCAAATTGAAGCACTTTATCAGTTTTATACATTTTGATTTAAAATTTAATAAAAATTTTAATCAGAAGATTCAATTTCGCGTACGAATTTTTTTTAAGAATTCTGTAATTAATTTTCCTCTTTTAAACACGTTCCTTCATATACCGTAATTTTTAAAGAAACTTAAAACCTTCAATCCCGGGAAATATGTAACATTGGATTTTAATAATTGGATTTTAATAAAAAATTACTTTTTGAATAAAATGGCTTTAAACCCAAGTATAAAATTTACTAAAAAATATACACATTATCCTGTTTTTATCCAGTGGGTGATACATTTACGAGAATCTTTAAGTCTGAAAATTTTCAAGCAATTATTTCAACTATCTCAAAAATACGATACCCCAGATATCTCAGTGCTAACCGCTTAACAGTGAAAATTCCTATTATAGGATATATATTAAGAGTTTATGTATTGCAGTGACGAATATTCTGCGACGACAGTAACTTTTAATGTTGCGTTAGTCAAAGAAAAGTTTTAAGTATAAATTTTCTTTTAAACTTTTAGTTTGATAAAGAGACACATTTTTAATAATATAAACTTTAAAATCTCATTTAAACAAAATCATATTAACTAACGAAATAAATAGGATGAAATCGATAAAAAATTAATTTTCTAATACTTATTACTTTTTTAATTCTTTTTTTATCTTAATGCTGACTTCCCCAAAAATATTGATAAATGAGTCTTTTGAAAACTGCATTTACAAATATAATTTCTAGATGTTAACAAGTTCGTATGTATATACATAAACAAGTAAATTAGAGATTTGTTTAGTTTTCTTCCTAACTGTTATATTTCAATAAAAATATTTCTCTAAAAGGAAAGTCTGGAAGTTCTCTATCTATATTTATGCATGAAGAATTAGTCCAAAAGTATTTTTGGTAAGATCAAGCAATATCTCTCAAAACGGAATTAAATAATTTATTTGATGCATAATGAATATTCATATGCGATTAATTTCACAGTTGAAACAATAAAAAATGTTTATGGTAGCTAATACATGCTTATTTACCAATAATCTCCCATTTAATCATATTTTATTACGAAACCATGTTTTCTGTTTTTAAAATTTGATTTTACAAAGTGCTCTGCAGAGTTGATGCGTTTATTTAAAGTTAGGCTGTGATTTTTTTTTTCAATTTCCATCACGTGATCCCAAATGTAATTCAGAGGAATATCAGATATAATGTTAAGTAACAATAAATTGTAGAAGGGTTTTAATAGCTTAACTGTATTCTAAAGTACTTAAGCCGTATAAGGATATGTAAAAGCTTCCATTTTATCAGTTTGTTGGGTGTTATTGTTATATGCAATTGTATAAAGCTATCAGATGTCCGTTTTCGTGGCTGAGGTACTGTTTCTCTATATTACAAACATACTGTTGGAAATCTACATCAGCATTGTAAGCGCTCTATACAAATGCTACAAGTACTGTTAAAAAACAACAATCATTTTCTAAATAAAAATATGTAAGTGGATTCTATATAATTGATGAAAACAGTTATTATTATATAAAAATTCGATAGTCTTACGTTTCCTGTTCTCACATTTCAAAGTATACACAAGTTTAATTTTTGGACAATGCTGAAATTTAAAGCATTCAAAACTATTAATCCTACTTTAATATAAACGTATATTTTAAAGTCTGTTCTTCATACATAATAGCAAGCATTTAAATTAGTGGTACGTATCACAAAATCTTAGACATTACAAGTTGAAGTGGAACATATATTCAAAGTAAGTAAAAATATTTTTCTTTCAAATATGCAAATAAAGAATAGAGACGTTTTCGTGTATGTAACGGTAGGTAAGACAACTCCAATTTATGTTCTTTCCAATTCAGCATTTAGACCAGAGTTAGTATTATAACCTTTCTTATTTGAAGGTTAAGAACTGATGATTAGCTACAAAAGTGAGATATTTTTTACCATTTTATTTCGTGCAATTTTCTCTAATCTAGTCTTGCAGTCAGAAATTGCCGAGAGAATGTTTCAAAAAAGAGATCAAGGTTAGAACGTTATTACAACAGTTTGCTGAATATCAAAGGAAAAAAAGGCATTTTCATCTCGTTTCTTTATCATTTTTTTTTGTCGTTTACTAGCATTGTGTGAAAGATCTTTCTGCTGATACGATGTTTCGACCATTGTCTGACAAAAAAATGTCAAGGGTTCTTTTATCAGCTAAATATATTTCTTTGTGTAAAAAGTTATGTTATATTTATTTATAGGTTTTTGTTAGTTAAAGGGATACCCTCATTTCGTGTAAATAACAAATAAAATAAATATGCTGTTTTAAACGTAACAAGTTCGAACAGTTTACATTTTTTTAATAAGTGTTCGAATACTCTTTTGACGGTTTAGATCCAGGGTGCCATGATAATATATTAAGTGTAAATTAAAAAGCCTAATTTTCAGGATTTTATAAAGTGATAAAAAGGTGTTAGAAATTTATAAAAGGCAGTAATAATATCAAATCTTTAGTTTTTCTTAATTTTTCAATTTAGGTTTTTATTTTCGTAGATACGCATTTTAAAAATAGAGTTTCCATTTTTAAATTTAAAAGATTATGAATAGCATTTGAAAATTAGATACAATTTTATTCCTTCAAATATAAAAAACTTTTCAAGTTTGTTCATTAATTGAACCTTATTACATAAAAGATACAAAGTAAGCTTGACAACTTAAAATTAATATTAAGTTATAAATCTTTTTGTGGGAAATGTTTATCTATCAAAATGCGTTTTCAATGGAAATTTTTAACTATTAAAGAAAGCCATTCTGCAAGATTGCATGCACTTAACAAATTAAAAATTTTATTGCGGAAAGATTGTTTATTCTTATTGAGAAAAAGTCATGAGCACCCTTGATCAGAACACAGTTAAACGATTTTATGCCATTGCCAAGTAAGAAACTCAATGATACTTAAGTTGTGATAAATTACTTGTAAAATGTTTAAAGAAGGAAATTAATTGAAAACGTTACTTTTGTGTACATTTTGTATAAAAGAATATAGGAATAATAAATATTTCTTTCATTGTCTCTACGATAATTTCCTTCAGAGCATATTTGATAGAAAGATATTTATCTTTGTGAATTCAATTTTTTGCTTTATTAGTTATGTACTGAAAGGAATACTGCTTCCTAACAATTCGTAAATGAACTGTGATATTTTGATCTGTGATGCTTAGTTTTCTTAATTTGAGTTACTTTATTCCTATTTTGCTTACTTTGTAAAGTCTGTTTTAACATGAAGTCCGCGTTCACGACTCAAATGAAAATTCAATTTATTAAAAATAATAAAATACTTTATTCAATTGCACACACTTTGTGCTTAGCCTTACTTCCGTTTGCCTCTCTCCCTGCTTTTCTACATTTGACTGGCATTTTTAGTCGATTCGTTTCCTTTCCTTTCACATCGAGGTTGAACTCAAGCTCTCTTTCGACACATGCCTAGTTAATGCCGTAAAGAAAATACCAGAGAAAATACCTCACTTAATTTAATTATTAATTATAATCACTAGATTTTTTCCAATTTAAAATTTGATAACTTGTTTTGAAATAGAACAATTCTGAGATATTCTTTTGCATATTACAAGTTATACTTTGTGTAAGTAATAAACTTATTAACTGCATTGTGAACAGTATAAAGAATTTTTAAGGTTATTAACTTAGTTATGAAACTTTGCACACATATGCACTTGTGTATAACGAAATTTACCCTATTGATTAAAATAATGAGATTAATTCCATTTTTTTGGAATATTTATAAATTTTCTTTTGGATTAAGTCTGTATTTTTTCTCTTAATTAATTATTGCTTCAAAATGAACGTTGTATATTCCATAAGTAATAAAATTATATTACAAGAAACTTTTCATACATATACACTTATGTATAATTAAATCAATCATATTAAATATTATTAAAATAATCAAATATCACTATAAATTCCGTTTTTTTTTTGTTTGTTTTAATAATACCAGTTTTTCTCCTCTTGTACTTTGAAATTTCTGGTTCACTCCTTAGTTCAAGGAAATTTTTAAAGGCTGCCATATCGACAGAAAGCATGTATAAAAGCTGAGGTGGTTTTAAAAGAACTCTCGTAAAACAGACTGTCAGGTGTGCTTAAAAATTTGATATAATTTAGGAAAAAGTACAACTTTAAAATGAAAAGACATTTTTTTTTAATATTTCTTTTGGATTAAGTTTGAATATTTTCCACTAATTTAATGTTATTTAAAAATATAAGAATAATTAGATTAATAAGGAATAAAACTATATCTAGAAAACAGGCTGCAATTAATCATTCTTCTTTCCGTAGTTTATGTTTATGTTTAGCAGTATCATGAAACCCAATGCATTTGTTTGAATGTTCTTTCCACTTCTTAAACACATATGACAATCTGTTTTTTTAAAGTTGTTTCAAAACCACCTCCCCAGCTTTTACACATGCTTAAAGAACTTACAAAATATAACACTTTCTTTCTAAATAATTTCGGATTAAAAACTCTTGGCATGTTTTACATTTTTTCACATCGGCTTCATGTCACTGTGAGCAAAGTTTTATTTGTGATTCTTTTCTTTTTATAACTTAAAATATTATCAATAACCTACTTCTTTAGATATATGACTCTAATAAATTACTATCTTCTTTTTAATGCATATGAACAAAATTAAAACCTAGAGTTTTGTCCATAGTTGATGAAGATAGGCAAAACTGAAAGTATTAACCCTTAATTTGACAAGATGTTTTTTCAAATATCTATTAAAATATATTTAAATAAATAGTAATAGCAATAATAATAATAATTTAAATAATAATAATAATAATTAATAATAATATATAATATGTTTAATATATTATATATTATCGATAAAAATATATATTTATTATAAAGATTTTATTTATTTGATTGCTCGTTGTAGAGGACTTAGCCAAATTAAGGGTTAAGTAATGTTCTAAACACTTATTTATTTACAAAACATGATCTTGTAATTACCAGTTATACTTCTTTCAGCTGAGGAAAAAGTCAGAAATCGCAAGGTGCGAAATAAGGACTATATGAAGGGCGTGGTATATCTACGTTATTCTCCAGTAAAACACCTAGTATGCAGCTAGTAATATGTACCATGCATTATTATGACGATTAGTCGCTTGTGGTTGCGAAATAAGCTTGGGTTAATCTCGTGAAACTCTGTCATATCAGCCTGCGTATGCCATCAATGGACTATTGTTGTTAATACAGGCACCAATATTTTATTAATATTACACAGGAATTATTATTCAGATAAGTAGTTTCTCAACAGTAAAATTAGTGTTATTAACTTATTGAACTGCTCACGAGTTTTTAACATGCTTGAGAATTATTTTGTTAATCAAATAAATAATTTATTTATGGGAAATACTTTTAAATCTGTACGTTAAATTTTTGTGAAAAGCTCCGGTTTCGTAATGGGCGTAATTTAAATATAATTTAATTTTTTCGTAATTTAATCGAAAATTTAAAATAGGGGCGTAGGTTTATTTTAATGAATACTTGTAATTGGTAAAAATTTTTGTAAGAATCGCTGAAATATTAAGTGACAAGTAGCATTTTAGAAACGAATAAAAATTTTAAAAACCCATATTTTTTTTAATAAAAGGAAGTGATTTAAAAAGATGTAAAATGAATAATTTAGTTATACATAAATGTATATTTTTACAAATTACCATAAATAAATAATTTACAGAAATCCTTCATATTTGCAAACTAGATCTCTTGACAGTTTTAATAATCTTAATGAAATCGAAACTAATTTATAAACATAATTATTTCAATAGTGTTTTCAGTGTTAGTTGCATTCTTCTTTAATGTTACAGCTTTCTATAAAAATTATGTCACAAGAGGCATTTTAGATAATGATTAGTGTGTTAGGTTAATACAAAACAATAATTAAGAGAAGCAAAAACAATTATAAATACTATTACTTTTAAGCAATAATAAAATATATTCAACTATAATTATTTAAGTAGATTCTGTACAATCGTATTGTTAAATAAATGGTTTATTTATGTTTCTAAACAACTTCAGAAATTATTGAAAGTTTAATTTCTAATATAGTAAATAATATATTTTAAAACATTACTGTTTGTTAAAATACTGCAAAAGAGTTCAAAACATTTTCCTGTGGGGAATCCACTGTACGTAAATATATCCACAAAACTTCCTAGGTCTCTTTGGTTCATGTCTAGAGATGCAGAACTAAAACCATTCTGAAAAAAAAATTACATTTTAAATTTGCTTTATTAGGTTCTTAAAACATTAAGTATTATATGAGATATTATAAAGAGAAGAACATTTAAGATTTACTTTAAATTGAAAACTTATTGAGTAGGTAACATACATTTTTGAAAATTTTCAAATACTTTCTACAGCTCCTAATCTATTATTTTCTTATAAAAAATAAACTCACAGTACATACAGAATGATAAATTAATAATGTATATAGAAAGGGAACAATTCAGTCGCATATTTAAAAAAAATAATTCACTCTGAAGCGTTTTTCTTTTTGCACAGTTTTGGTGCTTCACTTTCTGAAAGCATATAAACTATACTCAAATAACGATACTGGGGATGGCTTTATTACTTAATCATAAAACATAAACGAAATTGAAATCTCCTGTACAAATGTATCATTTTGTATATGCTTTAAAAATTAAATTTAGTCGAAAATGATCATTACCACCTACTTATAGCTAAAACAAAGATGGTTATATAAACATAAGCTCATTTAATAGCTATAAAAATGTCCCAGAACCCTCAAACATAACTTTAAATTGTTCTGTTTTAAACACTGAAGAAAATATCTAAAAACATATTCAAAAACTTTCTTTCCAGTTTAAAAATTATAAATATCTACTAAATGAATAAGAAAATACACAACATACAGCAGATTATTTTTATAAAGAATGTATATAAAGCATGAATAATGTTTAGGTTGTGTGGTTTGGTTGCCCTCTTCAAAACCCCTGATTGCGTTTAAAAAATATCGTTGTAATGATTGCTATATTCTGAAGTTATTCTATGTCCAAATAGTCATCATACGTTTTACTTAATAACTAACCTACGGATATCATATACGGATATACGGATCTTGAAACTAACTAATATCAATAACAAAATTCTAACTAGGTTGTTTTGAAAATAAATTTCAAATACGTCTTCAAATATGTCCTCTTCCAAAATGATCGTTCAGTCGTATTCGAATGCATCCCCCCTAGAATAGAATAAATCTTGCAATTCAAAAAGTTCTATAAGACTGTATAGTCAGTCGATACATTATAAAAATTCCTAAAATTGACCAAATTTTCAACCAGTGAAGACATTTTTACCTTCTTGGCTGTGTCAGTATTTGTTGGAATACCTAAGACACTCAAGTCTGAAACCATTCTGTTGAACCCAGTCAAATTATTGACATTGTTGTTCGATATTCCACTAAGACATTGAAATTTTTTTCCAAAATCATTCCAAACTTTAAAATCTGAAGATTTTATTTCTTGAAACCAGATTCGTTTGTTTCTGTTACACTGCTGACATAAATATTTTCAGCCATTCGGAAACAGCGTTCAGCAGCAACTCTTTATCCGATTTATAACAAACCCTCTAGTGTTCCTAGACCTCTATAATCTCAGCTTTTATAAAAGTGTTCTAAATTTAATTTAAGAATATAATACATCAATAAACTTCATACATACAGTTTCATCCAAAAAATTATATTACTTCAGACGCAGACTATTACAATAAATAATTAATAAGAGTCACTGAAGCAGGGAAATTTACAAACTTATGCCATGAAAGTTTTAGATTCCACTCTCCATCTATTTAATGCAAATAATTATATTTTATGAAACTGGTTTATACCTCACTGTGCTAATTTTCACGCATGCAACCCTTTTTAAAAGATAATGAAACCATTTAGATAAATGGAGTCAGTTAAAAAGCTCTGGGTGGACTTTCTTTTTATGAAAAGCGTGAATATCAATCTTGCTAAAGTAAATGGAAATGGCGAGAGAAAATAACAGATTAAAGGTGTGCGAGACATATGTACATGTAAAAGTTCTCATTGCTGTGTTCAGGTTCCTATTCACTTACTCACGCATGTGAATTCAAATTATCACCTATATTCTTAATGTAAACCATGCCCAAACTAAAGGGACCATGTCCAAACTAAAAATGTGAAAATCATTCTTTAATTGTTTGGATTACTTAGGAGGAGCTTGAAGTTAGGTTTAAACGCAGTCCAACTGAATTTGTTTGACTGAAATATAATAACACCATGCAGGAAATGTTAGTGTAATTACTAAATCGATTACTGTAATGAATACTCCAGTTCAATGTTAAAAATTGCTTCACTGGTTTTTTTATTTTTATATTAAATTATGGGTTACGTCAACTATTAAGATTACTTGGATTATGCGATATAAATTTTCCAGGGGTAACATATATTTTTTTAGTAAAAATTTTATTAGTTTGTAAATTTTTACAGTTTTTAACTGTGCACATATACACACTTAATTATTAAAATTATTCCCAACTATTTTAGTTGAAATTATTATAATAGCATGCGTTTTTAAAGTGATGAATTTTAGTGGTACTTTACCGGTGTTAAGTGTAATTGGGCAAAATTTAGCAGCAATTTTTTTCTACATATCTAAAAAAATATTTTATATGAAGAGCATTTTATATTCGTTTCAAAAGTTCGTAATTTAAAGATTTTTATATTATTTTCATTACAGCTAAAAAAAGCTGCGTATATTCATAAGAATAAATGTGCAGTGTTGTACGCAATCATATGAGTGTATAAAAATACACAGAAATTTGAAAATTGTTCTGTTACATCTAGAGAATTTTTAATAGCATATAATCAAAAACAAAACGTAACTTATTATATAGTCTTTTTCTAGATAAATAATTTTTAACTTATAAGAGAATGGAAACGAGGTGAAGCAGCAGTTACAATGTACCACAACCTTTGTAAATTATAATTTATAATTATCTGGAAATCTAAAATTGTTTTAAACAGTAATGATAAATTTAATAAAATAATCTGCGTGTTGTACCAAGCATAACTTTTGTGATAATCGAAATTAATTCATTTTTCCATAAAATAAACTAGATGAATAAATCTCATTGCCGCCCTTGAAATTTTTCCTGATTATTCTATTAATATTATCTAAAGATTTAAGAAATGTTCACTAGCTTTTATTTCCATCATTTTTTAGGCTGCATGTGAAATAGATGACACACGCATCAGTTCAACCTTGTTTGGTTGTCCGTATCAAAGTCAATGGGCCTTTACTTAATCCCTTAACTAATTTATGTAGCAGTAACCAAAGTGAAAAATATTCTAGCGAAACTAAATATGTGAGTATTTTTACGAATCGTTTGAAATGACAGAGCGATGTAATAAAATTTTTAGTTCATGCAAAATATGCAGCTCTGTTTCTGAGAATATCGTACAATTCTTTATATAAAAACTTGTAATGTAATGCCTTAGCCGTCGTTCTATGCTACTCCATTTGAAATCTAAATCAAGTTTTAAACTTAAAAAGCTTTCAAATAATCATTTATAGGCTATTTCAGTTTTCTCCCAATTTCGGTATTAACATCTTACACAATATCTTCGATGTTTAAATTGTTTCCATGACAAGATGAAAGGCTTTAGATTAAAGCTTAATTTTTACCAGCAAAAATTTAAATGCTTATGGGAGCTTTAGGTAGTCAGAATATAATACACTGATGTTATAAGGTTGTATTTTTGATATGAAGAGTTTTTACAGAGATTTTATTTTTAGTATTAAAGACAGAAATGCACAAACATGCAGAAATAACTGCCAAGCCAATGTTAATAAGCCACAAAGCCATTTGTGCCTTATATACATTGTCTTCCAGTTATTGTTATATTATTGTTATATATCTTCTTAGAGATTTTACCTTCTCATATATATACAAGTATAATTATTAAGTATAATTTGTAATGGTAAGGTATTTGGAAGAGTTCCAACACTTACTGTTATTTCACAAGCAAAGGAATTGACAAGCAGTGACCGCAATTATCTGCATTGTTATATATCATTCACAAATTCTTCATTTAATGACAACTGAACAGTAAAACCTTTAGGAACATATAATTTTAAGCAGATTAGTTTATACAAGTGTTTTTTCACTCACTGCTTAATATATTCAGCATAACATAGATCGATTATACAAATATAAAACATCTTATAGTAATTTAAGAGCAATTTAAACTGTTTTAATAACATATCACTTTAAAATATAACGCGATAAGGAGCAAATTAGAAACATATATTTCTGGGAAAAAATATAAAAATGAAAATTAATTTAAAGGTACCCTGAAATCAAATGGTAGAATTAAAAAAAATAAGCTGCCGTAAACAAAATTTTTAAAAATTCACTGTTGATTAAAAATACTAAGCAATAAAGTTTGAACTTTTATATGATATCCTTGTATAAAAGTGATAAAATTGCAAAGTTTCTATTAATTGTTTTCATTGTTTTTAAATTTAATTTCTTTGTAAAAGAGCTGATTTTTAATAATTCATCTAGTATGGTGTGCGAAACGATGCAAATGGAATAAATTTTGAAAACATCTACATACAAGCATTTATCAGTTCAAATGAGTGTATATAAATGCAATAAATTGTTTTGTTTATTTCTATTAGATACCTTATTAACAAAATTAAATTTTTAACTTATACTGAATGCATCAAGTAATTTTTTAAGCAGCTTATATTTTCCAAAATTATTTATTTTTGAGGTCTTATTAAAGTGTATATTTGAAAAACCCGTTCTGCAACTCATCACAGTGTATTTTGAGATTAAATTAGAAAATTATGAATAATTATAATGAAAGACCATTCATTCTTTAAAAGAATGAATTCTGAATAGCTGTTCTGTAAGTGTTCTAACACTGTACAGCAAATGATACACAAAATATCCGTCTTAATCTCGGATTAACTTTGACATTTACTCCACGCTTTTGTTTTAAATTATATAGCACGAGTAAAGAAATTTTATAAACAACATATATTATCC
This sequence comes from Pardosa pseudoannulata, assembly GCA_032207245.1. NCBI lineage: Eukaryota > Metazoa > Arthropoda > Arachnida > Araneae > Lycosidae > Pardosa > Pardosa pseudoannulata. The sequence continues at coordinate 92,162,852 of CM063503.1, read as the reverse complement.
CAAAATACTTTATTTTAGATTTAAATAAGGAGAATATATGCAAAGATGTGTAGAGCAACCTTATACAATGCATTTTAGATTAAAGTGAAAAATTATATAAATTATAATTAAGGTGCCTGGTCAACTTAATAGACCAAATTTCTATACAAATGCATTTAAGTCTTGTATATAATATAACACACGGCTATAATATATAATCATAACAGGGCTATATAATATATAATCCTAAATTTGGGGATAATTTTAACCAACTTCGCTTTTCAAACGTCCAATCCCACGAAAGCTGTACAATTGCTCTCTCATTTATTTTCTTTTTTTTTCCACTAAGAGGAATGAGCAGGGAAAAAAACGTTTAATATTTTGGCGACGCTCCCGCACCACTGCAAATGGGCACCTTTTGGGCAGGAAGCATGCCGACCAGAATAGCAACATCAGTTCACATAATTTACGGCAATAATTGGTCTTATGGTTCTCGGAAAGAGAAGTTTCAATGAGGTACGAGTGATTCAGACGATTGCAGATTGCCGTGGCCGGCCTTTCTGCATATAATAAATTAGGCCTAAATAGCGTTTAATAATCCCTTTAAATGCTGAAAACGGTGATCCAGCTCAAATGGTGGAGCTCAGACTAATCTGGCGTCCATGGCTTGGTAGCTACTGTCAATGTGTTCCCACGACTATTAAAAGAAATAGCTAAAGAAAAAGGTCAAAGAGTCATATTAAGCCTCAAAATGAGGTAAAGAGAAGTCGGTTCATTAAAGGTTTATGGAGCTTCAAAAGTTTAAGTATGTTTAACATATAGTTTAATATAAGTGAGTACTTATCGAAATACATTACAATTAAAAAGAATTTTTAGTGGTTGAACAGTATGAAATAATACCACAATTATTATGCATTGAATTATAACAAGTTTGAATAATAAATACGTACTTTGATTACTCAAACTATAAACACTTTTCTTTAGGTAGTTTGTACAGGTAAAAGTACAATAAAAGCAAGGAGAGACGAAACGTTTTCTATATAAGTTAATCTTCTTTAATCAGACTCAAACTTTTTGTTCCCTTTTCTGAGATTTTGATCTGCGATCTTTGCTCAGACCAATCATGATCTAACGTTTACTACAAAAGCTAACAAAATTCAAGTTTTAAAAAGAGAATTATCTCCGGACTTCATCTCTCAGCTCGAATTTCATAGGATATATATATGTATATATATATAAATATATATATATATATATATATATATATATGTATATATATATATATATATATATATATATATATATATATATATATATATATATATATATTATAGAAGTTGAAATAAAACCACTTCATCATTTGCTGTAATGTCACTTATTCACCAAGCCCATTCACTTAAATATAAAGCCATTTAAAAGTTCGCATTAATAAAAAGTGTAAAAGAATTTTTCAAACTGTTTTCTCTTTTCAATAACCCTTTTAGAAATAAAATTAAAATAAAACCAGTGAGAAATATTGCTGTTAAATATTTTTTTTTCTCTCTGCTCAAAGATTTTTACTCTTCTCTGTGGGATTTTGTTCGGCAATCTTTGACCAAGCAAGTCATGACCTAACACTGAATACAAAATTTAAAATTTTAAGTAAAAAAACATTCAGTCAGATGAACTTCATTTCCAAACTTAGAATTTAATGAGCCAAGTGGTTGCCGATCCCCCATGAAAACAACCCCATCTCTTAAGCATTTACGATTGCATCGCCAATTGGTAAAATTGCACGAGCACCGGAAAAGGTATGGCTGTTATTTTAGTTTGGTTTGGTTTGGAGAGCTACTGTCTACTGTTTTGCCTACAAGAGCTAATGAGACTAAAACCTACTGTTTAAAACCAATTCCGAAAGGCTACAAACATCCATGGCAGCAGCGGGATTCAAACCTGTGAACTCCGATTCCGAAGAGCAGTGCCTTACTATTAGGCCTTCATTCGGATGCTGCTGTTTTAGAGGATACTGGTGTGAGAAGAATTTTTATCTCTCTATCTACGATCCAAATACTGTTGCGAGGAGTAAACATTATGAATAAACTACCTTAATTATAATTTATATAATTGTCCACTTTCATCAAAAATGCATTATATAAGGTTGCACTACACATCTTTGCATATATTCTCCTTATTTAAATCTAAAAAAAGGTATTTTGGGATCCTATATGTTGTTTATAAAATTTCTTTACGCATGCTATTTAATTTAAAACAAAAGCATGGAGTAAATGTCAAAGTTAATCCGAGATTAAAACGGATATATTGTGTATTATTTGCTATACAGTGTTAGAACGCTTTTAGGACAGCTATTTAGAATTCATTCTATTAAAGAAAGAATGGGCTTTCATTATAATTATTCATAATTTTCTAATTTAATCTCAAAATACACTGTGATGAGTTGCAGAACGGGTTTTTCAAATATACACTTTAATAAGACCTCAAAAATAAATAATTTTGGAAAATATAAGCTGCTTAAAAATTTACTTGATGCATTCAATATAAGTTAAAAATTTAATTTTGTTAATAAGGTATCTAATAGAAACAAACAAAACAATTTATTGCATTTATATACACTCATTTGAACTGATAAATGCTTGTATGTAGATGTTTTCAAAATTTATTCCATTTGCATCGTTTCGCACACCATACTAGATGAATTATTAAAAATCAGCTCTTTTACAAAAAAATTAAATTTTAAAAAAATGAAAACAATTAATAGAAACTTTGCAATTTTATCACTTTTATACAAGGATATCATATAAAAGTTCAAACTTTATTGCTTAGTATTTTTAATCAACAGTGAATTTTTTAAAATTTTGTTTACGACAGCTTTTTTTTTTAATTCTACCATTTGATTTCAGGGTACCTTTAAATTAATTTTCATTTTTATATTTTTACCAGGGGCGTAGCCAGGAAGTAGTTTCGAAGTAGGCTCAAAGTGGACTGAGTTCACCCTCCCCTGACATTGCACTACATTTAGCTAAAAACCATAACATTTACTAAAGAATGATATAATTTTTAACAAAGCAATAAAATAATATAATTTAACATTAATAAAGCATTAAAGAGTTATACAAAATTTAATATCCTATTCATCTAAAAGTCCATGCTCAATCTTGGATAATAAATTTCCGTAAATATATCAAACAATTCGGAACAAATATATTAAAATTTAAATAGTTGTCAAAAATTAAAAAATAAATTTGTCTTGTGTATGCAACTTAAAAAAATTGCATTTGTAGAATCTGTCAAGCCCCCCCCCCACCTATCTCTGGATACTAGCACTGCGCTACACATACAGAAATCAAAATAGCACTGTAAAGTATTAAGCATTGAGAAATGAAAAGTTTGAATACCAAATATGTACTCTGATTACTCAAACTACAAATATATTTCTTTATATAGCTGGTATAGGTGAAAATACAATAAAAGCAGTGATGAACGAAATATTTGCTATTACGAAAATTTTCTTTTCTCAGACTCAAACTTTTTTATCCTCTCCTTTGGGATTTTGCTGAGCGATCTTTGACCAAACCAGTCACGATCTAACTCTGAATGCAAAAGCTAACAAAATTCAAGTAAAAAAAAAAGGGAATTTTCGATCGGCCGGACTTCATCTCGCAACTCGAATTTTATGAGCCGAGTGGTTGCCCATCCCCATGAGAACGACCCCCTCTCATAGGCAGTTACGATTGCGCCATCAATTGGTGAGATTCCACCAGCTGCGAAAAGAGTATGGCTGCTATTTTAGATGATACTGATGTGAGAAAGGGGATTTTTTTTTCTCCTTTTCAGTGATCGAATTATTTTTATGAAGAGTAACCACTATGAATAAGCTAGAAGTAATTGCGTTACGTATAAATTACATACAGGTCAAAATCATATCAATCAGTTCTATTCATTTTAATATAAAACCATTTAAAGAACTCAAATGATAAAATGATGTAAAGGAATTTCTACATCTTTTAGTACCAGGAACATTTTTATGAATGAAGAGTAACCACTATGTACAAACTTGAAATAATGCATACTTACACACACGTATATATATATATATATATATATATATATATATATATATATATATACATATATATATATATATATATATATATATATATATATATATATATATATATATATATATATATATATATATATGTATATATATGTATATATATAAATATGTATATATATAAATATATATATATGTATATATATATATATATACATAATATACATATATAATATATATATGCACATATATATGTACACATAAATATGTACATGTATATATGTGTGTATGTATATATATGCATATATATATACATAATATACATGTATATATACATAATATACATATATATATACACATATATATACACATAAATATGTACATGTATATATATATATATATATATATATATATATATATATATATACACATAAAACACATTATAGGAAATCAAACTGATAATTACCATTCATTTTCATGTAAAGTTATTTAATTAACCCGGAACTATAAAACTGTAAAAATTGTTAAATATTAAATATTTTTATACTGTTTTTCCCTTTCAATGTCAAAATCAAATCATTCATTTTTATTTAAAGACATTTAGTAAACCAGTATCAATAAAACAATGTATAATGATTTTTACATTTATACAAAAATACTAAGTACTTCATAATATAAAAGCAACATATACTATAAAATAGAATGAATATAAGTTTTATTACTTGTAATGACGAGGACATAAAATTCTTAAAAGGAACAATTTCTAAAGTTCTAAATAGCGCTGAAAATTTCCAGAATTGTAAATGAAAATACATATGTTACATTGTAAATATTTTGTAATCCCACAATCGTAGAATAATCGAGTATAAATAATTTACTTTTTATACTGACTTTAAATATAAAAGTCTTTTCAACATACTATTTTGCAAATTTTGATTTTTATAAAATCTGCAGTGCTGAAACTTTTCTCGCAGTTGGTAATAAATGGTTTATAGTCGATTCCTTTTCTCTCTCTCTCTCTCTCTCTAGTAACACACAGAGAGCGAAAAAGGCCATAATATTAAAATCTTTCAGTCGAAAAAAATTCTTAATTTTAAGCTTGAAAATATCCAATAAAACATCGTTTTAGTAAAATATGCCCTGTGTATTTGCGGAGCACGAATAATTGTTTTTCTCAAAGAATTGAGCACAGTTTGAGAAACTATAGTCTTCAAAGTAATACACATCAACCCGATTATTTAATAAACTACTTATTTTTATGCTGGCAATTACTATTAATGTCAGTCCTCTCAACTTATTGTTATTTTTTCAGTTTATTTTTTATAAAATATGCCTTACTGAAACTTTTAACCCTTTCTTTCCCACAATAGCCTTCAACAGCCAAGACCTTTGAGTCCCGGAATAGCCGGAACTATCTGAGAAAATGTCCTTGCCCCTAGAGGCGTGACTGCTAATAGCCGCATGTATGCTGATAGCGGTAAACAGAGGACTCATTGTAAACATCTGATGTTGCCAGATTTTTTTCACTGAGGTTTTTACAATACGTTGAGAAACAGTACTTGTTGCTGGATAACATGAAGCATTTCATTGCTTTTCTATTCTACTCTGAACTTGTTTCCTTAGATTGACAGGTGAAAAACATGCGAACTTTGGGCTATTGGTCTGGGAACTGGAGGACAATTGAATTTCTAGTGCATGGATCTTAAAGAGTTAAATCAATCAAAATTTTGGGGTTTAATTCTAAAAATGCGTTTTATGGATATTACTACATATGTGATACTACAATATGATATTACTAAAGAGAGACAGCATAAAATATTTTTATAGCATGTTTATTTTTATTATAATGTATCCACGTCCATACAAGTGTGAAAGAAAAGGAAATGTCTACATTATTATTACTTCAACAAAAACAATTCCGTTATGCCTGGATTATTACAGACACAAATAATACGAAAGGTTCAGAGTAAATAAAGAATCTCAACCTAGTTTTCAGGAGATATTTGTAAATTTCTTGAAATCTGAATGGATCCTTCAAACTCTGATAAGTTCTAATACATTAGCGGGGGAATACATGCAGTTGCAACTATAAACTACGGCATTGATTCTATGTAAGGCGCCTCGCTTCAATTTTGCTCCACATCGAAATAAAACACTCAGCCAAGCCACCATTTGGTAGTATCGTAGCTTTGTCTACAAGGTGATAAACATCAAATCTGACGACGTTTCCCCGATATATTGCCGTCAGCGAACGTCCACTTTGTCCCTTGACAAACGCCTTAAACCCTCCTCTGCAATAACCAGAGTTTGCAAAAGATATCCAGTGCAGAGGAATTGTCATTACCATTAGGTTTTCCCCCCGTTCCATTATCTTACTGCTGAAATGAAAGTCCAACGACCCGCAATACGCAAGGAATTTCTGAACCTGACTTTTACAGCGGAGGCTCTGCTTTATGTGGGACTCCGAATAGGTTTCATAACGTCCTATATCGGTTTTGTGTGCCTGATAAGAAATGGATTCCGCAGTCAGCACGATAGAATCGACGGATTTCTATTGAGGGAGGGAGGAAGAGAATGCATTGAAGAGGTGATTTTAGGAGAATGTTGAAATTTATAAGCAGAAAATTAAATTCCTTTCACTTGTATTTGTTAGAAGGGGAGGAAAAAACATACAATAAAAGTTATGATAATTTAGAAATAGCATTAATTTTGAATTTAAAGCCGTGCAAACTTATATTTCAGTAATTGCTGCTTCTGAACAAGGCAGAATACAGAATATTTTTAAGAGCAATCTTAGCCGACTTTTTTTATAGATAGTATATCTATATAAATATTAAAATAGAATAAAGGAAAATAAAAGTTTACTTATAAGATGGATTAAAAGAATGATTTTGTTATCATTAGTATAGTTTTAAATACCACAGTATATTTTGTACGTATGTTTTGTACAGAACATATTAAATAAACAATAATAAAGTTATTTAATATACATCAATATGCAGTTCGTTGAGCTATGAGGTAAGAAACATTATCATATAAATTACCTTTTACGGCAACTGCGGGGGACTTCATTTGTATGCCTTCATACCAACAGTTTTATTTCATCACAGCTCCATAGAACATCTGGGACATTGCAGTTGTTAGTTCTGGCCCTGAAAATAAGATAGCGTCTTTTTTAATTGTAAAATTAGTAATTAAATAAGTAATATAATATAAGCCATTAAGAATGTTTTAAAACAAAAAGAAAATTTTGATTTCAATTGTTTTGCTGTAATCAACAGCAAAAGCTTCAAAATAAATGTCTAAAACAAATCATCTAGTGTTTCTTGTAATATAAATCTACTTTGGACCGAATGAATCACCTTGTTTCTACTTGAAGTTGTTCAAATGAGCTCTGCTTTTTTCAGACTACTGGAAAATCATCTCAAATATCGTTATATTTCGGCAACAATATACAACATCTATATAATCTATTAATGCATTTCAAATCCCCCTCTCCTTTGAAATGCTACTAGACTTAATATTGCCACTGCTTAGAATAGCAATCTATCAAGTTCCCATTCGAGTCTTACAAAACGAGTATGAGGTATTTTCAGCCAAATAGAACATTTTGAGAAGTTAATGTGTCGACCAAGTTCTTCATCGACGAAAGACCTGCAAAACAACTCTTTTAAACGTACACAAATAAAAATGTATTTAAGTTTGTTTACCTTTAAATATAGGAAATCATTTCTTCAGGAGAGTATGGATAATGAAATATTTGGTATTTAAGGTTTAATTTTTCTCTTCAAAGTAATATAAAATCTACTTATGTTTTCACTTTTTACTTTCATTGTTTAAGAGATAGAATAAACTCAAGAAAAGTTTTTAAGTATCTTTGGTGCTTAGAACAGCCCTAAAAGATAAATATTTCCAATTTTCTTCAATGTAGTCAGAAATATTACTAAATTAAATTTTTGGAAGATTGTAGAAACATCTTGCTACCAATGTTGGCTGCAAGATTCCGTAGTACAAAATGTTTCGTGGGAGACAAACGTGATCCAGCAGAACAAGTACTAGCAAAAGCCATTCCCAAAAGTTAGGATATTTATTTTGGCCCTTAAATAAGATTTCTGAATTTTTTTTTTTTTTTAGAATTTTCAAGAGGTTCGAAACTCAAGATCAACAGTAAATTAAATTGCAGTAGTATCTCACCAGTTTCTGCTAACTTGCTTAAATTGAATAATACTACCTTTTGGGAGGATTCTAGCACATTCTTAAATTTTTTTAATAGCTTTACGAGTGCCATCGACTCTAATGATTCGCTGCTTAGAGTTGATAAATTCATGTATTTAAAATCATTCTTGTCCGGTGAAGCTAAAAAAATTGTATCAGGTTTTGCACTAAGAGAAGAAAATTATGAAGCTTGTATTGAAGTTATTTAATGACATTGATAATTTTATGTGCTTTTTTTAGTTTGATGAACACCCCTAAGATCATGGTGGGGGAGGTGTTGAGAATGAAACGATTTTTCAAGTGAAAGTAAGTGATGCTGCTGAAATGTAAAATGAAAAGGACGTTGGTACTCAAGAGAGCAGCTGTTAGCCTGACTGTAATCGTTCGTGTTGGAACAAAGAATTTTGTTACTTGGCGCAAGCGCTGATGTTCCTTGACTCTGGCGGAATTCTTACTACATTTTTTACACATGTAAACTGAAAGGTGTTTACTGTTATGAGGTAATTTGACTAAAGACCTATATACCACTAAAGACCTGCACGACAGTGAAAATGTCGCATTAAATTTGTATGTCGATTCTATCCTCACATTTGGTATGAGGTGGTTTGAAGATTATTTCCTCTGTGGTTTTTCCCTTCATGAATTTCCTCAAAGGATAGTTTGCTAGATTACCTCTACAGAAGAACTGTAATAAAGCTACCAAATATCTGAGATATATAAGTCAAGTATATGCGAATAATTACGATAACCACTAAGTTTTATTTTAATGCCTAAAATATATTCTATAAATAAAAATAGCAGCATTATACTTAAAAAGGATGAGCATGGAAGGTTTTCAATAAATCTCTTTTTGAAATTTTAGTGATTTTTCATAAACATGTTACTAATAATAAACAAAATTTACAAACAGGTTAATTAAAAGCGAAATAAATTAATTTAATAGTCTGCTGAAGCCCTAAATCCGCTTCTTCCAAATCAAACTTTAAAAGAGCAAATACCCGCTGTTGAGAGGTAGTTCTTGATCGATTCGTATTATAAAAAGGGGAAATAAAAGCAGGCCAGAGTCACTATTTATGACGTTAGTTCAATGCGAGTTGGAACTGGGAGAGTCTAATACGCTTTGCATCAGTGATTTTCAGTGTCCATGTATGATCTAAGAGCTTACGGCTCCGTAAAAATGAGGGTCATGATGACCCAACAAACCGTAAATGCAACCAGATAAGTGGGAATGCATTATCCATTATTTTAAATTCACCGCTAGCAGCCATCCCCGGCGAAAATTCCGGCGTCATCAAAAATTCACCTCCGCAGATATGATCATAAAGAAAGGAAGGGGAATCTGGCGCAGGCGCAGTTCGATAATGTTGCATTTGGTTCCGACTGGATCAATTCAATTATCATCAGGGGCTGCCGAGCGAGAATCTCAGCCACCGCAGAACCCGCCAGAGGAGTGCTGGAACTTAGACCACTTACTATATTTGCACTTCAGAAGAATATGAAGGCGGCTCATGCTGAAATTAAAACGGTTGGAAAGAGCGATAGAACATTATTTACGAAAACGAGGGAATGGGCGCTTATCGGGGGCGAAATCAGAAAATGAATAATGTCTTTGAAGGTCATTATAGGGGTCAAATGAGGGTTGTTTTAATAAGATTTTCTACCTTTACAACCATCTAATCTAAGACAGATCTCATGCAGCTATCGATAATAAGTAAAACAGACTGCGTGGATTCGTCCTCTTCTTTTTGCATACAAAATAAAAAAGCCCACAGTCACCACAATTTTACACGCAGATAGATTATTCCTAGACCTAATCGGGTAAGAAACTCTTTTATCGAACTGCCTTTTTTGTTTTCCAGTAGTGAATGATAAAAATTTAAATGTAGCCATTTCGCAACCATAAAAATCGACTTTTCAAAGCTAATAAAGTTCTTTTACAGTTTTAAAAGTTAAAAATGCATTATATATGCAGTTGAGATTTTAAAAAACTATAAATATGTAATATGTGTATTTATAGTAAATTTCGGGTAGATAAGTTATATTTTAACATTCAGCCGCTTACTCATGAAACAGGAATCATTATGACTATGGTACAGGCATGTTACAAGAATCGAAAGTTCAACTGATCGAGGAAAACTTTCTGAATATAGATAATTGTAGAATATAGATAAAGGTAGATAAGTTGCGGGCTACACGCGTTTAAATGTTAAAAGTCACGTCTGCAGCGTATCTGAAGAAATTTTGTTTTTCCTGTTACCAGTTCCGAAATATTTTTTTAACTAAATGTTTTTTTCCCGTGCTTCTCTTGAACGATTCTTTTTCATACTGTACCATTTGAAATCGCCTTACAATTTGAAACCAATTTAGCGTGCTGTGCGATATTAGCAAGTGCTATTCCTATGCAACCGTATCAGATTCAGACAATGGCGGGCGGTGACCAGATATCCCTGTATTTTTTAGGAGAATTTAAAATTCATTAGAAGTTTATCCGGAGTTGAAAGTTCGAACAAGGAGAATGAATTAGATCAGAATAAGAAGAAAGATTACATTTTTGCAACATGAGGGCTAACAAGTATGTGACCTGATGATTAAAGACGATTGTGTACGACGCATTCGTTGTAGCAGCTTATCTACTCCAAATTATGGTATATATTTTTTAAAGCCTTATACCTCTCAGTGGCTTATCGATGTTATTGAAGAACAGAGTCCCGTGAAGCTATTTTCATAGCGATTTTTACAATTTAGAGGTGAACTGAGAAAGGTAATATACCTCTAATCAATGTTACTCAAGAGCAGAAAGGCGAGTGATGCTATATTTATAGAATTTTTTACAATTTAGAGGTGAAAGGTAATTTTAAAATTGGACCAAAATTTTCTGCGTAACCTAAGATAAAAGACATGGACAATACTATGATTTGGTATAAAAAATACATAATCTCTGTAGCGAAACTATGGTACTCAGTAGTAAAATGTAATATTTCCCAATTTAAATTAAATTTGGAATTACATGTTTTGTACAGATTCTTACACACACAAAAAAAAAACTCATTGTTAATATTTATACTCTTAGTTTATTTCATGTTTACTGAGTGCAGAATAAAGAAAAATGAAATGAAATATAAAATATATTCTTTATACTACAAAATTCATTGAATTAAGGCTGGGCTCAAAAATTAAATGAAAATAAAATGAATTTTTATTATAGCATATACCAAGCAATTATTCTAATTTTAGGTTTTCTTCCGATTTATGACACTAATATCTTCTGTTGAAATTAACAATGAGCAATTTATTCTTATCTTTGTAAGGTAATATTCTAAATTTGTTACTTTTTTTTTAAATATTTTGAAACATTTTTTTCACTTCTCTATAGCGTTGTTTCTGGTACTTATGAATTTCAATTATAAATAATTTGTTGCACTTACTGTTTCTCCTGTTAAGAAGTTTTAAAGTGATGCTCAGATTGATTTCCTTACTCATGTTTCTAATTACCTACAGTTTTTTTTTTCGAATAAGACTTTAAATAATTCTAACGTTAGTCTTCGAACCTCGGATAAATGGCCACTAATAATTTTGATTAAACATTTTTTCTGTAACATATATTTTCATTTTGTATATAATAAGTTTTCATGGTTTATTTAGAAATCTTGTATAGCGTAAAAAAATATTTCTACTAAATGCTACCAAAAATAATATATAAAAATCATATTTATAACTTAAAGAAGACTGTTTATATTTTGTGAGGAATATTAAATGTTAAAATGTATTGAATACAATGCGGTGAATACTAAGTCATATCAAGGAATCCTGTATTTCAGCTATGTATAGCTTATTTATTCTGAATATGTTCAGTCATATTATGAGTTATGTATTCAGTTACACAAGATATTTCAATAGCCAGTTTATAATGTAAAATTTTAACAGTTGCCTTTCATCTTATCATTATCTTATAATTCAAAATATTTCTCCAAAAGTTTAAAATATTAATTTGACTATAGCTTTGAAGTAGAGAAAATAAATCTCACTTATACACTTGATAGCAATTGGAAAGTCTTAAAATGTTTTAAAATACATTCTACATATCAAAGTAAGTGCTATACAAATAACAATGAAAGAGAAAAATATATGATATCTTTAATAGCTAATACTTTTAACGTCATATATTTTCTAACTAAAGCACGATAACTTGACTTCTTGTATATTTATTATAGAAAAGGTATGAGAGAATTTATATTCCATAAGCATAGAATTCATAAAAAATTTTTAGGAGATTTCTGAAACCTAAACAGCTAACAATGTAAGATAATTGTTCATAAATATAGAAACGGACTTTTAAGAAAGTTGCAGATTATTTTCATTTGATTTCAAATAGATTACTTTCTCAAAGACTTCATGTTACATGAGATGACTAATATCTTAATGATGACAGTTTATTTGTAAAAGGAACCAAATAAGAACTAATTTTAAAGTACAATTTTTTTTTTCATAAATAGAAAATAAAAAATTTCCTAATACATTTGATGACAATAATAAAAATCAGTTGATTCGTAACTATAATAGACACACTGACTCACTTAAGCAAAAATAAAACACTGTTGATACTTTAGGAGTAATGTAATCCAGTGAGAATCTAAAATAAGCTTTTTACAATGTTTGTCATTAGATTGAATGAAGACAATAATAAAAATCAGTTGATTCGTAACTATAGTAGACACACTGACTCACTTAAGCAAAAATGCAACACTGTTGATACTTTAGGAGTATTGTAATCTAGTGAGAATCTAAAATAAGCTCTCTACAATGTTTGTCATTAGACTGAATGAAGACCAAAGCCTGATAGTTTCAGACAGTGCAAACAGCTTATATAATTTGTAGACTTTGAAATTAAACATGCATTTAAACAAAATCTTTCTTTTATTAAATTAACAGTAGGATTTACGATACAAGACTAGATAAAAACAGAGTAGCATATCATAAGCAAGGATGGGAAAACTCATTTACATTCGCTAGAAACTTTTCATTTATTTCTTCCAAAGATCATTTACTCCTTGATATTAATAATTAAAAAACCTTATTGGAAGTCCCATGCTGTCATTACGGCTTGTCAGCTGCAAGTAATGTCACAGGAACATTACGAAAAGCGAACGAAGCCATCAAGCTCAACATAAAAGCCAAATAAGGAAACTTGGCATAAAATATCCCACCTGTAATTTAAACGCTCGTTGCAATTATTATACGTTCCCCCTACTAGCTGCGAGAACCATCTCTGCCCTTTATGGACATGTTCTGATTAAAAATGTTCTGCAGTTAGCGCCGTTATTAGAATTCCCCTCGATACCGGATGTTATACCAGCGCAGCTCCTGAACATTAGCATTAGTTTTGATACTCCTTTTTTTCCACCTTCACGATGAAGTACTTGTTCGGGTAATTTAGATTACGAGCGACTAAAATGCGCTTCCCTCGCGCCTCCGTAATTTAGTAATTCTCCTCCCGCCGGGATCATATCCCCCTCCTCTCTCTTTTTCCCGTTTTCTCATTCCACGCATTAATGGCGTGGTAATTGTGGTTCTCTAAGAAAAAAAAAGCAACAGAAATTATTAAAAAAAATTGGAGCAGGCAAGTTTTGGGGTTTTGGCTTTAATTACATTCTGAGCAACTTTGTTGGTAATTCACCCCCAGAGAAATGGCTGCGGTGGAATGCACTTTCAATTACCAGACAAATATAAATTTTTTAGAATTATGTTTCAGCGAGGAACTCTCCGTTTTCCCACGCATTTCGTACATTCTCTCCCCCATTCAACAGTTTATAACTTTACACCTTCTAATATACACGTAATTCTAGCTGTGAGTTATAAAGTTCTGTTCACTTCAGCAGCGTGCAATGACTGAATCCCAATGATCTTCATTCGTCTATGAAGTGAAACAATTTACGCTCCGATTTCAAATTATTTATATCTGTTTTCTGAATATTTGTTACGTTATCTGTAATGGCAGTCAGTAATTAGGATTCTACAGAACTAATTTTTCTATTGCCTTAAGTTCCGAGTTATGTTTTCAAAAGAGTATTGAATTTTTTCAGCCGTTTTGCATTTGTACGTAAAGTTTTATGCCAATTGTTATTTACAATTACCTTCAAATAAATTATTTACCTATAATATTAAGAACTTCGTTTTTAAATTAATGCAACATTTAAACTGAAAAGTCTATATCAAGTGCCAGGTTAATTTTGTTTTATTTACTTCGTAAGTAAGTAGTTTGGTGTTATAATAAACAGTGCAATTAATTTATATCACTTATCCATTTGCTAGATTTGGAATTTTGCTTTAGGAGACAAAAAATTTTCAGAAGATTTATTATACTGTAAAAGAGAGTGGAAGTTATAAGTCTTATTTCGACCCTAATGAAGGGATGAAAGAATTGGTTTCGATTGGAAAACTGCGGTCAATTTTTGCAATATTTTGTCTCTTTAAAACTGGATGTACGATGAAAGAAAAGTGTTAGTGGACAAAAAATTTCAGAAGATTTGTTATACTGTAAAAGAAAGTGGAAGTTATCAAGTCCTATTTCGACCCTAATGAAGGGATGAAAGAATGGGTTTCGATTGGAAAACTACGGTCAATTTTTGCAATATTTTGTCTCTTTAAAACTGGATGTACAATGAAAGAAAAAACAATTTTTAATTAACATGCTTATATCAGTATATAAAACTAGTTTTATCATTAAAAATATATTTTTTAATATACCATCTCTGATGAAAACTGCTTTTTTCAATATTTTTTGCCAGTTTTGATCACATCTATAGATAATCCAGACAAATAAAAATTCTTTGTTGATGAAATTTTCTGCAATGTAGACAACATCTATAGAATCAACTAACATATTTTCTGTCCACTTTTTTTCTCAGAAGAATTAATCGAAAAATTATTAAAGTCTTGTCAGGTGTATAAATTACTTTAATAAATGAAAGACTAGGACACGTTTAATAAAACGAAAGTGACAACTGCATGATTTTACCCTAAAGAAAAATGGTAAGTAGTGTGTTCATTGATTCCTACAATAATTGCTGATTAAGTTATGGAAAGTTATGATTTGTTACAGTATCTTGTAGATGCTCTTTTAAGGGACAACTACTGTAATGTAGAGGCAGTAT
The DNA here is from genome assembly GCA_032207245.1 of Pardosa pseudoannulata. NCBI lineage: Eukaryota > Metazoa > Arthropoda > Arachnida > Araneae > Lycosidae > Pardosa > Pardosa pseudoannulata. The sequence continues at coordinate 92,147,456 of CM063503.1, read as the reverse complement.
CACCATTAATGCTCCTCTTTAAGTTTCTTTGCTCCTCTCTATTTGGCACAATATGGCCCAAGATAAATCAGAGCCTTTAATTTCCATACTACTCACTCTTCTATAAGTAATCGTTATTTTAAAGCTGTTGTTCTTAAACTGCGTGCCATGAACGTATGTCCAGGATGCCATGGTAATAATTAAGAAAGTTGGATAAAAATAGTAAAATTATCAAAAAAAAGTCATAAAGATGCTTAAAAGTTAAAATTTAATTTGCTTTCTCACACCACTGCGTCTTTGTCGAAACGTGCTAAGAATTGCCCTTGTATATATTTTGGGGTGTGCCTGGTCATGTGTCTCCACGGTTTTTAAACTGGGTGCCACAGTACGCTGAGGTTGCTGAGAACAGATGCCAGAAGTGTTCCGGCAAAAAAGTTTGAGAACTGCCGTTAAGATAAATTAGTTGTAACTGGTTAATATATTAAAAAAATCATGAGACAAAAGTGTTCCCTTCATAGAGGTAACTATAACAATTGTAGTCATATCTTGTATAGGTTAAAACCTTATCTAAAGATTTTTATTCCTAAATTAAATTATTCCGTCCTTTAATCTGCAGCAAAAAGTAACTAAATTAAGGTTTGTTTCATCACCCAAACTCTTAAGTTTATTTTAATTCCACAGGAGGGAAGAATTCATAATTCGTTCCTATAAGATTTCGAGTAGCATAAATCCGAATATTTTTATTTATTCAACGTTATTTAGAAAGAGAGGTTCCACAGTTTCTCGAGAGGAATAAAGACTTCCATTTATCCTTTCCGCCAGAGAATCAACAAGAGTCCCAAAGAAATATAATCTACCCTTATGCATCAGATGTCATCAGCCAAGGTTCATTATATTCCAGAATGGGTAAGCCAATATAGATCGGTACCACTTGAAGATCTTTCTTCGCTCGTCTTATATTCCCACTAACGTTGTCATTACTAGCCATTGGGCTACAGTTTTAGAGATTACATTTCTGCTATAAAGTGAATAGCGATAACGACAGACATCTTCGGTTTCCAAATAGTCGTCAGTGAACCTGTAAAGGGACATTGTTAAGATAATCCTGTTATAAAAGATCTAGTATTAGATTCAACCCTTCTCCACCTTTTTAGTGGTCGTAATGTGTTTATGGTTGATAATCAGAGGGAGCATTAAGTGATACCGCTATGCCAATGAAAACACTTTCAACAGTGAAACGTTTTAAAACGATTTTCGAGATCTTTCAACCGGCATGATAACGTCCCCTTTCCGGGAAATGGTGTTTATTTTATAATTATTTCATACATCAACAGTATTTGCGTAATGTTTTGATTAAACCGTTTGACTGTTCTATTTAAAGGAATCGTTATCAAATTTTACACAAAGGAGGTGGTGTTTGAAGTAGATGATATTGATAGCAATTTTCTATCAGTTTATTTTCAAAATATTTTTTATTATGTGCCTAGCTTTTATTCGGAGATAAAAAGCACAAATGTAAAGAAAATTTTATTTGCATAGGAAAGTGACTTAGAATGATTATATCTAAGATTTCTAACTGCACAAAACTGATAAATATTTATTTGTTTATTTTTTTGATTTATTATCTTACAACATGAATAATTATCGTAATAAGCACTAAAATTAGCATTCCGCATAGAGAATTAAATATTTACTTTTACGTGCAGGCATTTTCTCCCCTATTCCCATTTTAGCTTTCGTTTAAAGCATTAAAAAAGCATTTACTTTTGCGTTATCTGAATGATATCAATAAATTTAAGTGTTTTGTTTACTAGTTATGATCATATATGAATGAGGAAAATCATCTTAAAGTATCACATATTCTAATTTTAAGCTCAAATTTCTCTCACGTTTTATTTTTCTTAGGTAGAAGGATATGATCTATCCCTATTCAAAATTAAAAGTATTCAGAAAATTTAAAAGCGTTTGCTTTAAAAATGAGATATTTTGTTAAGTACTCAAACTGTAGTCGAAACCGTGAGGATTAAATGAATTTCTTTTAGTTTTTAAATGCTTGTACACGTTCCATAAATACTAAAAGTACAAAAATCTGTATAACGAGACTGAATATTCCTAAACAGTATCTTGAAAACGTAATAGAAAATAACAAAGAATAATACAGAATCTATTAGAAATAGCAAATAATAATGCAGTTAAATGGACCATAAAATTTTTGGTGAAATTTTTACCTCCTGCTTTCTCTGAGAATCAAATCTGAGAACCTGTCTTACTCCAAACTGCAAACATGTAGTGTTTCAGGTTTGGAATATTCCGCATATTGCTTGTCAATATTAATCTTAAATTTTTACAAAGTGGTAAAGATTTTTTATGGTGTACAGATTGTCCAAGATACTAGTAATACATTAATTTCTTTTTTTTAATTCTTCAACAGAGACTATGTATAACACAATTGAATATTCCAAAATAATATCCTGGAAATGTAAAGAATATTCTAGAAGCTCCTAAAAATAGCAAATAATAACTTAACTCTGGAATACTCATCATATTTCATGATAATATTAACCTTTAACTTTTTATAAAGTGATAAATATTTATCAGTATGTAGAAAGGAAAATGTTTTTCTGGGAATTCTGAAAGGATTTTGGGACATTACCTAAAAAAACTTATTTTTAGAAATACCCTTAAAAATGTTTTCAAAACTTTCAATAACTCGAGAAATAATTTTCATAGACGTAAAAATTTTTTACATTATGGTTATGATATACTATTTCCTTTTGAGGATCACACAGAAGTGTGTTGAGGATTTTAAATATCTGCTTTGATTAGAATTATGTTGTCTATGTTGTTGAAAAGGCATATATGCTTCAACCCATCTCTCTCTTCAACCACACGGCTAGGCAATGGATAAATGATTGGGGCACTGTCTTCCGGTACTGGAATCCATACGATTCACTTTTGTCTTGGATGTTCTTATTAGTTCAGAATAGACTTCAAGCAGTAAGTCTCAGTCTAACCAGCCCCCATGTTACAAAAAAAAAGTTATTATCAAGATCTAAAAGAAACCGAACCAAAACTGCAAACATCACATTATATACAAGCACACACATATTTAGTATATGTATATACACATACTAAAAACTAAACTAAACTTCCAGGTGCTACAGGTCCGTGGACCATGTCCTAAGGATGCCAATTTCCGTTTTCGAGACCAAGGGCCCTGAGGTGCAAAGCATATGTTCCAATTAGGTGGTCAACCTTACACAGAACCCCTAGTGTTTAGTTACTAAGCATGCTTGGTCTTCAGATTGAACTGAAGGGAGGAAAAGCTGAGTCAACCTTACCCATCCTGAGTATCGAACCTCAAACATGCGTCTTGAGAGTACGAAGTTATAACCTAAATATACATACATATTATATATAATATATATATAGTCGATATATATATATATATATATATATATATATAGTCGATATATATATATATATATATATATATATATATATATATATATATATATATATATATATAAATGTAGTAAAACCTTCCTATAACGTTGATGAAAGAGTTAGTTAAACATTGCTATATACAGTTTGATTCTTTTCTCTTCTAATATTTACGTACGTAGTGTGTATATTATATCCTGCATTGAATATAAAGAATTCAGTTCAACATTAATTAAATTTTTTTAAATATTAATAATTATACACAATTAATAACTACTGGATTATTTTGTATTGAGTAAATACGGATATGTATGTGTGTATATAGATATATACGTATATAGGGCGCTGTTTTATGCTATCTAAGGTAGGTAATAAAAGTGTTGCATTAAGTCCAATTTATGTATTGAAAAGGAAGCTTATCTTAATTATTTTCGACTGAACGATCGTCTCTTTTAAACAACTTTTAATTTCCTAGAATCATTAAAGTGAACACTCTAAGCTCCCACTTCTAGGTGCTTTTAAATCACCTGGAAGTAATCGATGCGAGCCAAATCCTTCTGGACACTACCTCCTCTGACGCGCCGACACGGCTCAGGCAACCCAAGATTAAATCCCGTCATTTGCGCTTAAAAGGGTTGCGTTATGGCAGTTGTTTCGAAGCAATGACTCAGGCTTAGCTACTGAGTGAGCATTTTAATATTTGGGTAAACTTCCTCTGTAGGTAATTTTGTTTTCTTTCAGGATTCCAGTAATCGCTTACTGAAATTTGCTATGGCTTCAATAATGCAGTTAAATGGCTCAGATGGAAAGAGAGTTCATAAATTTCGTACATTCGCATTAATCGTTGAGCTGCTGAAGATTGAAATTTTGCAATCAACTCCACGATAGATAAATGGAAGAGGACTAAAAAATGGCGAGCAAGTTTTTTAAACGGATGCTCTTGTAGGGGAGGAATGGAGTATTCTCAAAAATATAAAGCCATTTAACAAAATAAGGAACAGTTGCATAAATTGCTATTACTCCAATAAAGTAGTATTGACTCCAATAAAGTAGTAAAGTAGCTTAGATGAATGGAGAGTACATATTTCCCCTACATTCACATTAATCTTTGAGCTGCTGAAGATTGAAATTTTGCAATCAACTCCACGATAGATAAATGGAAGCGGACTAAAAAATTGCGAGCAATTTTTTAAATGGACGCTCTTGTTGAGGAGGAATTCAGTATTCTCGAAAATATATAGAGCGATTTAAAAAATAAAGGAACAGTTGTATAAATTTGATATAGAGGACTAGAAAATGGCAGGTTTTTTTTAAGTATATGCTCTTGTTGAGGAGGAATGCAGTATTCTCCAAAATATAAAGTGATTTAACAAATAAAGGAACAGTTGTATAAATTTGCTATAGAGGACGAAAAAATGACAGGTTTTTTTTTTTTAAATATATGCTCTTGTAGGGGAGGTATAGAATATTTTCAAAAATATAAAGTCATTTAACAAAATAATGAACAATTGTATAAATTTGCTTATAGAGGACTAAAAAATGGCAGGTTTTTTTTAAGAATATGCTCTTGTGGGGGAAGCAATGGAGCATTATCCAAAATATAAAGCCATTTAACAGAATAAGGAACAGTTGCATAAATTGCTATTACTCCAATAAAGTAGTATTGACTCCAATAAAGTAGTAAAGTAGCTTAAATGAATGGAGAGTACATATTTCCCCTTACATTCACATGAATCGTTGATCTGCTGAAAATTGAAATTTTATAATAAATTTCACAAAAAGTAAATACTTGAGGTCTAAAAATAAGGCTAGAAATTTTGAAATTGGTGCTTTTGTTGAAGAAGTACAAACCATACCTCTAAATAAAATGCATATTATCGTATACATTTAGTGCTTAAATTGAAAAATAGAATAAAATGCGAAAAATTTGCAGAAATTTGCTACACTTTTAAAAATGGATTTAATAGTAAAGTTAAATAGCTCAGATGAAATGAGAGCTAAATTTCCTATGTTCCTATTAATTGTTGACCGATTGAAGATTGAAATTTTGCAATCAACTTTATGATAAATAAAGGTTTGGTTTAATTTGATTTAAATAGCTCCGGTCTACTTTTTTAACAGGAGGGCTACGGTAAATAAAGGAGACTAAAAGAAAAAAAACAAGCAGTTTGTTTAAATCTATGTTCTTGTTGAGAAGGCATAAAATACAATCAAACAGATCGGATGAAAAAAAAGGTTGAAATACATTCTTGTTGAGGTACTGAAGATTGAAATTTTGCAATCCACTCCAAGACAAATAAATGGAAGATAGTTGAAAAGAAGGCAATCAATCTTTGAAATTCGTGCTCTTGTTGAGAAAGAACAAAGCATACATAAAAATAAAATGCTATTTAACAAAATAGGGAGTACTTAGATAAGCTTGATACGTTTTCGAAAATGGCTTCATTTATAATTACTGAAAAAAAAACTTTGGATTTGCTATATTTAAAAAAATACTCTACGTAAAAATAGTTTTAAAAATAATTATTCTAATAATAATTCTAAATAACAGTACAAAATAATTTACAATATTTACAAGAAATATGTATTTTTTTTCGTTTGTAGAAAATACTTCATGTTGGAATTAATTTTCCTTTTTATCTTTAAAAATTTTGAATTATTTTTATTAGTTTGAAATAATGCATTATAACATTGAGGAAATATATTTTAATTCGGGGTTACTGGGATACAAAGGGTTGAGTCTATGTTTGAAATGTCAAAATAACTAGAAATTATACAAGTCACACATTGGAAGGTATGTTATGGATAGCCTCAAAATTATTTCCTATACCACCACAGTCTCAAAATATACTTGTTTGGTTCCGAATACTCTCTTGAATATTTCCAAGACATCATTAGCTCTACTCCTTATCTACCGTCAAAGAGGACTAGATCCATTCGCCTGAAACTTTGAACCTATCTTGACAGAGAGTGGCTCCCTTTAGGCATTTGAAATATAGGATGTCAATTACCGGGTCCTTGGAAAAGCTCCGATCGCATGTCAAAAGTCAGAATATGAGGCCTTTGAAATGCGAATGGACTAGGGGAGAGCGGATTGAGTTAGAAGGATGAACAGGAGGACACGACAAGGGGGAGGGGGCAGAGGATACAATAGAATGTAACGAATACGGCATTCCAAGATAACTGTTCGATTAACCTTTGGTTGTACTGTTGAAGTATTCGCAAGAAAAATTACTAGGGGGGAAAAGGCTGTTTTCAAGATTTATTTACATGTTTACGTTTTATTTATTTATTTATTTATTTATTTTTACAAACTAATCTGAAACTTTAAAGGGAGTTTTCTTTTGTTAAAGGAGGTGTAGTACACACACACATATATGTATTTATGTATACTCGTATATATGTATGTTTATATCTAAATGATTGTGTGTCTGCACTCACTATATTGCCAGAAGTAGACAAATATATCACGGCAAGAAGAAATTAAAATTATATAGATGGAAATTATATTTTTGTATGTTTTTTTTCTACAGACAAATCTTGATGTAAGAAGTGTATATTTAAGAAACATTTCTAAAATAATATATATGCTATTTCTATTCATTTGATTTCAAAATATTAATATGTAATTCATAACTGTACCAAGTCTTCCTCAATATTTTATTGTCGATGAACTGAAAAACTTTCAAAATAAGCACATTTCTTACATTAATTAAACTAATGCAGAGATTTTACAAAGCCAAGCAATAGTGACATCTGAAAGTATGGACTCCTGGTACACGGCTTTACCTGTAATCAAGAGCAGATGTGCAGGATAAATTATTCTTTGTTTCTAAGCATATATTGCGTCTATTATCTATTTTTTGTACAAATGGATTCAAAGGAGCAACATTCAGTTTTCCAATCATATTTGACGTAACTTATTTCAGGATGTCAAGAAGTATTTTTCAGCAGAAGTTACTTTTTTCAGCTGTGATTTTGCAACTATACGTCTTTGGGAAACCATAAATTTAAAATTACGAAGCTGTTTAAATTGATTAAACTTTAAAACTATTAGCGTTTTTTATGCATACAATTTAGCAGCCTCAAAATAAATTGGCAAAACAAAATTTTCAAATATTCTATTCGAAAATAAAGGTAACTTATCTGGTAACGTATCAAAGAGAGAGAGCAGAACCCTATAATAGTATGGTAGACTAGTTAAGTGAAGGATATTCAAATTTGCTGCTATTAAGAAATCCAACGCATTAAAAACCTTCTTAAAAACGATAATAGTATTTTATGTTATTGATTCTAATTGTATAAAGTCTGTTTTAAAGAAATTTACATTATTCCATCCTTTATTTTTGAAGGAGTTAACTTTGTCATAATTTCTGTCTGTGTTTAATAGTTTACCTCAATTTAATGGCGTCATATTATAATACTTTATATCGTCTCTTAGGCATTTTCTGCTCTTTTTATGGCACACAGAATTGCCCTATCTTGTTTTATGCCTGCTATATAATACATAATATACCAGTTTGAAAACTGATAAATGTATTCTCTTGTGTTTTGATTGCAGATTTTCACAGTATTTTTACGCTCTATCACTGCAGTTTTACTCACATTCCTTAATGTACTCGCCTTTGATACAATAGGATAGAAGTAATCATTTGATATGAATTATGTCCTACAATCATCAAATTTGAGTTTAATTTTCACTAGATTCTTACCTATGTTCATTGTTTGGTCTCATAAAAGAGCAGTAAACATCAATGCTTATTCAAACGTGATTTAAGGTTAAAAGTTGTTTTTCTAGCAGACAAATACAGATATGCCTTTGGAGGTACTTAAAATTGAGAATTTCTGTTATTATCATTAGGGATATATATCATAAAGTAGAAAAATATTTTATTTGAGCTGCATCGTGTTTCTTTCAAAATAAGTCCTTCAAATAATATTTTTTCTTCAATATAGGATAAAAAACATAAGATGCGACAAAAAGAGAATAAAGGCTTTATAAAGCTAGAGTCCATTAATCCAAATAAACCTAAAATTTAAGAAAAATTACATATTTTGTTTTGATTTTGAATATTGAAATATTAAAATTGAGAATTTCTGTTATTATCATTAGGGATATATATCATAAAGTAGAAAAATATTTTATTTGAGCTGCATCGTGTTTCTTTCAAAATAAGTCCTTCAAATAATATTTTTTCTTCAATATAGAATATAAACATAAGATGCGACAAAAAGAGAATAAAGGCTTTATAAAGCTAAAACTATTAATCCAAATAAACCTAAAATTTAAGGAAACTACATATTTTGTTTTGAATTTTTGAATATTGAAATATTAAAATTGAGAATTTCTGTTATTATCATTAGGGATATATATCATAAAGTAGAAAAATATTTTATTTGAGCTGCATCGTGTTTCTTTCAAAATAAGTCCTTCAAATAATATTTTTTCTTCAATATAGAATATAAACATAAGATGCGACAAAAAGAGAATAAAGGCTTTATAAAGCTAAAACTATTAATCCAAATAAACCTAAAATTTAAGAAAATTACATATTTTATGTTTTGATTTTTGAATATTGAAATATTAAAATTGAAAATTTCTGTTATTATCATTAGGGATATATATCATAAAGTAGAAAAATATTTTATTTGAGCTGCATCGTGTTTCTTTCAAAATAAGTCCTTCAAATAATATTTTTTCTTCAATATAGAATATAAACATAAGATGCGACAAAAAGAGAATAAAGGCTTTATAAAGCTAAAACTATTAATCCAAATAAACCTAAAATTTAAGAAAATTACATATTTTATGTTTTGATTTTCTAATATTTTGTGAAAGAATATTGATTTAATGTCTCAAGTTAAATCGAACTTTATATTTTAGTGAATTACGACGTAACTGCAGATTTCCGTTATCTGTGACTGATTACTTTATGAGTGAACATGTCGATATAAATGCAACTGCTTAATAACAAAACTAAGAATGATTTCAGTAGATAATTTTAGCTATTTTATGATAAGATTCCTAGACCTAATTTAGTAGACTGTTTTTGATTCGAAATGTTTTCAAATCGTTGTATATATTCAACATATTCCCCAATAAAGCGTATAGAAATGCATTTTCATTTTTTAAACGATTATTCACATAACTAAAAAAACACAGGTTAATTTTTATGTAGAAAAGAAATTATAATTTTCAAAAATTTTAAAATTCAAATTGCCGCTTTCTAACGAACCTATACAAAATCATCATAATTACTTTTTTTTTTAAATAAGTTTCATTTAAAATTTTGATAATAAATAGTCCCAAAATGTGCTATATTTCTAAGTACCATATTAAATTAATTTACTCATTCTACATTAAAAGTATTACGTAATAGAAATTTATACCATCCCAATTAAAATTTTTTATATTATAAGAAGTCTAAATAAAATGCGGCATTACACTTCAAGGATTAATTTATTGTAGGTGCTTAATTCATTATTTTTATGTTAATAGATAGCTATTAGTTCTTTCAACATATTTGTAAAATAATATAGAAATATTTCATGCTTAATGAAAGTTTACGAGACATAAAACCTAATTTTAATAATTATTTACAGTTTTAGGGTTTATTATCCTCTTTATAGAAAGGAGACTTTATATATACACATGTATTTCATCCCTACTTTAAATGTGCATAACAAGGTATATTGACATTCGTGTGATCAATATTTTGCATGTAGAATATTTTAATATTCTAATATCCAGTAGCATAAGTTTACAGTGAGCTGTTTTTTCTTTATAGCCATCATAAAAACACCTTCAGGAAATCAAATGCTCATCTGACATCGCAGATAAAGCTCATAAATACAAAACTATGAGTTATTTTAGCTGTACTGTTTCAGAGTTTTAATGCTCATAAGGCAAGATAATAAAAAAATCTGATGGACTTTATGTGTAACATAGATAATACGTATGCATGGTATAGTGGAAAACATTCGTGAGAATTTTTAAAGGTCATAAGCATCAGGAAATAAGGAAATGCATTCTGAATAAGGTCATGCTTTATTTACTTTTTCTATCAGTTAAAAAGAGCAACAGCATGTATTCTAAATTAATGAGGGTGAAAGATACTTTCATCATTAATACAAAAAAGATTTTTTCATTAATAATTGACATCCATTTATTAATCGCACAATGCTTGGGAGAAATTTGGTATATATGGGAAGTAGAAATACAATACAGAAAATTAAGCGTATTTTTATCATACATATTCAATGAAAATTAATTGCAACTATACTCCCATTTAAGTAAATAACATTACTTATTTACTTGTATTTGAAGAAGTCTATTTCAGATATTTTGGTATGAAGGTAAAGAAATTTTACATGCGATTACATAAATTCAATGCAAGAACAAAAATAGTTGGTAACACATTATCAATTTAAATTCTGCGATAAATCTCTCTCAAAGACTAATCCATTGTATTGATTGATTATTTAAAATAGTTTGAAACCGTAACTATTGAAACACGTAATTTCATGCTGATTTTCAGAAAAATTATTGATTTGCGTATAAGAATTTTTAAATAAAAATGAAATGATATTAACTGACAAAGCATTTATTTCTCATAAGTTAATCATGTGATTATCAAATTATTAGTATAATTATGGATTTAATAGCTAAATTTTATTTGAAACCCATTTTGTTGTGTACATTGAAGAAGAAATTACTTTTAACACTGTGTCACATTGTGGCTCATTAATTTAAAACTACAAAGATATAATCTTCTGCATCCACCTTTTGCTTAATACATCGCCATGAATTTGTCCATGGCCCATTCATTAATTAACTCCTCCATCTTTGAAAAAGACGTAGCGACCAGCTCGTTAACATTAAATTCCGCTCCAGTCGGTTGCGTTGATGGTCTTAAAACTGAAATTCAGGGTTAAATTATTGATGTCGCCGATAGGGGATTAAAGAACAAACGTGCGACAAATTGCCTTCACAGCAATTTCCTGACTGCTTTTGAATATGCAGAATGCGCAATACACTTAAAAGGGGATTAAGCTGTCACATTGCTTAATTCATGGCTTAGGGTGTGTCCCTATACACAGAAACCATGTCGTATAGGTGCACTAAAGAAGCCAGGTGTCATTAATTTTACCTCCTGGAACGGAAGCATTGCTAAAATAGATTTAACAAAAGATTTTGGACTTCAATTCGCTTCATACAAAATCACAGAGAGTATCTCGTTTATAAAAAATAAATAACTTCCGACAAAATTTGGTCGAAATTTAGGTTACTAAACGAATATTCTGGATTGTAGATAATCACATAATTTTTATGAAAAAATTATATCAAAGCTTGTAAGATAATATTTATTTAAGCTTTCAATTTTTGCTTTAATTTGATCTAGATCAGGGGTAGGTAACTTTTCACCCATGAAAGGCCATGTTATTCTACACATTAGGCCGCTGGCCAGACTTGTGTGCTATAGGCGCTTTAAAGAGACAAGAGAAAAAAAAATTATAGTTTTACTTCCTTATAAAACTATAGCCTCAAGTCTAAGAATTGAATAAAATATTGTTCATATCAAAGACTTGCTCATTTTAACAGTTCGTGAGCAGTCATTTTTAGAAAAATATTAATATTTTATACATTTTTTGTCGTCTCTTTCTTTATAACTAATAAACAATTTACGATTTCTTTCCGTTTTTGTCTTTTGAGCTTATTTTTTTCTAACAGTCTAATCGTGTGATACAAGCTATATTCATTGGTATGCGTTTGCTTATCTGTGTATTAAATGATTAGTTAAATCAAAATTTTCACTCAATTTATTCTTTTCACGTACATGGACAAAACACAATTATGATTGGTAAATGTAACTTATCCCTTTACAGAAAGATAGTCACAATGCAAACTATTCAAACTTTCACAAAATAGTGACAAGCCGTACAAAATTCCAAGATTTATTTATTTACGGGACTCAAGTATTATAAAAACAGAACTATCTAATACAAACAGTGGTAACATATTATAAATATGTTTATACATTATAGTTTACAGTTTCCATAAGATATCTATCAATTCTTATTTAGCAAAATAGTTAATTATATAGTTCTTCACTTTCCCTAGTTGTTATATAGTATTTTGTCTTTCTGCAAGGTTATAAAAAGAAAATAATAACGTTACTCATAAAATGCATCTGGATGTTTCTTTTAAAAATTCAAAACAATGTCGAAGTTTCAACTTAAGAGGCAAAATTTTATCAGAAATTCTTAGAAGAAACCCAAAAATTAACTCTTGTATATTAAGTTTTGAATTAAAAGATATTTTCTCAAATGTTAAAATACATTATTTCAAATGTGTAAAAATAACTTTTAAACTTTAAAAATGAAAATAAAAATTTATTCATAAAAAAATGTATTTCTTACAAAAAATACACATATCTTATAAACACCGCAGATATTTGACTTAAAAAATATGATTACAAAAGAATTTGAAACTATCTTTGGGAGAATTCAACTACTAGCATCTCTGCATTATTTTTAATTTATTAAATCCAAAAGGCATTTCAGTAATAATCCTATGCCTCTGGTCAATCGATGAATGAAATTTTTATTCAAAAATTAAATTTAGTATCACCTTTTGGTTGCAATTGTACAAGCAAACTGTATGAACTGTAGTGTTACTGAACATCAACAATCAACAAAATCATCTTTTAACGCTCGCTGTGTAAACGACATCATTTTGGGGGTATGTTGCACATCTGCAACACGGTGAGATATAAAAGTTAATTTATTCATTTCTTGCGAGTTATCATGTACAAAAGGGCTATTGGCGTAATTTCATATCTTTATGAGATTAACATTACATAGTTGGACTTAAATATTGTTTCCAGAATATGCATACTGTGGTTTTAAAGATAATATCTTTGCCATGCAAGGCCGGTACATTTTCTGTAGCTTGAAATTAGAGGATGTCAGTGACTACCTGCGGTTCGATATCAGCCCCGCTTCCGTTTGTAGTAATTAATGACTGCGCTTTGATGAAAGTAATGATGCTCTAAAAGCTGTTGCAGGTGCGTATACTCTAATAGGAAGGCGATTTGACGTAGATTCTAAGTACTTTTTGAGGCACTTACTGCCCCCAATTTTTTTTTAAATTGTAAGATATATTTATTATGTTCATTTTAAAAAGATACAAAACTAATTTAGAGAACCACAGAAATTTAGATTCATTTACAATATTTAACTTTATTATTATATTAAAGATTCTAAGAAGTCTCTCTGGAATTCATTTAATTGTATATGATTTTATATTTAGCGGGAGTTTTAAGTCTCGTCGATGCACAAATTGTTAAAATCAGTTTTTAAAACGAAACAATCTGAATTTGCAGTTTTTGGTAGTAAATTTTTTTTCACTTAAAATTCAGTTAAACACGATCAAAAGGGAAAACTTTTATTGCTGTAAAAGAGAAACTAAATGTTCATATTTTAGTGGTTGTGTATTTTTTAATTATTTAATGTGTAGTATTTTTAAAATACTCCATTAACTCCTATTAAATTTTATAGCTCTTTCCCTTCAGCAGTGAATTTTAAAACAGTTAGATTATGAATATACAGCAGTTCAAAAATACAACAGAATAATTGCGGTGTAAAACAAAATTTCCATGTTTTTGTGCTAGACTTCTGAGGGCAATAATATTTGCTTTCTTACGAAAAGTTTCTTATCACAATATCTTCAGAATTTTCTTAGTTAAATGTTTATAAAAAATTCGTACTATACTGGAATAATTAGTATTTAAATTATGCTTGATATTTAAATAAAATTCCATGATGGATATCGAAAATAGTTTTTTTGATTCGTGACATTTATAATAAGTGAAAACAATTTAAAATTCCTAAATCATTTTTCATATGCCATTTCACAAATTTTATCAAACAGACCAATATTTTTTAAATACTTTTTGATCCTTAAAAATATAAGGTATTAAAATATTTAATTCAATTGTAGTCTTCCTTTACTCATGTGCAACAGGTATAGAAAAGTACAAAAAAAAATACATATTCATTAAAACCACGATAGTTGACATTCCGAATAATAAACACATCTATTTAAGGAACACTTTTTTAATCCATACACCCAATACATATATTTTATGTGTATTAACAAGCTAAATAAGGGATACTCCAAATAGTGGACAAATAAATTTATCTATAAAAGGTTCAAGAATTAGATTTTTTATACAAAACATCCTTCTTTTTTACTAAACTGAGATTTTATTCGAAACATATCATATGTGTTCTGTTATCACGTCAAAATTGAATGTGCAACAGACTTTTCAGAAAAGTCAAAAATGTTTTCTGTATTTTGTAGTAATATGTGTTTTGTGTTATACTGTCCCACTGGTTTGCCTTGTTATTTTAGGCAGTTTTGACTTCCTGAAATACACCTAGCAGAAGATAATATTTTCTTCATTATAGTGTTATGGAAAAATTTATTAAAAAAGAATCTAAGGGTATGAAAAATGTATAAATATGACATCAGAGAAGCAAATTTTCCTCTTGATTAACTAAAATTCAATTTGTGAAAAATAATGCCACGAAATGTACGCAAATTTTCACTATGAATTTTGAAAAAAATTTTAACTTCAATTTTTTTATTTTAACACTAACTCTTTATATATATAACAGAAAACCAATTTTAAAACCTTGTTTATAAACTATCTCGATTAACCAAAATTCAATTTGTATGAAATAACGCCATGAAATGCACACAAATTTTCACTGTGAATTTTGAAAAACTATATTAACTTCAATTTTTTTATTTTAACACTAAATGATTTATTTTAACTTTTATTTTAACACTTAATTTACATCAAGAACTATGCTTATTTACCCTCAATATTAGATTAAATGTAAATCAAAAAGAGTCATGTAATTAAGCCCATTTATATACATATATAACAGAAAACTAATTTTTAAACCTTGTTTATAAACTAATTATATTTATTATAAACGATGTCTATAATAATTATGAATATAACTTCTCTAAATAACGGACAAATTTGTCGTTCCTGAAATATTCCCTATTCAGAGGTTTTAGTGTATATAGTTTGTAAGAAAAATTATTGACTCCCAATAAAGATACAAATAATCAATTCGAGTGCTAATCAATATTAATGCATTTATTTTAACTTCGTCCTTATTTTGGTGCTATAGTTCGTTATATTTACATTACATATAAAATTCTAGCTAAAGAACTGGAATTACGCTACAAAATTATACTCTATATATTTTAATGAAAAGAAAAAAAGCCTTACCATCATTATAAATGTTTTCTGGTAGTGGAAAAAATAAAGGAGTGCAGCTCGCTTTTCCTCTAGAGGAAAAAATATTTAAATTGTAATTATCAATATTTACATCAAGAACTATGCTTATTTATCCTCAATATTAGATTAAATGTAAATCAAGAAAAGTCATGTAATTAGCCCATTTTTAATTGTGAATTATGACAAACGAATTATTTTTTAGAAGATTGCTAACGTTTAAAATTAGCAATGAAATTATACCGTAAAATCCAATGATAAAAAAAGTACCATTAAATAATCTTCTACGAAAAGATTCACGAATATTAAAAAAATATATATAAAATAAAATAAAGATTATGTACTTAATATTAAGAATTACTAGGGATACATTGTGTCTAAGTCATGCAGGAAAATTAAGCCACTAATTAAATAGATACTTCAATTCTACTTATTTTTTTCATTACTACACATAAGTGATTTTTTTTTAAATAATGCCCTTCAATCTACTCTCTAGAAACAGGTAACAAGAGAACAGAGGTCATATACGAATAAAGAAGGATTGCAAATACTCTATTAAGACATCAAACCATTCTAGAGAGTAATTACTGTGAAAGAGGTTATAATCCCTTCCCAATACCAAGAGTAAAGCGTAGGTTAGAATATAAAAAGTGGATGAGCACATCTGTTTGACTTGTAGTCGATGGGTATGATGTAAAGATTTAATTATGCTTAAGTAACGGTCATGATAATAAACAAATGAAGTAATAGGCTAGTGCTCTGAGGAAAAAAACTCTCAACATATGGAAATATTATACTTTTTCCTTGATGTTTCCAAGCATTCAATTTAATGTCTATGACAGTGTTTATTTATGGCAATTTTTTCATTAATTGCATAAACTAAACGATACCTAGTAAAACAAAGAAAATTTTGTTCCCATTTTGCATAGAGTTGCAATAGAGTCAGACCTGTAGGAAGAACTAAAAAATATTTCATTAATCAGCTTGTTTTTTGTAACCTATGCCATTAATAGGCTATGTAGTACTATCCTAAATCAATAAAAAGAGTATAGAGTTTTGATATTTTGGAGGAAAATTAATTCCATAACGGTTTAAAATTTCTGCAATTTACAACTATATTAAAGTGAAAAATACGTCATACATCCTATTAATACTCATTTTGCGGTATTTAATTGTTAAGGCTTCTACTGTGTTTTAAGAATTTGCTGCTTTAAAAAAGTTAGAGAAATAAAATATAAAACGGAATACAAATTTCATCCATTAGCAATACATCTCTCATAAGATTTTAGCTGTAATAAAATTATTTTTCATAGAAATATAATGAATAAAATAATGAATCGTAAAATGATGAAATTAAAATAGCTTCAATTTAAGTGAATATTTGTGTAATGTTTGTAATTAAGCCCAGAATTTTTTTTTTCTGAGAAATAATGCCCATCCTTTTTTATAAAAACATCTCTCTCAAAATTTCCATTTACAATAAGCATAAAATGATTCCCACAAAATGATACCCTTAAAATAGCTTTAAATTAAGTGAATATATTTGGGTAGTATTTATAATAAAGCCTAAAATAATTTATAAAAAAGCTAATTTCTTATTTTTCGAGGAAATGACACCTAGTTTCCGTTACGAATACATCTCTCTCAAAATTTACAGCTACAATAAGGATGAATTGATTCACACACAAAAATATACGAATTGTAAAGCGATACCATGAAAATAACTTAAGTTTAACCGAATATTTGTAATTCAGCCCATAATTTCTTATTTTTCTAGAAAATGATGTTTGTCATCCATTATCAAAACACCTCTCTCAAAATTTCCAGCTAAAATAAGGCGGAATTAATTCACAAACACAAATGTACAATTGGTAAAACGATACCGTTAAAATAACTTCAATTTAAAAGAATATTTGTGCAATATTTGTAATTAAGCCTATAATTGTTTATTCTCCTAGGAAAGTGACACCCAATTATGTAGAATGTGTAAACATAAGAAATATTAATTTAACTACCCCTTCAAGTGTTTATCTGTTTTTATTATGAATATAAAATGTTTTTTAATAACATACTTCAATTTTTCCTATGTCATTCTTTTATTTTATTTTTACGCAGAACAATTGGTAATTCAAAAGGTTTCTTCCTTATTAAACATTCTTCAATTAACATTGTGTTTGCTCTTTCGATTTCAACAAGAGTCACCATTATTATATTCTGTTTAAAGTTATCAATTGAGTTTGTCTTATATTATCCTTCATGAATCTACATATTCATCTTTAACGCTTCACTAGTCCCTAAAGGAAAAAACAACTATATCAGCTAACAATCATTCTTAACACTATCTAGTTTTCGGTAATGAACTATTGTAGTTCATTGATTATAAATAGGCAACCAATTACCCATATTTCAAAGATGACTTTAACCTTTTGTATCACCCCGTTGCAGATCTGTAAAATAACCAAACACTGATGTCACTTACACAGTGAGCTTTAAAAACAGATTGCTGCTATCCTGCACCACTTCAATTAATACAATTTGCTAGTAGAAGCAGTACTAAATGGGGATATCAAATGTAAGTTTCGTATTAAAGTTTCCTTAATCATTTGATGAGTTGTACATGATTATTACTGTTATAAACTTCGGAATTGTCAAATTAAAAAAGAATTTGAAGGCACCAGAAAATTTATTTTCAAAGGTAAATTCATTTTTTTTATAAAGATAATTTTTGTGCAAAATATATAAAAAATATGTATGTTTGTTTTTGCCTAGACTACTGCAATTAATACGATTTGCTAGTAGAAACAGTACCAAATGGTGATATCAAATGTAAGTTTCGTATCAAAGATTCATTAATCGTTTAAAGAGTTGCACATGATTATTGTTGGATGATTGTGGATTACTGGATTATTACTATTACTTTGGATTTGTCAAATTAGAAAAGAATTTGGAGGCACCAAAAGTAGATTTCTTTACAAAGGTAGTTTCAGTTATTTTATAAAGATAATTTTTGTGCAAAATAATTCACAAAATATATAAGAAATATGTATTTTCGTTTTTACTTATAGAAAATACACTTTTTTGCCAATAAATTTTCCTTTACATGTTTTAAATATTTATCATAACTTTATACATGCTTGAAATAATGTATTTTAACATTTGAAGAAATATATATTGATTCGGGGTTATCGAGATACAAATGGTTGAAATAACGCTCAGCGCAAATATGTGTTTTGAGAAAAAAACTCCTCCTCTCTCCCCATCCCCCGCTATTTTTTCTCCCTTTTCTAAGAACGTTTGTGTGGGATGCTAGACCCACATTTATATCGATTCTTCAATGTTTACAGAGAAAGAGGGGTATTTCATGCCTTTTGATAATGAAATCTCAGTTATAGTTTTAACAGATGAAGAAAGCATTCTTCAGATTTAAAGCTAATATTAGTTATTTCAGTAAACCATAAAGTCAAAACCATTAGCATTATGTAGCTAAAAACTATTCATTTGGAAAATAAAAATAAAATTAGTTTATAAAACATTCAGCTTAGAACGGAGGTATTTCATGCCTCGTGATGATAGAATGTCAGTTATACTTTTAACAGATGAAGAAAGCATTCTTCAGATTTAAAGCTAATATTAATCATTTCAGTAAACCATAAAATCAAAACCATTAGCATAATTTGACTAAAAATTATTCATTGGGGAAATAGAAATAAAATTAGTTTATAAATGATTTAACTTAGAACGGAGGTATTTCATGCCTCGTGATGATGGAATCTCAGTTATAGTTTTAACAAATGAAGAAAGCATTCTTCAGATTTAAAGCTAATATTAATTATTTCAGTAAACCATAAAATCAAAACAATTAGCATAATTTGACTAAAAACTATTCATTCGAGAAATAAAAATAAAATTAGTTTGTAAAACATTCAGCTTAGAACAGAGGTATTTCATGCCTCGTGATGATGGAATCTCAGTTATAGTTTTAACAAATGAAGAAAGCATTCTTCAGATTTAAAGCTAATATTAATTATTTCAGTAAACCATAAAATCAAAACAATTAGCATAATTTGACTAAAAACTATTCATTCGGGAAATAAAAATGAAATTAGTTTATAAAACATACAGCTTAGAACGAAGGTATTTCATGCTTTTTGATAATGAAATCTCAGTTATAGTTTTAACAAATGAAGAAAGCATTCTTCAGATTTAAAGATAATATTAATTATTTCAGTAAACCATAAAATCAAAACCATTAGCATAATTTGACTAAAAATTATTCATTGGGGAAATAGAAATAAAATTAGTTTATAAATTATTTAGCTTAGAACGGGGATATTTCATGCCTCGTAATGATGGAATCTCAGTTATACTTTTAACAGATGAAGAAAGCATTCTTCAGATTTAAAGCTAATATTAATTATTTCAGTAAACCATAAAGTCAAAGCCATTAGCATTATTTGACTAAAAACTATTCATTCGGGAAATAAAAAATAAAATTAGTTTATAAAACATTCAGCTTAGAACGGAGGTATTTCATGCCTCGTGATTATGAAATCTCAGTTATACTTTTAACAGGTGAAGAAAGCATTCTACAGATTTAAAGCTAATATTAATTATTTCAGTAAACCATAAAGTCAAAACCATTAGCATTATTTGACTAAAAGCTATTCATTAGGGAAATAAAAATAAAATTACTTTATAAAACATTTAGTTTATTATTTACAAGTAAAAACAGACTTTTATTAAAAAAGATAATACAACCAAGGAATATTGGTTTTTGGCTTTTGTAAATTTAAACATTTGAAACTCATTGAGGAAGATGCAATATTATAGTTGAAGTATTAAAGTTTCATTTATTACGTAGAATTAGAGATCCATGACTATATACTTAAATGAATCTTAATACTCATTTAAACACATATAACAGGAATTATAAGAAGAACACTTAAAATAAACCCAATAAAGCAAAAGAATGCTTTTCTCTTAGTCAGCTTGATAAAAAATAATGTGTACAATCACTTTAAAAATGTTGTATTCAATAGTACTTTGAATACAGCATTTTAGTGATCATTTGTTTAATAAGAATTTTGTTTTTCGATTTCTGTGTTAGTATCAAATTTTTATAAACTGATTTATGCACCTTGAAATGTACATGAAATGATATATTTGTAGAAATACACCTAATATAACCCAAATTAGTTTCATTTACATTAAATAATCTTTAAATATGTAGAACAAATATGTACCATAAAAAATCATATCATCAATTTTTATAAGAAAGTATTTAAAAATAGATAATCAAAATTCAAACTAGGAAACAATTTGAAGAGGTTTTCTGAGATACATAAAATGCTATTTAAGTAAAATCTTCCGAGATACCACTACTCAATCAAATGGTTTAAAAGAAATGTTCAAATAAAGCACAAAAATAATTGAAAAATATTTTTAAAACTATCGTATAAAATCCGTAATCATATATATTTGACAGTTTAAATAAGTTACCAAAAACTGTATGGTAAAGAAAACGTATTGGTAACTTAAATTAAAGAAGTAAAACTGTACTTAATATTCAGCTGCAGCCTTTTTTACATTTTAGTGAATTTTTAATCCAAGAAAACCTTAAATTAGAAATTTTCTTTTTACTTCACTGATATATTGTGAACCCAGCTTACAAACTTTCTAGTATAACTGATTAAAAGAAAATTTTGGAGCATTTTTTTATTGACTGGGCTTTATTTACCATATGTATGATTTAAGTAAAAAATTACAATTCAATTCTATATATATCTAGGAAGAATTTTTAGATGCTCTCAAATAAATTTTCATAACGATTATAAATCTTTTTTTCACTAGATATTCCTCTAAACATGAATTTACGTTAATATTACTCTTTAATTTTGTACTCCATTTCAAAAATTCCGTGTTTTCCTCTTTTACGTTAAAGGTCATTTATTGCTACATAAACGTAACATTTCTATCTCATATACGGCCCCTAGTCTCACCCCCGTTCGCCATCTTGGAATGGTTTTGTAGTAAAGACGCCGCCGTTCCATGTCTCCCATTGGTTGCAGCTGCGGCAGACTAGGGATCGAGGCGTCATTGGACAATTAGTTAAGCACCATTGACACAATGGCAAATGTGGCTCCCGTTCGAATTCGACATGAGTCTTACTTTTCTTTTATATTTTTTACTTAGCCAAAAATGCCGCTCTCCAAAGATGAAGAGCCTCTAAATTTTTCTTCCCCCTCTCCCCCAACCTAAAACTCCTGAAATGCAGCCTCACATAACAAGAAGGACCTGCTTGATTTGTGGGCAATACGCCTGGGAACAAGAAGTTACAGAAGTAATGACTCATAGATAAGGATTTTTTCTTCTTTCTTATGCATTTAAGTTGTTCACGCAGTTTGTGAATATAGTCAGTATGTCAATAATATTGCCAAAGGAAAGACATAGATTATCGTACCTTCTTTCAAACTGAACAAAAATAAATAGCTGAAAGGTACTTAATACTTTAAGCTAAGCTTTCTGCTGTCAGCTTTTGAAGCATATCTCAGATAATTAGCAATTACTGCTTTCTCAACTATACCGGTTATTCATGGAAAATGCCATGATCTAAAAAATAAATGCTCTGGAAATTTTCTACATGTGTCTACTTCTTTTCAGCTTTTTGTTGCTTTCCTCATAAATCGAAAGACGGGAATGAAGATGATTTTAAAAAGAAAAAAATTCTCATTGCAATACAATCAGGAGTTTGCTAGCATTTGTTTGCCATAAATAGCAAAAAGACTTGCTGGACAATTGGTATCTCCCCCAAAATAAAGTTAATACCCATACGTGCAGGAAAGTGAACAAATAGTTTACTTTGGTATATTGAATTTCACAAATTTATTGTATTGGCGTCAAACAAGATGTTTTAAAACAGATACATATATATCTTTAAAAATTTAAACGTAAAAAGTACTTATTGGCCAAAAAAGAAATTGAAGAAGTAATGATTCATAGATAAGAATCTTTTCGAAATGTTTAATTTTAAGTTAATCCCATAGTTTGTGAATGACAGTATGTCAATAGTATTGACCAAGAAAAGGCATACATAACTGTACTTCTTTTGAAACTGAATAAATAAATAAATAAACAGATGACATTAAATAAAGTTATTTTATCAATGATAGACCTTTACAATGTCCCGAGTTCACAATTATGGTCACGTAGACATAATATAAAAAATGGAAAATTGAACGATTTTACAGTAGATAGACAAATTGTCGTCAATAAATATTTTTATCAAGATAAAGCTAAAAACACGTCAATATTCTTCAATCATATTCTTACTTATAACTCAACTAAACATGGAACCAGGAGTAAGCATAGTTGCAATTCAAGATGACAAAAGTGTGATTGCAATCATTATATATATATATATATATATATATATATATATATATATTATATATATATATATATAATAATATATATATATATATATCTATTTATATAATAATAGTATAATTGTATATAGTGTATATATATTTATATATTGAGAGAGAAGAATATATATATTAACATATATATATATATATATATATATATATATATATATAAATATTTCTGAATAATAATATATATATAAAAATATCTATATATATATAGAATTAATATTTATATATATATTATATATATATTTATTATATAAAATATATATTATATTATTATATATATATATATAATATATATATAATGTATATATATATATATATATAATATATATAATTGAATATCTATTTAAATATATATATAATATATAACATATATATATATAAACTAATTTTTCATATTAACTATAAGATAGAACGATAAATATATGGTTAGGAGCTGATCTTATACCGAGTACATTTCGAATTAAAATATAATGGCTGTTCATATTTTTTAATCGGCTTTAAGCAGTAGGTCCCGGTTTTATTAGCCCTTGTGTTCCAAAAAAGTAGACCGTAGTGCTCCAAACCAAACCAACTAGAATCTAATTATCTCTTCCATTCTTCGAACCTCAATTATGTTTTGGAGAGACTTATTTTACTAGAGGCGTGATAAAGGCATTTTTCTTTAAATTTTCAATTTATTACCAGCTTTTAAATTTTAAAAAATTTCTGACTATAACTGTCAGAAATCTTTAAAATTTTAGTTTTATAATATAAAAAAGATAATTATCTCCTATTTGATATTTCAGTATTTAATAAAGGCATTTCAAAAACCCTGTTGCGGTTTAGTGAATTTCATTTATTTATTTATATTTCGTGTATACTTTTATGTCATTTAAAAAATTACAAATTAAAATGACAAAGCTAAACAATGTTTTAATATTAAAGAATTATTAAATAACTTATAAAAGATATTCTATAAGGACCTGAACATGTTATTTTATGATGAATCAAATACAGTTATAGTGAAGATTTTAAGAATCGAAATGTACTATGTCCTCTTAAGCATAGAATAAATTCTTCCGTTCATGGCTTCTTTGTCACTATTGAATTTCTTTATGCGCAGTGGAGAAGAGCAGCTATTTGTAAATCAGCAGCGCGTTGTGCATCACAAATGAACGTATAAAATATTTTAGAGATAAATGTGATATTGTATCTTTTATCTTAATAAAAATGCATCATTCGAGTTATAGATACTGTTTCTGATAGTAATGACAATGCTTTTAGCTTTAACTGACAGTACAAAAATGAATTTTATCTTCAAAATTATATCTTATAATTAGCTTACTTTTTCTTGCTAATTATTTGTAGTAGGAATAGTTCTAAGACTAAATGTTCTTAACAAATATTGTTGATTAAATAATTAAGCATTCCATATGAGGATTTTATAATAATGATTTCATTACAATGTTATTAAAGTGAGAACACAGATATTCGAGGAAATTAGAGAGTTTAGTTTAGTTTAGTTTGGTGTGCTACGGTCTACTTTTTGCAACACGAGGGCTAATGAGACCGGGACCTACAGCTTAAAGCCGATTCCGAACGGCTACGAACATCCATGCCACTGTGGGATTCGAACCCACGAACTCCGGTACCGAAGGCCAGCACACTAACCAATCGGCCATCGTTCGGCCGGAAATTAGAGAGAGAGAGAGAAAAAAAAAGAGAGAAAAATAATTTTTTTTTCCTTAAATCTAAATTAAGAATTCCATGCGAATATTTTTAAATGCATTTATCTAATAGTTAAATCTTTTAATAATTACAAGTGATTATTGTATAATCATAATCTTTTTTGGAGTGCGCTGTAATTATACAGTAAGCATCCTTAATTAAATTATTAGGTGATGTTCTTAATATGAAATTTTATGTTTAAAAAATTATTTCTGCATGAATAGAACTTTCTTAAGCTGAAATGATTGAGAATACAATATTTAATTTACTAAGCTTATTAATGAAATTCAAATTCTTTGGGTTAACATAAATTGTTGGAAATTTTTTGAGGGTATATTTTTTTCCAGAAAAATGTTTTCTTAAAGATAATAAAATAATTTTCCTTACTACTTATTTACTTATTTTCTTTCAGTTTATTAACATAAAACTTTGTTTTTGTGCCTTTATCCCATTATAAATTAAATATTCAATTAATATCTAGAATCATTTTCTCTATGCCAGAAGAAATGGAAAAACATCTACCAGTGTTGGTACAACTGTCTTTCTTTGTATATCGATACAAACGGGTAAAACTCGGTAAAAGCGTATAGTGTACCCAATAAACTAATGAAAAAGAAATTATTTAAGCAATTAAAATGAACTAAACCCTTTTATAAGTTGAAATTGATAGATATTAAAGATTTGCTGCAATTCAAGGTAGAAATGATTCTTAAGAATCATTAAGTTAAGTAAGTAAACCGTCTTAATTTTGTTTAATGTTTCATAATACAAGATCACAATTGCTAAATACTATAATATATCTGGAATTTTTAGTATATAAACCTAGTTTTTATAATTTTGTACACATGTAACTCTCAAATACTTTCTTTCTTGAACTTAGTAAGCTTCCAAATTTTTTCTATCTAGAAATTTGTAAATTATAGTTATTTAACAATCATTTTCTTTTAATCATTTTTAAATAAACTAATATTTTCTAAAAATATATTATATAATTCATGAAGTTTAAGGGAAATAGTTGAATAGCAAGAAAAACTTCGTAATCTATGGAAAGTGAAATATGATCAGAACAGTTAAAATATATTGTCTAATTTTAACATGAAAGTGCTCTTCATTACTGATTTACGAGTAAGAAGAACTGAGATGGTCTTTAAGACGCATAATATAAAATTGTTAAAACTTAATCAAACGACTTGTATTTAAAAAAAATTATGCTATAATAGTTTAATAGTTAAATCCTGTTATTTGCATTTTTCTGTATGTAAGCTTGATTTTATTATTTTTTGTACGCATATAACTCTCAGATACTTATAAAGATTTAAGAGCTTTTACCTCTAATCAATTTTAGACAAACTAGTATTCTGTAAAATATATTTTGTAAATCAGTGTTATGTGCAAGGTAAATAAATGCGTAGCATTATGAAAAAACAAAAATTATCAAAATAATTAAAACATTACGTTTATATTTACATGAAATTGTTGGCTGTTAAAGTTTTATGAATAAGGACTGAAATGATTTTTAAGAACCATTAAATAACGTAATTAAAACTGAATCATCTTACTTTTGCTAAAGAACTTAATGCAACAATACCTTAATTGTTAGATTCTGTTGTTTGCATTTTCTTGCCCGCAATATCAATTTTTATTATTTTATACACACGTAACTCTCAAGTACTACCTTCTACTTAATAAGTATTAAAACATTTCCCACTATTTTTTGATAGAGTGGCAAATTAGTTTTATGCATAAGGTAAATACCTGAGTAGCAAATCCTGCAAAGTATACTTCCCGAGTTTGTTGTCATTTTACAGTACACTGTGAAAAGACAATTAAGCTAATTTAGAAATGAACTTGCAAATATGTTTCCAAGTATCTTTAAAACTGTCACATCAAATAACTCCCTTCTCAGTCAGAATAATTAAATCTTTTTAATTTCGTTTTTCCGTATATAAACTCAATGTTTATTATTTTGTACTCATGTAATCCTCAAATACTACCTTCTGCGTAGTAAGTTTTATAAAATTTTTCCTCCAATCATTTCCAATCCGTCAGACAGTCACAGCAAATGACTCTCCCGCAATCAGAATAATTAAATCTTTTTAATTTCGTTTTTCCGTACATAAACTCAATGTTTATTATTTTGTACTCATGTAATCCTCAAATACTACGTAATAAGTTTTAACAATTTTTTCCTCCAATCATTTTTAGATAGACTGGTATTCGACAAAATATATTATGTAATTCAGCATTATGTGTACGGTAAACAGTTAAGCAACAAAGTTTAAAGTAAATTGCTAGTACTTATTATGATTTAATACTAAGTTATGGAAAGTAAATTAAATTGATTTCAAAATAAACATTCAAATATTCTTCCAAATGCCATTAGATGTCAAAATCAAACAGCTTTATGAATGTATCATTAGCATAAGTACAACGCAGTCGCACATGGTACTTTTCAACCCTCCTATTACTGAACACCTTTTCTGTTAAAGTTTGCTCTAGATCAGTGATAGGATAAAATACAAGGGTTTTTTTTTCCTAATTTAAGATTATGTTCAATGCATGATGTACTTTAAAGTTAAATGTTTAAAATTAATTTAAGGGGTCTCGCTACCCTTAAACAGGAGATCGAAGAGAAATTTTCAATAGATTTTAGCTTGCATATCTCAAATATGCATAAATGATTTCAAATATTCATAAATACCCTCAAATATGAATAAACACAATTTTATATAAGTATAAAAGCTTTCGAATTAAACATAAAGTTTGCTCTAGATCAGTGATAGGATAAAATACAATGGGCTGTTTTTCCTAATTTAATTTAAAATTGTGCTAAGAGTATAAGATTGTACTTTAAAATTAAATATTTAAAATTAATTTAAAGGCCCCATTAAACATGAGATTGAACAGAAAAATTACCCTTAAATAGAAGATCGAAGAGAAATTTTCAATAGCTTTTGACTTGCATATCTCAAATATGCATAAATACTCTCAAATATGAATAAACACAATTTTATATCAAGTATGAAAACTTTCGAATTTAACAACATAAAGTTAGGTCTAGATCAGTGATAGGATAAAAGACAAAGTGTTGTTTTCCCTAATTTAATTGAAGATTAGGCTAAACGTATAAGATTGAACTTTAAAATTAAATATTTAAAATTAATTTAAGGGTCTCATTAAACGTAGCATGAGATCGAAGAGAAATTTTTAATAGCTTTTAGCTTGTTTATCTCACAAAATATGTATGGAATAAACACAATTTTTTATTATGCAAGCTTTTGCATTGAACGTAAAGTTTGCTCTAGATCAGTGATAGGATAAAAGACAAAGGGTTGTTTTCAATAATTTAATTTAAGATTATGCTAAGAGTATAAGATTGTACTTTAAAATTAAATATTTAAAATTAGTTTAAGGGGACTCACTACCCTTAAACATAACCTTAAACATAATATCGAACAGGAATTTTTAATAGATTTTGGCTTGTATAACTCACAAAAATTGTATGGAATGAAAATAATTTTTATTATGTAAGCTTTTGCATTGCACATAAAGTTTGCTCTAGATCAGTGATAGGATAAAAGACAAAGGATTGTCTTCCTAATTTAATTTAAGATTGTGCTAAGAGTATAAGGTTGTACTTTAAAATTAAATATTTAAAATTAATTTAAGGGGTCTCATTACCCGTAACAAAAGATCGAACGAAATTTTTAATAGATTTTGGCTTGTTTATCTCACAAAATATGTATGGAAAAAAAAGTAATTTTTTATTATGCAAGCTTTTGCATTGAACGTAAAGTTTGCTCTAGATCAGTGATAGGATAAAAGACAAAGGGTTGTTTTCAATAATTTAATTTAAGATTATGCTAAGAGTATAAGATTGTACTTTAAAATTAAATATTTAAAATTAGTTTAAGGGGACTCACTACCCTTAAACATAACCTTAAACATAATATCGAACAGGAATTTTTAATAGATTTTGGCTTGTATAACTCACAAAAATTGTATGGAATGAAAATAATTTTTATTATGTAAGCTTTTGCATTGCACATAAAGTTTGCTCTAGATCAGTGATAGGATAAAAGACAAAGGATTGTCTTCCTAATTTAATTTAAGATTGTGCTAAGAGTATAAGGTTGTACTTTAAAATTAAATATTTAAAATTAATTTAAGGGGTCTCATTACCCGTAACAAAAGATCGAACTGAAATTTTTAATAGATTTTGGCTTGTTTATCTTACAAAATATGTATGAAAAAAAAGCAATTTTTTATTATGCAAGCTTTTGCATTAAACGTAAAGTTTGCTTTAGATCAGTGATAGGATAAAGACAAAGGGTTGTTTTCCAATAATTTAATTTAAGATTATGCTAAGAGTATAAGATTGTACTTTAAAATTAAATATTTAAAATTAGTTTAAGGGGACTCACTACCCTTAAACATAACCTTAAACATAATATCGAACAGGAATTTTTAATAGATTTTGGCTTGTATAACTCACAAAAAATTGTATGAATGAAAATAATTTTTATTATGTAAGCTTTTGCATTGCACATAAAGTTTGCTCTAGATCAGTGATAGGATAAAAGACAAAGGATTGTCTTCCTAATTTAATTTAAGATTGTGCTAAGAGTATAAGGTTGTACTTTAAAATTAAATATTTAAAATTAATTTAAGGGGTCTCATTACCCGTAACAAAAGATCGAACTGAAATTTTTAATAGATTTTGGCTTGTTTATCTTACAAAATATGTATGAAAAAAAAGCAATTTTTTATTATGCAAGCTTTTGCATTAAACGTAAAGTTTGCTTTAGATCAGTGATAGGATAAAGACAAAGGGTTGTTTTCAATAATTTAATTTAAGATTATGCTAAGAGAATAAGATGTACTTTAAAATTAAATATTTAAAATTAGTATAAGGAGACTCACTTCCCTTAAACATAACCTTAAACATAATATCGAACAGGAATTTTTAATAGATTTTGGCTTGTATAACTCACAAAAATTGTATGGAATGAAAATAATTTTTATTATGTAAGCTTTTGCATTGCACATAAAGTTTGCTCTAGATCAGTGATAGGATAAAAGACAAAGGATTTTTTTTCCTAATTTAATTTAAGATTGTGCTAAGAGTATAAGGTTGTACTTTAAAATTAAATATTTAAAATTAATTTAAGGGGTCTCATTACCCGTAACAAAAGATCGAACTGAAATTTTTAATAGATTTTGGCTTGTTTATCTTACAAAATATGTATGAAAAAAAAGCAATTTTTTATTATGCAAGCTTTTGCATTAAACGTAAAGTTTGCTTTAGATCAGTGATAGGATAAAGACAAAGGGTTGTTTTCAATAATTTAATTTAAGATTATGCTAAGAGAATAAGACTGTACTTTAAAATTAAATATTTAAAATTAGTTTAAGGGGACTCACTACCCTTAAACATAACCTTAAACATAATATCGAACAGGAATTTTTAATAGATTTTGGCTTGTATAACTCACAAAAATTGTATCGAATGAAAATAATTTTTTATTATGTAAGCTTTTGCATTGCTCGTAAAGTTTGCTCTAGATCAGTGATAGGATAAAAGACAAAGGATTGTCTTCCTAATTTAATTTAAGATTGTGCTAAGAGTATAAGGTTGTACTTTAAAATTAAATATTTAAAATTAATTTAAGGGGTCTCATTACCCGTAACAAAAGATCGAACTGAAATTTTTAATAGATTTTGGCTTGTTTATCTTACAAAATATGTATGAAAAAAAAGCAATTTTTTATTATGCAAGCTTTTGCATTAAACGTAAAGTTTGCTTTAGATCAGTGATAGGATAAAGACAAAGGGTTGTTTTCAATAATTTAATTTAAGATTATGCTAAGAGAATAAGACTGTACTTTAAAATTAAATATTTAAAATTAGTTTAAGGGGACTCACTACCCTTAAACATAACCTTAAACATAATATCGAACAGGAATTTTTAATAGATTTTGGCTTGTATAACTCACAAAAATTGTATGGAATGAAAATAATTTTTATTATGTAAGCTTTTGCATTGCACATAAAGTTTGCTCTAGATCAGTGATAGGATAAAAGACAAAGGATTGTCTTCCTAATTTAATTTAAGATTGTGCTAAGAGTATAAGGTTGTACTTTAAAATTAAATATTTAAAATTAATTTAAGGGGTCTCATTACCCGTAACAAAAGATCGAACTGAAATTTTTAATAGATTTTGGCTTGTTTATCTTACAAAATATGTATGAAAAAAAAGCAATTTTTTATTATGCAAGCTTTTGCATTAAACGTAAAGTTTGCTTTAGATCAGTGATAGGATAAAGACAAAGGGTTGTTTTCAATAATTTAATTTAAGATTATGCTAAGAGAATAAGACTGTACTTTAAAATTAAATATTTAAAATTAGTTTAAGGGGACTCACTACCCTTAAACATAAGATAGAACAGAAATTTTTAATAGTTTTTGGCTTGTTTATCTCACAAAATATGTATGGAATAAAATCAATTATTTATTACTTCCTTTTTGCGTTAAAAGTAAAGTTTGCTCTAGATCAGTGATAGGATAAAAGACAAAGAGTTGTTTTCCTTAATTTAATTTAAGATTATGCTAAGCGTATTGATTTGTAGTTTAAAATTAAACATTTAAAATTAATTTAAGGTGCCCCTTAAACAGACATTGAAGAGAAAATTATATATATATATAGCTGTTGGCTAGTTTACCCCCCAAAATATGTATGGAATAAAATCAATTTTGTATTATGTAAGATTTTGCATTCAACATAAAGTTTGCTCTAGATCGGTGATAAAATAAAAGATAACAGATTATTTTTTTAAATTTTGAATTAATGTTATGTTAAACGTATATTATTTTATTTGATCGTACTCAAAAATTTAATTTAAACAAGAGATCAAAGAACAATTTTTATTATTTTTTTTTTTAGGTTTTTATCTTGTAATGTAAAATGGGAAAATTTTCACCACTTTTGTAAAATGTTATTCGATATGCAACAAACTTATAAGAAAAAGAAAAATTAGGATGAAAGTTAGATACAACTGTTGATGTTAAAATTTAGAATACATTACTTGCTCACATTATTGCAGATTTATTTAAGTCGTAAAAGCAAAATGACATCTGAAATATATTTTTCAGTGTGTTAGTGTTTACCTAAAATACATTAATTTTAATAGATCTGGTGGATTTGTAAAATATAACTACTTGAGAGGGTATAAAACTGTTTCTTTAGAACTAAAAAATATTTTATTTAGGTTCAAATTCAAGCTTTAAGTGATGTAACACACTGGAAAAATTTATAAAAATACATGCAATAATTCAAGAGTAGTCAAAAGGGCAAAAAAAGCAACTCAAGCGTTGGTATATTTATGCATACAACACACACACACATATATATGCATAGATACATATATATGCATATATGTATATATATATATATATATATATGTATTTATATATTTATAAATATATATATATATACATATATATATGTGTGTATACATGTATATATATGTATATATGTATATATATATGTATATATATATATATATATATATATATATATATATATATATATATATATATATATATATATATATATTTATATATATATATATATATTTATAAATAATATATATGTGTGTGTAAATATGTATCTATCTATCTATCTATGTATAATATATATATATATATATATATATATATATATATAAATATATATATATATATATATATATATATAGAATATATATATATATATATATATATATACATATATATATATAGATAGATATATAATATATATACATGTATATATATATATATATGTATATGTATATATACACATATAATTATCAAAATAATAATAATATTTATATATTTCTCTTTCTATACACACACACACACACACACACACACACACACATATATATATATATATATATATATATATATATATATATATATATATATATATATATATATATATATATATATATATATATATATATATATATATATATATATATATATATATATATATATATATATATATATATATATATATATATATATATATATATACATATGTTTATTTTGATATTAAAAGATCTGGTTTTAAAAATATCCACAAAAAACAAAATGGATATTTTAGCATAATATTCCTAAGCTACTTGTAAATAACAAAGAATTGGGATAATAATATGCATTATTCCCTTCATCCCTCAGACTATTAGCAGACAGCGATACAATTGGCCAGTTCAGACTTCCGGGCATGAAAACTAGGGACGGGAAAGTTCCCCCACTCGCATACAATTTGCTGTATGCAAAAAAATGATTTCAAGGGCAGGACGGGACCTTGAGGGGGGTTGCCGCCCATCAGACCGCCCAGGAAGGTTTTGGAATTTTCTAAAGCTTTTGTATTTTTGTATTAAGGAAATAGGTAGTCAAGGAAGGGTATCGTTTCACACAGATGGAGAGAGATAGAGAGAAGATCGTCCTGACCATGTCCCGTAAGTACTCATATCTACGATATTTCGTTAAATCAGTAAAGTACTAAAATTCTGTACTCTAATTATTACAATCTTATCCGGTGTATAAATTCTTAACTCTTTGTATTTAAAAAAGCCACGAATTCTAAAATATTTACTCGGATGTTATAATATATTACTTCTAACTTATTAAAAACAATTTTAAAAAGTTTAAAACAATAATTAAAATTTATTTTTTAAAAATGCATTTCTTATATATTGTTATCAAATTACAGAAAAATTAACTTTGCATAAAGAATTTTTTACTACCCTTATGAGAAATTCCCATTCTGGTGTCTCGATTATCTTAAAATGTAACAAATTCAGAGTTTACTTCAGTAATAATCATGTTCATTAATCTTAGCCCTTAATTTGGCTAAGTCTGGCCGCTACACCGGACATGTACATTTGTAACTATTATATAACATATTTGTCAGTGTTCGCCACAGCGGACATTAATTATCTCAATGGAAAATGGTATATTTTTTTGTTTATTTTACAGAGATCCCAATGTCTATACAGACATGGGAAAATAACAGAAATTAAAAAATATTTGAAAAAACATCTTGTCAAATTAAGAGTTAAAGAATAAATGGATAAAGAAAAACTTTAATATGAAAACTAAATTTAATATGGTCTTTTGATAGGCATTCTGGTAGCAAACTGTGGTAATTGCACTGTTGCAAGATAGCAACAATCAATAAAACTGTCTCTTAAAGCTCTCTCGCTGTGGGCAATTGATATCAATTGCACACAGCGTGTATTTCCAAAGGGTTTAACTATGGATCCTGATTCTACTTTTTTAAAGTTATTTAATATTATGAACAGAATTTATACATAATTTTAATGGTACCCATAGGAACATGGGGTTAATCGTCCTAAATATGCTTCTCAAGTACTCATTCTGTCCAATTATAAAGCTGCTATCAAATTGTTAAAATCCCAGTCCATATATACTCAAAATAAACTAAAAATCATATTATGAAAAACAATTATTTCGTTGCATTATTCAGTATTTATGAACATTAATTTTGGATAATTTTAACGGTGTTAATAAGAGCATAACTCACTTCAATGACATTTCAATGACCCGTTTTAGTAGTAAAATTTTACTGTTTAACTACTACAATCCTAGCCAATATCTGTTCTTAACCTTAAATCCTGCTTGAAAAATAATTATTTCTTTCATTAGTCAAGATATTAAACATAAAGTATTGATTACCCTAATAGTAACAGTAAAAATATGAGGCTTTTGAAACAGACATACTAACAGAAGAGTGTAATATACGTCTGTTTTTTAATACTTTTGAATCAATTGAAATTCAATTTCCTGAATATGTTATTAGCCACTTCCGACTGTACTAGAATAACTGCTAAAAAGGAAAATATCTGGGTTTTTTCTTTTAAATTTAGACTTGCTCTATTTAAAGTAAATAATTCAAAACTCTAAACTTATTCTAAATACTCATGAGAGTTCTCTGTTTGCGTATTGATGCCAAATTTGTATGTTTTTATTTATATGTTTATTTATTTACAATTAATACTATGCTTTAATTTCATATACTATGTTTTAATTTTATATACTATGCTTAAATTTCTGGTTCTCTTATAATATAATTCTTCTTGTTTGTTGCTTCTGATGCCATTTGGACAAACCAAGCAAGATTGAGCCATATGTTACTTGTATAAAGGCAAAAGGGTTCGCTTCTCGTTTTAACACATTGTGTGCGGGTACATTTCGCAGCCGAATTGTACCGGGAGAGGGAATTGCTTGCGTGAATTTATATTGAGTGCGCTTGAATTTAAAGTTAAAATCTCAATAGATCGAAAACTATTTAATTTTTTAACCAACTTTTCATATTTTATATTGAAATATATAAACAAATATATAAATAACAACCATAAGATTTTTGTAAACAAAAAATATATTTTTTAGTGGATAAATTTATAATAGTATCGTAAATATGAAAAATCAAATAGAAATTGTAGTATATAGTTTTAATTTTTTCGAATTACGTTATGTATAAACATTCTTACATTATAAAAAGTGTAAAGAGCAATCATAAAACTAATAATGTAAAAACTAGTTTTTATTTGTCAAAATTTTTCCAGAATCTACATAATAGACAAGAACATTCAGCTTCGTTTTCCTGAATATACCGTTATTTTTGTGCCCACAAGCAAACCATGTTGTTACGCTAACCCGTACTAGTACGTGACATCAGCGTCAATCGTCAGAAAACATACTAGTACATGGCCCGCATACAATGTGTTAATGAGCACCGTTAAGGTGAAAGGACGACTTTGCTGAAGTGAGTCCTCGTAAATTTGAAGCAGGGACTAAGCAGAAGACCCGTAGACTTAGCTTGCTACTCCTAGGGGTATTTATTGAGAACTTGGAGGACATTGCGACCATCAACATATTTTACTTGCTCCAGTCACCTTTACCGAACACGGTGGATCTTAGGCAAGCTCAGGTTCCGACATCTCAATCTCAATTACGAATTACAATCTCAATTACAATTTTACAATTACATACAATTACAATTTATCTCAATTATCTTAATTACAACCTCAATTACATCTCAATTACGAGATTGTTGACTTTGCCGATTGAGCTACCGTGGCTCATACAATTTTTAAAAATATCTATCTAACTAAAACAAGTCAAGTTTGCTATTTGTGTTCAACTAACCAAATACAATGGGATCCTAAACATAAGCTTGTTTGAGTATGTAATGCTTAATTAAAAGATAGTAAAGACAGGGTCTGTGAGAATCTGTCTTGCGAAAATAGTTTATGATCTATAAGATGGTTGATGAACTATAGTAATATTTAAGTAGTAAGCTAAGAATAATTGAAGCTAAGAATAGCTAGAATATTGGAAAGTAGTCAAGAATATTTGTAGTAGTCGTAGCTAAAAATATTTAAAAACAATATACCTTACAACAGAGGATAACATTTACATAAATTATTTATCATTGTAGAAGATTAATGAAAGATTGGATTAATTAATTTAGAAATTAAATAATATTCTTATATTGTTTGAATATTTTACTGTAATATAGAATAAAATAAAAATATAAATATGAAATCAAATGTTCTTTGAGAATCTTTGAAAATTGTTTATAATCTATAAGAATGTAGGTAAACTATAGGTAATTTTTTTCATACCTGTGAATGTTTCAAAAAATGCCCATTAGAATATTGATCATGATTGCATGTCGGGTTTCATTTCCAGCTTGAAACTAAAAATCCAAGAGCGTATGTCAACATCCCATTTTCTCATGTTTCAACATTAAGTTTCTCATGACAAAAATAAATAAATAACTATAAAGTTTTATGAAATATATTTTCTAAATAAATATATAAATCAAATATGAAAAATATGTAAAAGTTAAAATGGTTCAACTAGATAAATTCTACATACTGAGTATAAAACATACGTGTAATATATATATATATATATATATATATATTTGTACATATATATATGTATATATATTACATGTATTATATAATAATTATATATATATATATATATATATATATATATATATATATATATATATATATATATATATATATATATATATATATATATATATAATTATTTTACAGTACATATTCTAAAAATATCTTTAATACACTTACCAAGATTAAAAGTTTTCTAAACATTTCTAAAATACTCTTAGTGTTCTTGAAAACATGGGATACTTCTAATATATTCCTTTGTTATTCATTCTAATGCAATATTCATCCTGTAATGCAATATAACGAGATAAGTATTTGTTACTATTTAGATTTATAAATATCTATAAAATCATCACTAAATTTTAAAGTACGTTATATTAATAATATAGAATTCAATCTACAATAATTTGTAACTATATAAAATTTCAATTGTTATAGTAAACTATTTGAAATAGAACGATTTCTTCTCCAATTTCCTCACTCAAACTCATAAACATGTATATATTGTGTATGTGTTCTCACAAATACAAGTAAGCTGGAAAAAAATTCTCAATATTTAGAAAACTTATTTGAAAGCTATATTTTCAGTTGCATATGCTTAAGTATGAGTTTATTTCTAAATGTTTTCATGAATTTAATTTTTCTTTAAAGTTATTTAGCATATTTCACGATTTTTGTGTTATGGTCTGATTATGTCTTAAGGGTTGTCACAAATATGTGTTTTGGGTTAACTGCAACATTTTGATTTCAGTTTAAAATGATTAAATATAATCTTTATAAGTTATTTTCATACATTACGCTATTTTTTAAAGTTATTTAGCAATTTTCGAGATTTTTATTGTTACTATTGTTTATAAATACAGTTATTAAGAATTTAACAATAATACAGTAAAAGTTTTAAATACAGTATTAAAATTTTTCATTTTGTTAAATTTTTAAAAAAAATAAAGTTTTTAAAAACTTTGAACTTATGGGATGTTTTAGATAAAATAAAAATTCCAATCAATAAATTAATCTTTATTTTATCAATATTTTCTATCATTCTACCTTAAAATTCTAACTCAATATCATATCTGAGAGCTATTTTATTTTTTAATAAGTTTTTTCACCGGCATTAGACATTTTATGAACATTCCTTTTTCTTTAACTCTCTATATTCCTTACTGAACGTAAATCAAACAGAAAATCGTTTTTTGAATTGCTATACTTTATATGGTATTCTACATTATATGGAAACAATAATTTGTTCAAAAGGAGATTAAATGACTAAGGAAAGGGCTATAAATTTAACAATAAAGAAAATAGATTATAAATTTTACACTTTTATTACATTTTACACTGTTATAAAAGATATTTTAAAAAATGTTATCAGGTAAGAGATAAATATACTACACAAGCATTTTTTTTCTTTTTCTTTTATTGGTATTCACTTTAAATCCAAAATATCAGTATCCGAAATATATAAGCCCATAAATGCAGTTTCAAACTTCATTTTTATTTAGTTCTCGGTAAATCTTGGTAGGACAATTTTGAACACCGAAATATTAGGTTTTCAAAATAGGAGATGATAAAGAAGTCCAGATGCTTAAAAATTTGAGGAATTTTTATAGAAACATAATCTATTTTTCATAAAAGGAAGAAATCATTTCAAAAGCATAAAGATTTTATATATCATTAAAGTGTCATCAAATAAGGACGTTCGGAGTTAATGGATAAATATGATATTCTTGAGATAATTATGATAGATAAATATTAATTATCACTCTATTTCCACGATACTCGTGGTAATCACATTAATATTCTTTTTTTTAAATAAGAGTTATGGAAAATAATTTCACTATACTTTTAGAGTTCATATGCAGAATACAGTGCAGTTCTTTTTAGGAATAAACATTTAAATGTAAAAAAAATTTCTTTTTCTGCTTTACTTTTTTAGTAAAAATAAAATAAAAATAACTACCGTTTTGTATAAAATAACAAGGGATAGCTCTAAATAACATCTATAATATTATAAATTTATATATATATATATATATATATATATATATATATATATATATATATATATATGTATATGTATATATTTATGCGTATATAAATATATGTTTATGTATGTATGTATATATATGTATATATGTATATATGTATATATATGCATATGTATATATGTATGTATATATATATATGTATATATATATATATGTATATATATATATGTATATGTATATATGTATGTATATATATATATGTATATGTATATATGTATGTATATGTGTATATATATGTATATATATATATATATATATGTGTATATATATATATGTATATATGTGTATATATATATATATATATATATATATATATATATAGAGAGAGAGAGAGAGAGAGAGAGAAAGAAAGTAAGATAGAGAGAGAAAATCAGGGGGAACCCAAGAAATATATATATATATATATATATATATATATATATATATATATATATATATATATATATATATATATATATATATATATATATATATATACACATACGGAAAAAATTTTCTTTGTAACATTTTGTTACACATTTTTGTCGCTAAAGCTGATGGGCTTGAAATGAAATTATCATTAATGTAAACATGTGTATTCGAGAAAGAGTAATAGAGCATTAATGAGGCTTATCGTTTTATTCGGTTTTATCGATTATGAAGAATAAAATGCAGAAAACTAGTTTAGTTAGTATGGAAATCTTAGAAAGCATAATATAAAATGACTCTTTAGAATAACATGAGTACATTTAGATGTCCACGGTTGGATAGGTTTGTTTTCTTCAGAGCCGTTTTATGCTTCTTTTTTTATATCCACCATGTTTTCCCCTTTCACTCAGCTTCAGGAGTGAACTTCGCCAACTCTCCACCCGATTTACAGCCTAATAATGACCAATAATACGTAAGATTTTTTTTTCTTTTACTTACTGAGTGTTAGGGTGAGAATGCTCTTTTGCAGAATAGCTTTTTCACTTTTTTCACATTTTATTTGCGCCATGACTTTTTCTGCCAGTAATCTTTCTAACTTTTCGATGGAAAACTCCCTTTTTTTTTCGTGCTGGACCTAGTATATCTACATTGCGATAGAAGAGAGGCTATTGTCGTTTGAGGTTGATGATATGATTTTCGTGAAGTTGAAGATTAGTGTGATATAAAAATGCTATGTATTTTCTTTATTTACTTTATATCCAGCTCCTTTGTGTGTGTGTGTGTATGTTGGTGGATTACTTTTTTAGGGTATAATTTTAAAATTATTCTGAAAAAACTCGTACATAATCGTAAATTCTGTTAAAATTTGTTTGTGAGCATTAGAGAGGTTTAATTAGGAATCATTCTATACAGTCTCAAAAATATAAAGTAAGAATTGTAGTAAACTTGAATAGTTAGTATGGGACTAATAAAAAGTGTAGTCTACAATGACTTTTTTTTTACGTATCGATCAGATTTTTTTCTTTCACTAAGATGCAGGAGTAAATTTCTCCATCACACCTCGCTATTTATGCCCGTATAATGACCTATAATTCGTAATTTTTTTTTCTTTTACGTATTGAGCAATGGGATGGGAAAGATCTTGTACAGAATATCTTTTCCCTTTTTTTACACATTTTATTTGCGCTATGACATTTACTGCCATTAATCTTTCTAATTTTTCTATGGAAGTCTAATTTTTTTTTGTGTTTGTATGCATATATGTGTGTATTCTGGACATAGTATTTCTATAATCTGATAGAAGAGAGGGTATTATCTTTTATATTGGTTGAATATGTGCGTTTAGTGAAGATGATATAATTTTATATGCTATAATTATTATATAGTCACGTATAATTATTATATAATCTTATGTAATAGTAGGATACAAAAATTCTATCAATTTTTTATTTATTTTATACCCAGTTTCTTTGTGTGTATATTGAAAGAATTATTGTTAAAGTGTAAATTTAAAAATATTCTGAAAAAATTCTTACATAACCGTCAATTCTGTTAAAAATTGCTTGTGGACATTAGAGAGGTTTAATTAGGAATCATTCTATAGAGTTTCAAAAATATAAAGTAAGACTTGTACAAAACTAGAATAGTTAGTATGGGACTAATAAAAAGTGTAGTCTACAATGACTTTTTTAAATGAATGTTTAAAATATAGACCAGATTTTTTTCTTCCACTAAGATGCAGGAGTAAATTTCTCCAACAAACCTCGCTATTTATGTCCGTAAAATTAGAGATTTAATGAGGAATCATTCTATATAGTTTCAGAAATATAAAGTAAGAATTGTAGAAAACTAGAATAGTTAGTATGGGACTAATAAAGTGTGTAATCTACAATGACTCTTATAATGCCGTGAGTATATTTAGATTTTCAAGGTTGAAATGGTTTGCGCTTCTTGGTTCCTATTTTAAATGTCTTTTCTTCTCTCTCTCTCCCTCTCTCCCACCTCACTATTTATGTACTAATAATGACCTATAATTCGTAAGATTTCGTAAGTATTGAGCAATGGGTGGGAATGCTCTTTTACAGAATATTGTTACCTTTTTTTACACATTTTATATGTGATATGACATTTATTGTCATTAATCTTTCCAACTTTTTATGGAAAAATATTTTTTTTGTGCGTGTTCTGGACGTAGTATCTTTATATTGTGATAGCAAAGAGGTTATTGTTGTTTGTATAGGTTGAATATGTGCACTTAATAAAGCTAAAGATATAATAGTGTGATAATGATATAATCTTATATGCTATAATTATTATATAATCATATATAGTATAATTATTATATAATCTTATATAATTATTATATAATTTTATATAATATTGGAATATACAAATTTATCAGTTTTCTTTATTTATTTTACACCCAGTTTCTTTGTGTGTCTATTGAAAGAATTATTGTTAAACTGTAAATTTAAAAATATTCTGAAAGAATTCTTACATAATCGTAAATTTTCTAAAAGCTTGTTTGTGATCGTTAGAGAGTGAAGCATGAATAGCACACTGCATTGACACTGAATAGCATGAATTAAGAATCATGCTATTCAGTGTCAGAGATTATATAGTAAAAATTGTAGAAAACTGTAATATTTAGTATGAAAGTGTTAAAAGGCATAGTCTACAATGACTCTTTAAATGTCGCGAGTACATTTAGATATCCTCAGTTGGAAAGGTTTGCACTTCTTAGCTCCTATTTTACTCGTCTTTTTTTTTTTTCTTTCTTGTCGACCAGATTTTCCTCTTTCACTCAGATGCAGGAGTAAACTTTGACAACACTCCTTGTTATTTACTGTCTAATAATGACCTATAATTTTTTTTTTTCTTTTACTTACTGAGCAATAGTGTGGGAATGCTCTTTTACGGAATATTTTTTTCCTCTTTTTACACATTTTATTTGCACCTTGACTTTTTCTGTCAATAATCTTTCTAACTTTTCAATGGAAAACCACTTTTTCCTGCACCTGTTATTTTTATATTGTGAAAGAAAAGAGTTTTAGGGAAGTTAAAGATTAGTGGGATATAAAAATGCTATCTATTGTCTTTATTTACTTCCCATCCTTTTTACTTCCCCCTTTTTTTTCTTTGTGTATATGTTGAAAGAACCACTTTTCTTAACCCGTTAACATGCACACTCGAGTTAACTCGAGCGCTCTAAACTGGCCAAACTGTGCCTACTGGAGATAATTCGAGCGGCGTTGTGATTTATATTGCTATAATCTTCAACACTCGAATGCAATCGAGAATTTAAAATAACAATGTGAAAGAAAAAAAAAACGAAAGCAAAAAAATAGTCGATTATTACTATTTTCTGCAATGTTACCAAAATCCAAAATTGCAATAAAAATTTTGATTATCTTTGTATTTTTGTAAATTTCTTGGCAAGACAAATATTGTGTTTTTTCCATTAAAAAATTGATTTTTTTCCGGCCTATTTTTTAAAGAAAAAACTGTGCATTAAGGGGTTAAAGTGTAATTTTATAAATATTGCAGAAGAATTTTTATATGATTATAAATTTTTTAATGCAAGCTTGTGAACATGACTGAGGTTTAATTAAGATTTATCCTATTTCAGAGATTATATACTTCAAATTATAGAAAACTATAATATTTAGTACGAGATTGTTAAAATGCGATGTCTGCAATCAGGGCCTGATTATCGCACATGCACTTGGGGCACATGCCCTGGGCACGAAAATTTTAGGGGTCAAATTTTAGTCGAGTGCTTGAAACATATTAAGTGGGGAAAAATTGCAAACATACGCTATCATCGTTAAGTTTTAATAAATTATTGTACGATGTAATTGTGTTTGTCATGAACTCTATTGTTTCTTATTTACTTTAATTTTACTGTTATTTACCTGATAATTAATTCCATCAACGAACCTGGTGCTCATTTTATCTTATGGGTTATTGCATATTTATAAGACAGGTTATTAGCAACGTACCACTATAAATCATTAAATCATCTCATCAATTTAAATTATTTTTAATTCCATTATTTATTTTCTGCACCACAGAGCCTGTGAGTATGACAAGGTAAAAATAAAAAAAGTGGGTCACTCTAGGTCTTTAAAAATATTTAATATTTAGCATGGCTAAACAGATTTAATAATGATTACGTAAAATGAAAATTTGGTGTTTTTTATTTTGAATATTACTTTAATGCTAATTTCTTAAGTCTCTTTGCTAATTCAATGTCATAATTTTTATATGACTGTTATTATGATTACTTGTCGCTATAAATTTGCATGGGGGTGGAGGGCACAAAAATTGGATTGTGCCCTGGGCACAAAAGTATCTTAGTCGCGCCCTGTCTGCAATGACTCTTTAAACGTACATTTAGTACATTTAGATCTCTTCATGGAAAGGTTTGCACTTCTCAGCTCCTATTTGATGAGTCTTTTTTTTTCTTATCGACCAGATTTTCCTCTTTCACTCTGATGCAAGAGTAAAATTCTCCGACATATTTTCCGATATTCCACGCTATTTACGGCTTAATAATAATCTATAATACGTAAGATTTTTTTTCTTTTACATATTAAGCATTGGGGGTAAGAATGCTCTTTTACAGAATATCTTTACCAATTTTTACACATTTTATTTGCGATATGATTTTTTCTACTAGTAACCTCTAATTTTTCAAAAGAAAATTAATTTTTCTTTCTGGAGCTAGTACCTTTCAATCGCGATAAAAAAGATCTTTATATTGGTCCAAGATATAAGCTTTATGAAAACTATTAGTTTGATATAAAATTCTATCTCCTTTTTTCAACTTACTTAATATCCCGCTCTCTGATTGGTTAGGGTGCTGACTTTTGGCACCAGAGTTCGTGGGTTCGAATTCCACAGGAGCATTGATGTTCTTAGCCGTTCGGAATCAGCTTTAAGCTGTAGATCCTG
Source organism: Pardosa pseudoannulata (assembly GCA_032207245.1). Classification (NCBI taxonomy): domain Eukaryota; kingdom Metazoa; phylum Arthropoda; class Arachnida; order Araneae; family Lycosidae; genus Pardosa; species Pardosa pseudoannulata. The sequence goes on along the minus strand of CM063503.1, from coordinate 92,103,143 downwards.
GTCTCATTAACCCTCGTGTTGCAAAAAGTAGACCGTAGCACTCCTAACCAAACCAAACCAAATATCTCGCTTTTTTCATAATCTGTTTGTTTGAAGATTACTTTTGTTGAAGTGTAATTACATAAATATTGTAAAAGAATTGTTATATAATTAATTGTAAAGATTTTGATAAAATTATGCAATATCTAATATATAATCTAATTTTTTTTTGTGATTTTTTAAAAGGAAAAAATTTGATTTCGGAGAATCTATTAAGCAAGAAATGTATAAATCTAAACTAGTTAGTATCGGAATGCTTCAAAGTATAGCTTAAGATAGCTCTAAATGACGTGAGTATAGTTAAATCTCCCGTATTTGAAAGGTTTGCTTTTCTTAGCGCCTTTTCCATGCTTCTTTTTTTTTTTGTATCGACCATGTGTTCCCCATTCAACCAGCTTCAGGAGTGAACTTGCCAACTCTCCACATTATTTACGGCCTCATAATGACCTATAATACCTAAGTTTTTTCCTTTTACGTACTGAGCAATGGGATAAGAATGTTCTTTTACAAAATATCTTTTCCACTTTGTACACATTTTATCTGCCCCACGACTTTTTATGCTAGTAAGCTTTCTAACTTTTCGAAGAAAAACCTTCTTTTTTCTAGATATAGTATCTTTACATTGTTATAGAAGAGGCGCTATCATCCTTTATAGTGATCCGAAACATACTTTTTGTGAAATTAAACATTAATCTCGTACAGCAATGCTATCTATTTTATATTTGTATTTTATTTCCAGTTCCTTTTCTTTGTGTGTATGGTAGAGAAATAATTTTTCCCAATAATCTGAAGAATTATCTGTTTTATAGAGAAGTTACACTAGTATTGTAAAAGAAATCTTATATCCTCGTAAACATTTAAATAATAGCCTGAAGAATGATTAATATAGTCTTCAGGTTCAGTATCTGTAATAACTTGCAGAATTATCTATTTTATAGAGCAATTATATTAGCGTTGATGAAGAAATCTTATATAGTAAACATTTAGATAATAGCCTGAAGAATGATTAATATAGTCTTCAGGTTCAGTATCTTTAATAACTTGCAGAATTATCTATTTTATAGAGCAATTATATTAGCGTTGTAAAAGAAATCTTATATAGTAAACATGTAGATAATTGCCTGAAGAATGAATAATATAGACTTCAGGTTCAGTATCTTTAATAACTTGCTGGATTACCTATTTTATAGAGCAATTATATAAGTGTTGAAGAAGAAATCTTATATATTAAACATTTAGGTAATAGCCTGAAGAATGATTAATATAGTCTTCAGGTTCAGTACCTTTAATAACTTGCAGAATTATCTATTTTATAGAGCAATTATATCAGTGTTGTAAAAGAAACCTTATATAGTAAACATTTAAATAATAGCCTGAAGAATGATTAATATAGACTTCAAGTTCAGTATCTTTAATAACCTGCAGAATTATCTATTTTATAGAGCAATTATATTAGCATTGTAAAGAAAAAAATCTTATAAACTAAATTTTATATATCTGTAAACATACTAGATAATATAATTTCTTCTCTTTTTAAAAGATATAAAAAATATATACATGTGTACATGTGTAATTGTGAGCATTTGTATGATTTAATTAATAATAGTATTATTTGGCTTAGGAGATTATAAGGCATGAATTATTTAAGACTAGATTAGTTAGTATGAAGTTACATAAAGCCGTGGCATACAATGATTTTTTATTGGCAGGAGTACATTTGGATTTCCACTGTTGGAAAGGTTTCCTCTTGGTAGCTCGTATTTTATGCGAGATTTTTTATCGACCAGATTTTCCTCTTTCACTCTGATGCAGAAGTGAACTTCGACAACACTCTACGTTATTTACGGCTTAATAATGACCACTAATACATGAATTTTTTTTCCCTTTCCTACCGAGCAATGGCGTAAGTATGCCTTTTTACAGAACATTTTTCCCACTTTTTCCACGTTTTATTTGCGCTATGTCTTTGTTTGCTAGTAAGCTTTCTACTTTTTCGAAAGAAAACTGCTTTTTCTTTCTGAGGCTAGTATTTTTATATTGAGATAGAAGAGGATCTATTGTCCTTTATAACCGTCCGAGATAAACTTTTTGTAAAGTTAAAGATTAGCTTGATATAAAAACGCTATCTGTTCTTTCTGTTTTATATACAGCTATTTCTTTTTTTTTTTGTGCGCATGTTGGAGGAATTACTTTTCACATAAACCTAAAGAACTGCATCTGTTACTGTGCAGTGCTATGTATAGAAAAATAAAACTATGATATCTCCAAAATGAGAACATCACATTATATTTTAGTACAGTATAGTACAATATTTTAACTAATAACACATTATTACAGAACACTATGTAATAGTGTTCACTAATATTATAGGGAACCATAGTATATATTAGGGAATATACTATGACAAATATTGGTTGCACAAACATTGCACATATAAGTTCAAACCTAATTAAATAGTCAGATTTAAGATAGTATTTATGTTGTAGACCTGAATTTATTTTCAACACATGTATATATATGTATATGTATATATATATATATATATATATATATATATATATATATATATATATATATATATGTATATGTATATATATATATATATGTATATGTATATCATGTATATATATATGTATATATATATATATATGTATATATATATATATATATATATATATATATATATATATATATATATATATGTAATATGGGCGAGACTCATTCAAAATCACAACACAGTTTATTTCTGGTAATAAGCATGAAATCCGTACAACAGGCAAACACCTTTACAACTTCGTGCACACAGACAATGTGATCCCGCACATACACTTTTCAAGTAGGGATTCCTAAGGTAAAAAGACTACGAATAATCCCTAAGCACAATTGATCACATGATACAAAATACCCATGTTTAAAGAGAACGAGCTAACTATTGGCTAAAGTAGTACAGACAGAGGCTGAATTAAGTCTATAGCGTGTCTGGAGGGAAAAATCAGAATTACCTCGCAAACCCCGAACTCACTTTATGAACAAAAGTTATTAAATTAATATTAAAATACGTAAATAAGGGATTTTAATATTACATATATATATATATATATATATATATATATATATATATATATATATATATATATATATATATATATATATATATATATATATATATATATATATATATATATAGGTACACTTTACATATAGATAAGTCATGATGATTAATAATACGTTCCGTTTCATGAAAGCTAAAATAGAGGGCCACAAATTTTAGTTTGCACAGTGTCCAAAATTATCATGATAAAGCCCTGGCTGTGCCCCATTCTCACTCAAAATCATGCATGTATGCAATGTAATAGAAAATGTTGTACAAAGCTTTTCAATTCTTACTTTGTAGAAAGCTTCGAAATTCCTTGTTATGTTTCAGAATTCTATCCCATTAACATCCATTAATTCGATCCCTGAAAGAAAAACAAATGTGACATTTAAACATCTTTGAATATTACAGTATATTCTCAACAGTAATCTTATAAACTGCATAAGATGTCATTTTCAAAAAGAAAATTCAAAGATTAGAGGTTTATTTACCATTACAAGTAAACGTAGCAGGTCATAGTATAGATAAATGAGACATATGTCTATGGCTCGGTTTTTTGAAGTGCCAGGTCAAACTATTTTGAAAAGATTTATAAAGAGAACAAAAGTAGTATCAACGCTTCCAAATGTAGCTATAGTATTACAAAGATATTTAACTTTGCCTATATCCAGTAACGTAGCTAAGAAACGGATGTGGGGGTTATTACTCTCCATAGGGATTACTGATACCCCATTAAAAATTTGTCGATCCGGATCTGCCAATAAGAAATACTTGTAGTGAAGGCTTCGTTATTAAAACGTGAAAAAAAATTATTTACGAAACTCACTGAGTTAAAAAAAAATTAAATTTTTTATTTGTTCCATACATAGAACAAAATTCTTTAAATAATATTCATTATGGTGAAATAATAGATAATTTTTCTGAATTAAAAACTAGACGATAGAATTTTTAAATAAAGTTTAGTCATATGTATATGTACGTTAAGATTTGATAGTAACTAACGTAAACCTGGTCTTTGAGTAGGGTTGGACAGATTAACCCTCTAAGCGGTTCGCACGTACAATTCCGCCAAACCGATGATGTCTTCAAAACGTAGAATTTTTGACCTCCAAAAACTCTCCGAAAATGGATGTAATGTACAATTCTGTCAGTGCTTTCCCGAATGAAGTTTTGGTCAGGTCTATTGTTTAGGAACTGCACCCCTCTTTGACTGGCATTTATTGAGGGATGCACCCCTACCCCTGAGGCACAAAGACGCTGATAGCTTTTCATGGCTTTGTAAATCTCTATTTCGAAGTATTTCGTTTGAGGTAACAGATGTATCTCTAATTGCACCACTTAAATATCTTGGATGACTTTCGTAAAAAAAAAATATAAACAAGTCTCTCAAAGAATATTTTTATTTGTACTTTTAGAATCCATTATTTCTTATTTGATAATCTTCGATACTTGACGAGCTTTATGTGTATTAAAAATTAACAATTCATAATATCTATATGTCTATAACCGGGAGTAAAGGGACAATAACGAGGGTGGGTTTCCCGTATTCAATTCTAGTCGACAAAGGTGAAGGAAAAAAACATAGGCCACTGACACAGCAAACCTTTAGCTTACATTTTGGAGACTTTTTATCTTCGGAGGGTTAAGTTGAAATTTGAGTGTTCTACAATATTCTGTCAATTGGGCATTACTTATACAACCAGCTGACTCGCGTTACGTGCACGTGTTCAGCCCACCAGTCAGTGGAAGTTGTATGGATAGAAAGTTATAAATTATATTTATGGCTATTGTGAAGTTATCATTAATTGTAAAGGAATAATTAAGGTATTGTTAATTAATACAAAAAATCTCACATTAATTTTAAAATAATACATGTGGTAGTGCTTGTAAACAAATTACAATATATATCTATAGTATAAATATAATAATAATATTTTAACCCTCATGATTAGGGAGGAAGGTAAAGTGTTCGGGGGGATTATAAATACAGTATAGATAATGTTTATTGTCGTTGTAGTTATGATATATGTATAACACAACTTTTATGTACAGTCGCAGCTGGCACTGTAAAAATGCATATTTTGAATATTGCACAATAATAAAATATTTTGAAAAATTTGTTTTATTTTTATATATGCGGCCCACCTCAGATCAGTAAATTGTTTTTTGGCCCACCAACCGATTTGGGTTGGGCAGCCCTGCACTAAGCCATATCTTGCTCTATTCGTAGTAGATATGAATACTTAAATTCAATTGAAAAACAAAAAGAAAACGCAGTAAGCTAGGTAATAATATTTATTAAAACATTTACTAAAGAAAGGGAACAAAACCAGCTATATATGGTACATATATATACAGTATGGTACATATATATACAGCTATATATACAGTATGATTTTATTTATATGAATGCGTAGTATAGATATTCAGTTTGTTGTCAGTTATTTTCTCTTTAAACTTTCTGATTGCTGATTTTATTAAGTCTGATATAAAAAATTTATTTTCTGGCAAATTTTTTATATTTTTATAGATGATACATGTATGTACATGCATAAGTACTTACATACAGTAAAACCTGTTTGTAACAACACTTCAGTAATCTGGAAAGCATTGTTACAGATAGTTTCTTTATCTAATGTAACGTAGTGCACTTATAATATTTTAGATTGTATCTAGAGACCAAATTTTAATTAATTTAAATAATTTAGACAGAATATATATATATATATATATATATATATATATATATATATATATATATGACATGTCGTTTTGCAGAGTTAAGGCGAATGGACAACAGTCTTCTTGATAATAATAAGTTTATTATATCACCGTTAAAGTAAAACTTCACCATTTTCACTTTTCGTGGCGGAGCTATGCGTAAAGGTTTTGACCGTTCCATGTCCAAGCGCTGATTGAAACTTATCTGTTTGCAAGCGCATCAAATAGCTCAAAAATGCTTCCGCCTGACCGGATGATCCTAAAAGCTTAAGCGAGCGTGGGTCTTTTTCATTTATTTTATTATTATAAAAGAGTTCCCTTTTTAAAATCGCTTTTAACTCACGTAATTTCCAACTACCCCTTTTTTAGACCGGACATATGTATATCACAATACTAACCACTGGTGATTTCGCGCCAAGTAAATAAGGTTTGGTTTGGTGCACTTAAGTCTAATTTTTTGCTACATGAGGTGTAATAAGACCGGGACTTACTGCTTAAAGCCGTTCCGAACGACTACGAACATCCATTTCTCCGTGGGATTCGAACCCACAAACTCCGGCACGGAATATCAGTGCCCTAACCATTCTGCCATCGTTCAGCGAGTAAATAAAGAATTCCGATGGAGAAAAGAATGCATCTTTATAGATAAGCTTATCGTTACAGGGAGTATCATTATACAGATTTCCTTGTATGTGCATTATGTTTACATTATTTTATCGCTTCTCATGCTGAAGAAATTTGGTACCTTATTTTTTTCACAAATGACATGTTTTACTTTTTATGGGGAAAAATACATTCACCGTAGTCTTTACCAATTAAAGCACGTTTTTATGAATGAATATATAAACAGCTAAGTTTAAGCTAAATTACGTTAAAATTGAAGAGTACCATAGTAGTTATATTTTCTACAATTTAATGGAGAAAAGGAAGATATTTTTAGATCTCACTTAGTCTCCATGCTAAGAATATCTGCATTTCTTCCTCCATTCCTGGGAAATATTCCTGATTATATCGGTAGAGGGCGCTAGGAGTTCCATTCCTTCCCGTAGTCTTTCGTTTGGTTAGAGATGCCAAATTCCGTCAGATGAAAAAACTTTTTTTTTTTCTCTGGAATACCAGTAATGAAATTTCCTATAATGAAGTGCTAGTTAATAAAATTTATTCCAGTAAATAATTACAGAAAATATAGAAGATTAAATTTATATTAGAATAAGAAAATATGTATTAAAATGTCATTTACTTCCTGTATGTAAAATATAATATGTATTAAGATGCATTGATATTGGTTCTTCATATCTTTCAAATGAAAATATCTGTCTAATGAAGATATATTGCTTTATTGGTTATCGTTTGGTTAGAGATACCAAATTCCGTCAGATGAAAAAAACTTTTTTTTTTCTGGAATAACAGTAATGAAATTTCCTGAAATTAGGTACTTGTTAATAAAATTTATTCCAGTAAATAATTACAGAAAATAAAGGAGATTAAATTTATATTAGAATAAAAAAAAATATGTTTTTAAAATGTACTTCCTGCATGTAAAACATAATATGTATTAAGATGCATTGATATTGGTTCTTCATATCTTTCAAATGAAAATATCTGTCTAATGAAGATATATTGCTTTATTCTCGTATTTTACTCTCCCGAGTACATTTAGATATTAATATTCTATTTTTATTCTGCTAGAAAAGGATTTAAAAAATTTGATATGGTCACTTGACTTTCTAATACTCCTATTAAATTAAATACATTTTTAGGCACTTTATTTTAACTTATTTAATTTGAATGTGAGGTACAACTATCCAGTTCTTTAATAAAGTAAATTATTAGTTTTTAATAACTTAAAAAATTATACAATATTAACTCATCAATGACCAGAATTGTGTTCTATAATTAGTTGTGTATTATAATTCATCTATAAATAGAGCAAGTAATACAATCTGGCCGCGACTAGTACAGTTTAATATTTTTATAATGAAATTCTTCGTTGTATAAAATGCAGATTGCAATCAAAAATAGAACTGCACAACTACATGTCCCAACAGTTCTAAATATAAAATTTCAACATTCTATAGCTAAACTTTTAGTCATGCCTAGCAGCGTTAATATTATTCAAAGATTTTATTACAAAGAGTTCAGATTGCAATAAAAATGGGAGATCCCCAAATAATTATTACAACAATCTTAAATCCATAATATGAAAATTTTACGTCAAATTGATTTGAAATATGCAAGATATATATGTACGTACAACGTACAGACGTAAATTCGAAACTATTTAAAATACATTCAGAAGCTGTCAAAATAAATCTTTAGAGTTTCAGAATTAAGATTTCCGTGTACGTACGTATATATTTAAAGCTAAACTAGTCAAAATGCATTCAGACATAATCAGAATGAGTATTACCGTGGAAATCTGAAAAACAAAAATTTCCCGATTACGATGCTTCCTTTACTTCGTACAAGGAATACATTATGGAAACTTTTGTTAAAGACCATTGAATGGTAAACTAGTCGAATGCATTTTTGTAAATTATCAAAATTAAAAAACAATGCATTTTTGTAAATTATCAAAATTAAAAAACAATGCATTTTTTGTAAATTATCAGCTAAGATTTTGAATACTTGGCACGCATGCACATTAAAGTATAAATAAATTAATGACATATACAAAAATTAAATCAAATAATGTTTTCATTAAATTTTTTGGAAATTTTATTAGCTTTTAAAATGCTTCTATCGCTTAATCTATCGCAGATTCCTACTAAACTTTTACTAAACTTCTAATATACATAAAAATAAATTTGTGTAACCATTATAAGATTCGATTTTATTTAGATTATAAAACTTCAATTTAAATTTAGAAAAGGTCAAATTTTCCATGAAAATTCAATACACATACATATGAATATTTTTAAAATATAACTACTCAATTGGTCCACGAAATTTTACCTATATCTGTTCAAAAGACATTTTTAAATTGCAATAGTGTATTTAAAATAATATCTGATTTTTTTTTTTATTTTTAATGTGATTTATTTAGTTATACTATCTCTATATATGCAAAGTTTCATAACTTTTAGTTATAAAATTTACAACATCGGTTTTCTACCTCTTTGTCTCCTTAATGCCTATTTATAAATGGTGTTTAAACTCCGTTTAATGTCTTCGACCCACGTTATTGAGTGAGACATCATTCTCTTATACAGTAACCCTTATTTACAAAGAAATCTGCGGGATCCTCCGAATTTTGCTAGTTGTTTATTCTCATTAATTTTGTTAGAGCAGATGCTCTTGTCAATGAATGTCAATTATTCTGTTGTTTATAAGACTATTGTTTCCTGTGACATGAATATTCAAAATAGAGCTGATAATAGCGTTTATGAAAGTGCTAAATTATACTATTTTGCTCTATCTGTTTATCTACCTCTATAATTGTATATTTATGGCTGGTCAAACATTCTATCATCCATATATAAAGTTGGTATTTTGGTGTCACCCCAAAAAATTGCTTTTAAATTTAACTGTATTTATCTTTAAATTAATTATTAATTTTTGAACGAAAGCAAAATAATAATTCAAATATTACCAGACGTTTTTTTATGCAATATTAATATTCAATTTTCTAAATATAGATGGGAATAATGTTTATGAATGGGACAAATTACAGGATTTTACTATATCTCTTTATCTACCTCTTTATCTAATTGTATATTTATAGCTTGTAAAACATTCTGTCATCTATATAAAAAGTTGATATATTGTAGTTAGTCATAAAATTGCTTCCAAATGTAACTATATTTACCTTTAAATTAACTATTATTTTCTGAACAAAAGCAACATAATGCAAATATTACCAGACAACCCCAGATTATTTTTTTATGCAATATGAACCTTCAAATCTCTAAATATATATGGGAATGCTATTTATGTTTGGGTCAAACTACATGATTTTACTCTATCTCTTTACCTACTTCTATAATTGTATATTTATAGCTGTTCAAACATTCTATCATCTATGTATAAAGTTGGTATCTCGAGTCACTCAAAAAATTGCTTTGAAATTTAACTATATTTACCTTTAAATTAACTTTTAGTTTCTGAACAAAAGCAAAATAATCAAAATAATACTAGAGTATACCAGACTATTTTTTTATGCAATATGAACGTTCAAATCCCTAAAAATAAATGAGAATTCTGTTTATAAATGGGCCAAATTACATTATTTTACTGTATCTCTTTATCTGCCTCTGTAGCTGGTCAAACATTCCTCTCTCTACATATTAATTGGTCCTTCTAGAGGACCAATTAATATGATTGTCATGGATAACATTTATTTGAAATTAAAAATATCTTTTAATTATTGAATATTAATTAGTGAACGAAAGCAAAAGAATTCAAATATTTGTACCAAATTGTTTTTACTTATGACGTGAGTATTCAATATAGATGTTAATTTGAGCTTTTGAAATGGCCAAATTACACTGTTTTACTCTGTCTCTTTTTGTACTTCCATAATTCTTCATTTTTTGCTAGGAAAGCCTTTCAACACACACACACACACACACACACACACATATATATATATATATATATATATATATATATATATATATATGTAATATATCAAAATTATTTAACTCTAATATTTCTTTTAAACACCTCCTCTCTCCCATTCTAATTCATTTAAATCTTTTTCCCAGCCTCTAAACAGTTTAATCAACGGAGTATTTTTCACTTAAAATTCTTCATAAAGCTGTCTATCCTAAAAATGTAAACTTTCTGTCTATTCAGCACGTTTTTCAGCTGTTGGAGGCAAATGGTTTCTCGTTTTGCTGATATTTCATTTAATTCGCGTATTAAGTTTTTTTTTTACTGTGGGAAAATTATTTCTGCCATCGCTCTTGGGTGCACCTCTGTTTGATCAGAGTGATCTCTGTGGCCTTTCTGTGTAGTGGAAAAGATGTGCGTTGTTTGCCGCTCTGGAATAAAGTTTCAATTAGACTGCTGCCGTTCTCTTCAATATGAGGCCCGACTGCATTTTTATTACTACTAGCTGTTGAACTTTCTCCTTGTCAAGGAGTTTTATAAAATATGGATTACACACACACACACACACACACACACATATATATATATATATATATATATATATATATATATATATATAGACACATATATATATATATATATATATATATATATATATATATATATATATATATATATATATATATATATATATATATATATATATATATATATATATATATATATATATATATATATATATATATATATAAAGTTGGCCTATAGTTATATCAAAAATGGATTTCAAATTTCAAAATTTCAACTCTTAAATTACATATCAATTTACGAACGAAAATTAGTGATTCAAATATTTGACGTTTAAAAGCAATTAATATTCCTGTTTCCCTATTGCAACATAATCCACAGTTTTAATGCAATAATTAATTTCCCTGGTACAGGTGTCAAACAGTTACACATTAAAGGAAAATTCGAATGCCATTGAAATCTAAATAAAATTTGGCTAGTACCCTACCTTTTGCTTCTACTGCAACGATTCAGCAACGATAAAAGTCTAAAATTATGTCCACAAAAGAATCAATGTAACATATTTTTTATCTGAGTAAGTACACCAATTTTCTCTGCATCAACTAACACTGAGTGTATGAAAGGCAGCTCCTCTTATCGTTTATCTCAATCTTTTATGCAATGTTATCTGTATTTTATCGTAACCTTTTTACCCACACTTAGGAAGTCCCTTTTGCCAGAGTGATGTTTGTCATATGAGTTAAATTGAATGAGAAATTTTGACAGTCCAATAACTTGTACTTATCTGCTTAGAAACATCTATTTTTAATGGTAGGAATGGTTTTGATAGTCCATTGAAATTTTCTCTAGTTCAGTGTAAATTAAAACTCTAATACTGACTTAAAAGGTCTGGTTTATTTTCATTGCTGTAAATGGTGACCTTGTATTCAGTCTGCATAACTTATATACTATTCATTTAGATAAATTAAATTTTTTAACGCATATTACGCTACTTCTCTTTTTTGAATATGTTGTATCATTTTTTTTCTAGATATAACAGAAAATTATTAGATTAAAAAATTCAATGATTTTTTAAATTAATTTTTTTAGTTATTTTATTTACTTATGGCCTCTACTTTGAGAGGGTGTGTAAATCTTGATTATTTGAAAATTGATGGGCCGACGCTGGCCGAATGGTTATGGAGCTGAGTTCCTGAGTTCGAATCCCACTATGGCATGGATGTTCGTAGCCGTTCGGAATCGGCTTTAAACAGTAGGTCCCGGTCTCATTAGCCCTCGTGTGCAAAGCAGTAGACCGTACCGCTCCAAACCAAACCAAACCGAAAATTGAGGTTGCATGGAAAACATTAAAATTGCGTTTTAAAATGTTTATTTATCAATACTATTATTTATTTATTTATGCACATAATAAAATGCCTGTTTAAGCACTTTTGGGTATTTTCAAGAGTTAGTTGAACATCATTCTTTATTTTTTCCTTTCCTTTTAAACAGCTGTACACGATACTGCGTCTTTCTCAATCACTGCACAGGCTAGAATACTACGCTCCCAATGTTTTCCATTGGGATAGCATAGTTTCATTAAAACCGAAAACTACATTCCTATTCTGTCAAAAATTTGTTACTAGATGAAAGCTTCATTCGTATTTTAACTGTTAAAGGAGTGGCAATTTTAATAGCTTCTTTTTCTCACTTTCATTGTGTTTTTTATTTAACTAAATTGAATTAATTTAATTAAATTGGTGAATTAATTTGAGAGCTAGTATGTGAAATTCAAGCAACTCTTTGTTTTTGGCTTCAATTTAGTTAATTCATTATTCTGATTATTTCATCTGAGTGAATCTATGCCGTTTTTATACTTCCCTACTGTTTTTCACATGGAGTACTTTCTTGGAAGCGAACAATTTTTACAAAGTCCAAAGAAATCTTTAAAATTTCAATTACTGAATTTTTAAATATATGCGAAATTTAGAATCGTGGATCTGTCAAGGGTGGTGTATATTTGTTTGCGCTCATCATTGCTCATTATTTTTTATAAATATATACATTCTAAGAATTGAGATTAGAGAAATATAATAGCATTTGTAAATGAGAAATTATGAAATTAATGTAGTCTTCTTCGTTAAAATGAATTTAAAAAATTCAACTATTTTAAGTTCATTTGGTTGTTATTAAAATTTGTAAGTCTGAAACGGCACAGTATTTTATCATTTTAAAGTCATATCAAAAGCCTTCATTTAAAAATAATTGCGTATATTTAAAAATAAATGTGCTATGTTGTGTATAGCTAGAACGCTGTCAAAACATTCACAAATATTTTGTTAAAAGAAATTCTATTAAATATAAAATTTTACTGTCCCATAATGCAAAGCAGTAAGTTAACAGTCAGTAAAAATAAAATTTCAGCCAGTTAAACAAATTTTTATTATAAAATATTTTGTTATAGAAGGGTAAAAATTAAGGATATTCAAGCAGTTCAAATATGCAAAATTTCTTATGAATCCAGTCTCTTCCTTACCGGACATTGTAGTTAAGTCTTTCTACATGTCGGCATCGTAAAGTTAAAACACCTATTGTGTTATTACAAGTAGAAACATATTTCTTTAATTGACATTTGCTTCTCCTACAAAGAGGCTTTCCAGTAACTTTGTCTACCAATTGTTCTATATGTATGATAGCCCTACATATATGGTTATTTTAGAATTTCCAAAATTAAACTGCTAAATTTAGCAGTAATTAAACTTTATGTCACTGAAACAGAACACTTAGCTCATTAATAAAGCCCATTAATTGCTTTGTTTTCCCCTAAAATATTGTGTTTAATAATAGGAATATATATGTAATCTTGTGCATAGTTTAAACAATGAGAAAAAAAATCAAATTAAAAATTATTGGATTTAAAAAATGACCTAGTTGTCATAGGTTTTAGAGTATTCAATATCAATTAAATCTAGAAAATGTTTACATTGGACCAAATGACTGATTTTTGGATACAAGTAGAATTTATAATAGCTGTTTAAAATATTTTCAAAAAGATAAAATTTATCATATAACATTATGAAAACAGTTACACTATTTATGATTCAAATGTTGAGATAGTGATCACACATTGCAATCTTGAATTTTCATTTGAAACCATCGAGTAAAGAATAGATTGAGTCCAGTCTCTTCCCGATCGGGCGTTGAAGTTTGAGTCTTTGTACGCGCCGACATCGTAAAAATAAAACGCCCTGCCACCTACTGTGTTATTACAAGTAGAAACGTATTTAATCGACTATTGTTTCTCCTGCAAAAGTGCTTTCCAGTCACTTTGACTACCAATTGTCCTACTGGCATGACAACACTACCGAAGTGGTTGCGAGGGTTAAAAACATGGACCATCTCCTTTTATTGGAACCCTAAATCACGCAACACTGATTTAATGACTCTGGCCAGCTATCGCCTGGGCACAGTAAATGACATAAAAATTAACACAGATTTGAGGCAGCTTGTATCTATTGGCAAAAGTGATGATCTGGAATCGCTTTTGCTCCTAAAGTTAATTAAAATTTATTGCGCAAAAGACTTTCCTCTTGTATTCATATTTTAATCATTGAAAATAAAATAAATGTCTGAAGATTACCATCGGAATGAAAAGAAGAGTTTTTGCTTCTGTGTTGAGAAATTATTAGTAAATATTAATTTTTCTCTTATAGTATTGCATGCATTGCACACATGTTTGTAAAATCTGTTTCATAATTACAAAATATTTCACTTTTAAATCCATTAAATCTGATTCTTAAATTCTAATTTCTTTTAATAAAATCCTTGCAGTATAAACCTGAAGTTTATTTTCCTCTTTAAAACTTTCTTATTTTAAATAGAAATTCGATAAAAAAATTACTTCTTTACTAGCCCACAATTATATTAAATTTCGTGGTAGTTTCGAATAACAATCTTTAGAATTGTTAAATATTCACTTCATATTGCTTGTTCAAATGCAATGCACCTTGCAATATAATTTACTTGACTTTCAATAAAATTGACGTTTCTACGATCGAATTTTAATTTACGATATTATGCACAGTGCAATCGTTTGTTATTTACCCATGGGTATTACCCGTAGGTGAGCTAAGTACTTTTATACTGAATCATATCATACTTTAATTTTTTCCCTTTAACCTATCATAATACTAATGGATTGATTAAGCATGTGAATTTTCAGAATATTGATATGAAAAATGTATTTTTCTAGTATTTACTGTTCTATTATTAATTGAGTCAGGGAAACAAAATTTTTCTTATTTCTATTTAGATGCACTTTTAGATAAAATTTTCACGGGTGACAGTCAATATTACTTTTCAAAAATGTGACAATTATCAGATCATATATCTTTGGAAATCTGTTCAAATATTCATGCATGAAGATTAGTAAACTGACGATATTTCTACTAACTAGATCGCCTTTATAGTATTTAAATGGAATTAGTATTTGTCAAGAAGTCAAGCCATGATCAAAACTTACCAAAGGATTCATTATTTATTCCTTTAGAGAAAAATGACTCTAAATTTTTTACTCTAAATTTAAATTTTTTTCTGTGCATTAGTTGATATCATAATAAATATTATTTTTACCTTCTATTCTCCTTTTACCTTAAATGACGTGGGAACTGAACTCAAAACCCCAGTTTCCTTTTGGTTAAAATAATAAGTCATTGACAGAATATTCCTAAACGGGTATCATAGCATATTTTACAGGGTGGATTTGCTTAGTATTAAGAGAAAGATCTTCCAGCAATTATATATATAGTCGAAATTAGAAACCTACATCCTTTTTTAAAATTATCTGTCCTTATTGAAATATCTTTCCAATATAAAAATATTCTAGCTACATTTAATTTCTCAAACTTTCTTAAAACTAATAAATTTTATTGTATATTTCTCCTTTGTTTCCACCAAGTGAGCAACTTAATTTAGAATCTTCCATCCTTAATTGTAAGGAATTCTATTTCATTACTGAATAGCTTCCTCCCTCCCCCAATGTCTTCTAGTCATTTGTCTCTCTTGTCTTTTAAAATGCTAGTCAGATTTCACAGCATCTTCTATTACTGGCAGACAGAATAATTATCGCCCCCTTCTCATTACACAGCCTACCATTGCCTCTTCAATTTCACGGTCTTGACATTCCCTGTGGTCGGACTGTTCCCCAGAGTGCAATACTCTAGGATTAAGTGCCGAAAGGGTTCGTAGTATAGTCTGTTTACATGCATATTACACGACACCAAGTGAATTAGCGCGTACAGGGATATCGAAATTCCGTGTAGTTGCGTTGTTTACGTTGCTATCTATACGCAGGGAGTTATTAAAGGCGACACTAATGACAGCTAGAAAGGAAAAGACGGTTTATGAGTGTTGTATTCTAGTCTTAAGGAAACCTCCATCTGCTGAAGGGATTTTTTTTTATTAATCATATAAAGGAGAGATATATGGGTCAGTTGAAAGTGAATTTACTGTCAGAATAAATGAAAGATATATACATAGTAGATGAATTTGTTTCAACTTAGACGTAGTCTGAAAGGAGTATTTTTAAATATATACCTTTGCCTAACACATAACTTTAAGATGAAATATTTTATCTGGACCGACGTAAATTTATTTAAACTGAAAACTCATGAATAAATAAAATGCTGCAGAGGAAACACAAATATAGGTAGTTTCTCTTTGGGATATGAAAACTATAAATAGACTGACACTTGCATTTTTATTAATATCTTTCTTTTAAGCACAACAGCTATAGATTTGATAGTTTATTTAACTGTTCATACATATAAGTCTTTAAATATGCATACATTATTTGTTAATATACTTACAATTGTTGTTGGAAGGAAAACATTTGATTTATTTTCTTTCATTTCTATTATTATACATATAACGGCGACTGTAAAATCGAGATTTAAATATCTTAATTTAATTTTAAGTGATTAGAAAAGATTTCATTTTATTAAATCTAATTAGTAAATATAAGAAGTATATAAAATAGATTAATATATAAAAACGATAATTTATAAGTAAAGTTTCAACCCTTATATATTTAATTATTATTTTATTCTAAACAATGGAACATGCTACAGTTTCAAAAATATTTATTCCAGGACTAATAATCGCTAAAACTTTTAAAATGTTGTGGTTTCGTGAATTAGTTCTTTTTTATTCCACTTGTTTATAAAGTGAAGAAAAAGTACTGTTATTATGCAAAATTCAACCTTTATGTGCTTTTATAAATATAGACTTTTAAATTCCCTAGTACAAAATATATTTTACTATTCTTTCTTAGTCTCTTTATCCCAATAACTCAACAATGCAACACGCCAAATGGATAAAATTTGGTCTTGTATGAATAATGACATTAACTCAAAAATATAACAATATGGATAAACATTTTATATGATATTATGCACAACCTGAATGTAATTTTCGTCTAAAGTATGTCATGCAAGAAATTTTACTTAAACACTTAGAATTTATTGCTGGATAATTTGAGTCAGATTGTTGATTTAGAATGAGAAGAGCCGTTTTGGTCATTTGGGTGTTTTCATTAGGTTTTTAGGGAAGACAATTGATATAATTTCGTATAGGCAATACCATTTTGGACTACAAGCAATAAACCTTGTTAAAACAGTAGAAGAAACTTAAGGATAGAACCCTCCTAATTTTTATAACATTTACCTTTAATTTTTTTTAGCATTGTTTACTGGCTCTACATCAAGAAATAATCGGTTATCAAATACATATCATTGATCAAAAGGATTTTTTTTTCAGCCGGAAATTTGTTTATGATACCCAGAAATCAAATAATCCTTTAGGTTCATATTTAGAAACATTTTTTTATCTTTCAAATAGTCTAATTTTTATTGATATTTAGTAGAATCAAGTAAAATAATTAACATCCAAAAACCTACAGCAAAGTATTAATATTTGTTCTATGATTATCTTCATCATCTTGCAAAGTATTACATATCGTATAAAACCAATTCCTTTGAGAAACCTCTTAAAAATTTGATGTTCCATAGTTCCTGGCTCATGGTTTATGTTTACTTTTTTTGTTACAGGAAATGATAGGAAGAACAAGAGTGTCTTTTTTTTCTGTTCGAAGCTATACCTCCCGTAAACTAATCGCGTGGAACAACATCTATTTCCTTCAATTTCTTTCTTCGATAAATCACGTATCACTTATCCGATCATCATGAGTTATTGAGCAAACGCCAGCACATGACTCATTCTAGTTTCTCATGCTCCCGGTGGCATCGGGCGTCGTACGTTCCATTGAAGAAAAGAATCACCCTCGTGACGTCCCGTGACTTGCTGCTTTATGCCCGGTTGCCAATCGCTCCGACGCTAAAGGCTGCACAACACATCTTCAGGGTTGCCGCTGTGTCTAATCGCCGTCTTAGAAAATGATGAGAACTCTCCAGAAGACGCCAAATGATATCCCAAAATGTTGCTACACATCAGCTCGATGCACTCAGCCGCAAGAGCCCCGATTGGCATTTTTCAAAATTGCCATCAAATGACTATTATATAGAAACTCATTTACCAATACGATAATACTCATTAAGCAGAATTTAGTCAGTATTTTGTAGCATTTAGTCACCAATAATATAATAACTAGAAGGAATTCCTATACTAACCTCATGAAAGCATACCAGAATTGTCTAATGTCGTACCTAGTACACAATTGAGGACAGTTTCATACCAGGTTAGCTAAGTTTATAAGTGAAAGTTTGCCAATCACTTAAAAGTTAGGGCATTTGTGATACATCAATAAAAACATAGAATCCAACACTTCTATGCAATGGGTAATCCAATGGGCTTGTATGAAACTTACGTTGACATTATAACAAAGTAACTTTAGTTCTTTATTCATGTGTGGGATCATTTAAAAGTGGTTTATCTATATGAAACACCGTTAAGATATCCCAAAATAAAATAGCTAGGATAGAGAACAACTGTTTAGAACGTTACTGTGTGATTTGAAATTAGGTCAAATTAATATATAACAAGAAATTTGCAGTTTACTCCGTGTCTGGGCAAACAGCAACAATATTGATCGAAATACAAATAAATAGACTGTCAATATTTCTCAGTAACTAATAAATATTGATAATTTGAACCCCAGTAAAGCATATTTCAATATTTATATCAAGAGAAATATGTAATACAATCAATAAGCTATATCAGTTATACTAACTAACATAAATCATAGAGCTCGTGACAGTTTAAACTAAACTAGCAATGTTACCAAAGTATATAAATATTAGTGTATTCTAATTAACTATACGAGGATCTTTGTAGCTAGCTTAACAGTTAATGCAGCTATTTGAATATTCATTGTTCAAAATAAGGTTTTGCATATTCGGCATTTGTGAACAATTAATGCTGAACAGGAATTTTTATTTAAGGCACAGTAATTATACAAGTTAACGTGCATGTTAATTATTTCTTTAGAGTAAGAATAGAATGGAAAGCTGAAAATGATTTTTTATTTTGCTAAAACCTACTTTCAGTATGAAATAATCATCAGTCCTTGGTCAAAACTGATACATTTTTAGGGTATTCAATAGTTAGTCAAAATGGGATCCAACCTAACAGTACACTAGAACTGAGCTAACTGAATCCTAGACTTTTAAGAATAATTTCAGCTTTTTATTTTTCAAGGGCCACCACTTGTCAAGAAAAGCCTTTGTTTCCCATATACTTTGACAACATTTTCACGACAGAATAATGTAGGCTTCATTGGTATATTAGTATCCTATGCATTTCATCTCCGAGTAAATCTTAATTATTTATTTATTAGATAGGTCACTTCTTCTTGTTTAATGGCAGAGCAAATTAAAGTCAATTGTTTAGACGAACATTTTAAAGGTTCTGAGAGACAAACATCTGTAATATTTAAGTCAAATGAAAAATCTTTCTTTCAATCAGTGATCCTAGAAGTAATATTACACAACAGTTTTACTGTACTATTTACTGGAGTTTAAAGCAATAATCTATATATTTCTCTTGTCGCTTGCATGTTACGAAACTGAAACCGGCAACAGCTTCAAGGTAGATAGTTTTACTCTTTAATGTTGGAAAGAGCTATCTACACCAGACTTTGTAATTATAATGTCTTATACACTTGTGAGTCTTTTTCTTAGTGTTTGTGTTGCATATAAATTAATTGGACCAGATTTGTTTCTACACTAAAACCCTACATGTGAAATTATATAACGTATATGCTGATTTTATATTAGAAAATTGGTAAGTATGATTCAGCATTTCAAAGAAGATTAAAGCACCTCCTTAAGAAAAATAAATAAATGTATAAAAATTATAAAAATCTCCTATTTCATGCAAGAGTAATAACCAACAAAAAAAAGTGGAATTTCTGAAGATATTGCTTACATAGATGCCTTCGTGACAATTAAAAGCAATTTCTTAACGTATTTTGGTTTAGGAGTTAGTTCTCTAAAGTATAATAAGATTGATATCTTAATTAAAATTTAACTAAATCTACATAAAAAATGCTGTTGTAGCATGAAAAATATTAGTAGTTGTCATAAAAGATGTTGAGTAATTTTCCAATTATTAGAGTACAAAACAGCACAATATATGGAGGAGAAAATAAATAAATAAATATATAAAGAGGAGAAACAGGAGGAAGGCTGTGAACCGAATTTTGAAAATAATCTATGAGAGTTATATTTATTTACGCTTATACTGAGCTAATGACCACTGAGAGGTTGAGAGAAAAATTCAGTGTTATGGTTATAATTAAATTATGTTTGATATTAAGCTATAAAATAAAAAAAAAATCCATGCTACTTAATCCAGTTGAAATCTCCTGTTTGTTTTTCCCTCCGAATAAATATTTAAGAACTTTTCCAGATCTTGTTGGAGGACTGGCGACTTTCTGTTTGGCAGCATTTTTTATATTTCAGTGGCGCCTCGCTGTAGTAAAAATCTGATAAACAGCGGAGCATGGCAACCCTGTAATTCGTGTGCCTCTGAGCCGAGGCCATAACTTAGGGAGCGGACGGCATTTTCTTTGAAAAATGATTGCTACGATGACACTGAAGCTAGCTATTTAGTCAGCTTGCTTTGGCTATTCCGGTGATACGCGAGCTCAGCAGAGAATGCTTTTTTCAGGCAACAATGAACTCAAATCGGACCGGCCGCCTCCATTTGGACGGATCCGTTTCATTAATCCGTTATCGAGGATTAATGGAAGAGGGGCCCTTTTTATCTGTATTGCTTGAAAGAGGCATAAACTCATAAGCTCCGTCCATTTGGATTTTCATAAAATCGGAAGGTAGTATACAACATTTCTTTTCAGAGATGTTTTAATCTGGGAAGTTGTTCTGATAGCTTAATGGCTTGGGAACAGATTTTGTTTTCAATCTGATAAAAACTACAAATCTGCTTCCAGAAAGTGTTTGCTTCACTGAGCGGCAGCTTTTTCGTGAAAATATATTTTTAGGAATTTAGCAGATTTTGGACTGCTTGCTGCATGAGAATTTTCACGCCATGCATGTCTAGAGTTTAATGGGAATGAAATTACTACCCATGAATTACTTTAAATTGCTATTGTTGTCATAAGATTTAAGTGTACAATGGATAGGTCAAAAGAAATAAGTAATTCATATAGATAATGAAAATAATATAAAAAATTAACAGTATACTCTATTATTTTATTCGAATACATTTAATGTGGTCATAAGGATTTTTCTCAGCAGCAAAACATGTTGTATTTGTCATATTCATAAACTTTGTACTGTGTTTTTCTTGTAGGATTTGAATTGTATTTTAATATGTTCATGCAGTTTTACTCTTTATTACAGTGTATATTTATGTCACGTAATGCTATACTGTTTAAACACATTACAGTCAGATAATTATTTTTAATGGAATAGTAATTTTATGTTTCAATTTATTTAATAATATTTTAAAACAGCTTTAGCCTTATAAATGTGAAAAGATTCTTCCTTTATTGGAACATGTTATTATTAGTATTACTTTTTAAATCACACAACAATACATTGACCTGTTGATAATTTTCTGTTTATTGAGCACCCCTGCTTCTGACAAGTTATCCTCGATTTTGCCTCAAACAGTTGAATATAGAGATAATTAGTGTTTACAAAGCCAGTATTGAAAATTTTTAATGATGAACTACTAATCCTGAGAATAAATAAAAGTGTAGAAATTTTAGCTAGTTTCCATTGATTCAAAAAAGGAAAAACTTACAGAAATCAGAGTCATAGCCAGAATTATTCAGTGTTTAAAAGGTAAGCTTCAGAGTAAAAAGATAAATTGTTATAAAAATATGTTTAACATACATTTAAATCATTTTAACCCTTTGTACCTCCCCCAGTGATGTAAATCTGCAGCATACCAAAAAAAAATTGACATCTATTTTATAGTGAGCTTTGTAAAATAGTTTTGTTAATTGCTGCTATCCCATAATACTGGAATTGACTCAATTTACTTGTATAATTACTACTAAATGGTGATTTTAAGTTTAGTTTTTATGTTAAAATTTCACTTATTTCTTGACCTGATGTAGATGGTTAATGCTGAAATAAAATTTATTTATTTTTAATTTTAAAATATATATTGGAGGCATTAGAGGTAGATTTCTCAAAAAGGTAGTCTCAAATTCTGTCTGTAAAGCAAATTTTTATGTAAAAGGATTTACAATATTTAAAAGAAATACGTAGTTTTTGTTTATAGGAAATAGAATTTTTAGTAATTATTTTTCATTTCTATGTCTTCAATATTTTATCTATTTTTTTTACAGGTGAGAAAGTAAAATATCTGTTCCGGAATATAGGTTAAATTACAAAGCCAACTTAAGGCACAAATAAAGAGAGAAATAACTCAGACGACTGTTTCGCAGCTTCGAGACAGCAACATTCTCATTAGCATTTAGTGGCTTGAAGCAGATTGAGCCAAGCACAATCTGATTTTGATGTAATGAATATTATGTTGATTTCTTTGGTTTGGTTTAGAGTGCTACAGTCTACTTTTTTACAACACGAATAATAATGAGACCGGGACCTACAACTTAAAGCAGATTTTGAAAGGTTGCGAACATCCATGAGAAAAACTTCTTAATTGGAGGATTATTAAGATAAAGGGGATGATAAACGTTACAAAGTATTTTTGTCACTTATTAACTTTTACTTATAAAACTTTGAACACATTTAAATAGAAGTATTACTTAATCAATCACATTAAAAAAAATAGATAATATTTTGTCAGATAATTTTATTTAATTTGTTGGAATTTTTTTTTTGTTATTTCTTAAATATTATTTTTTACATTATTTTTCTTTTTTCTCTTATTTTTACCTTCTGAATTTTAATTAAAAATACAATTTGAACACCTTTGTGTATTGTATTCTGTTGATTGATTGACAAATTAAATCACAAAAAAATTATTTGTGTACATAGAATTTTCATATAAAATTCGGGATTAAATAAATTTAAATTGAAATTTAATAATCTAAATGAATTCAAAACTTTAAAAAGATAACACAAATTTATTTTAATGCATTCTAGGAGTATTTGATAATTTTTTTGTAGAAGTATGAAATATTTAATCACAAAGATCGTTTTTAAATTTGTCATAAAATGACAAAACATTACGTTTTAAAAACTACGTATTTTTAAAAATTTCATTTGATTAATTTGTTCACTTTTCAGTGTATATATATGTTCAAAATTGATAGTAGGAATTTAAACAGGTATAGTTAAATAAATATAGTAATTTATTTTAAAATTAAATAACTGCAAGAATAATATTTTGACTTTGATAGTAGGAATTTAAACAGGAATAGTTAAATAAATATAGTAATTTATTTTAAAATTAAATATCTGCAAGAATAATATTTTGACTTTGATAGTAGGAATTTAAACAGGAATAGTTAAATAAATATAGTAATTTATTTTAAAATTAAATAACTGCAAGAATAATATTTTGACTTTGATAGTAGGAATTTAAACAGGAATAGTTAAATAAATATAGTAATTTAATTTAAAATTAAATATCCTCAAGAATAATATTTTGACTTTGATAGTAGGAATTTAAACAGGAATAGTTAAATAAATATAGTAATTTATTTTAAAATTAAATAACTGCAAGAATAATATTTTGACTTTGATAGTAGGAATTTGAACATAAATAGTTAAATAAGCAAAGTAATTTATTTTAAAATTAAATATCTGCAAGAATAATATCTTAACTTTGATAGTACGAATTTAAACAGGAATAGTTAAAGAAATATTGTAATTTATTTTAAAAATAAATATCTGAAAGAATAATATTTTGACTTTGATAGTAGGAATTTGAACATAAATAGTTAAATAAGCAAAGTAATTTACTTTAAAATTAAATATAAACAAAAATAATATTTTGACTTTGATAGGTGAAAATTTTTTATATGTTAAAAAATTACTCCTTTAATTGTAAACTGTTTTAATTTTAATGTATAGAAAAATTCATCTTTTCATGTTTATAAAGTAGTCTGTGAAACTATTACAAAAAAAAAACAAGTACGCACAACCATGTTTATTTATTGCAAAATAGTTGAAGCTTCATAATTGATTTAATTTTTAATATTAGGGAATAAATAAAGCACTATGGTTTTATAATTTTATCCCAAAAATGTTCAATGATGCTTAAAATACTAGATGAAATTACAAAAAGAAATTTTCAGGAAAAAATGACAAACCTGAATAAGAGTATAAAGATTTAATTAGGCATCTAAATTCTTAATTTACTCTGCAGCGAAACACCGACATGTTTAGAGTTAAAAGACAATAAATCTCTTAATTAGTTATTATTTATCCATCATCATAAAACTCCCCGGTGAAACAATCCCAGTTAAGTTTTAATCACAGAAAATGCTTCAAAAAAAAGCAAATTTGCTAATATTCATTCCTTTCCCTCATTCTGACTGCCGTTGAAAAAGATCGTTAGGAAGAAAAAATTCTCATTACTCGCTTACTCTCAAATTCCAGAACATCGAAAAAACCGCAAGTAAGTCATAAAGGAAGAAAAAAATTTGCAGGCGAGCTCGAAAAGGAAATTCCATTCGACCCCGGGGCGTAAAAAATTAATAATGAGATCCTCTCTCCCCTCTTGCCACAAAAGGGGTTTCACAATTAAGAAGCAAAGGGAAAACCTCCGGTTTATAATTACGCTGGATATCAGACAACACTCCATGCGATTACCCTAAGGCCCATCATCCATGGAAACCGGGCTTGGCCCAATCCCATTTAAGGCCCGGGGCACGTTCGGAAGGCTGGGGCCCTGGCCCATTCACCGCAAACCCAATGGACGCATAAATACCGGAAAGCGCCTCTCTTTCCATTGCTGGGAGTGCTAAGGCGCCGTTAAGAGGCTGGCGTAACTGCTCGGGCGCCATTTGCAAATCGACTTGCAAATTACATTTGGAGAGTGTCCGCTGGAGAAGGGTGGGGGGAAATAAATTTTCGGCGGGAATCTAAAATACTTTCGAATTTCTCCCCTCACCCCTTATTCCAAAAATGCTTCGAGGGAAGGAAGGCCGTTATTCCGCGAATATTCTTTCCCCAATATCTATGGGGAGATTCGGGCTTTATTAAAACGAGACGTTGACTTTGTTTTTTATGCTTTTACAGAGACAATGTAACATCTATGGTAACGATAAAAGGAATAGACACGATGTGAGGGAATGAGATAATGCTTTGATTCCAATATGCAAATATCAATCCCCAAAATGACTTGTATCCTTGGATTCGATCAAACGATAGATATCTGGAGAGAATAAATAGAAACAAGCAGGCTTATTGCCTGCAGTTCAACTATAAATCACGCTTATCGTGATGCAAAAAGAAACTGTATTGATATTTACTCAGTTGTAGGCAGAAGATATATATTTTACGTTTCAGGAATCACGCGGAAAATTTTAACAACTTTTACAAGTTATAAAAAAGAAAATATTAAAGGAATATTTTGCATCTGCTTCAATTTTTTTTATTAAATAAAAAACGTAATATATGTGTAAGAAGGAGAGTTGTAGCTTTTAAGCCTTCAAAAATCAATTCTTATTTTATGCATTTTTAGAATGCTTAAAGAAATCTTAATTTTTAAATAAACCACTTTGTAAGATCTTATTGGAATTTATAAAACCATTAATAGGTTTTAATGAGAGATAGTAAGAATACTCAAAATTTTAACTTTGAATGCGTTTTGCATAAAAGGGTGGTTTTTTTTAATTTGAGAGCTGTAAATAAATTTAAAAAAAAAAACTATTGCACATATTTATTTCAAATTTCCAAGGTAAGTACAAAGCATTACAACAACGAATCCTACTGTTTTCCATTGTCTTTTTATTTTATTAGTATTCATAGCATTTCAAATTCAATTTTCAAGCGTATTTTAGCTTTTTTTTTTAACTTATTACCTTTTTTTGTGTAAAACTTCTGATGCCTTTCCAAATTTAAGTAGATGGAGAATTATACCTAATGATTTTTGTTTACAAAAATACAAAAATTATAACTGAAATTCGGTTTGTGTTTTTGTAAATCTCTCCAAAGTATGTCAGCAAAAATTTTAAAAGTATTTACCCAGAAAGTAAATCCAGGAAAACACTTAAATAGGCATTGAGAGCAAATGTTGAAAATTTTAAGTATTTCCCATGGTAATAAGAAAAGATATGGTAAGCCGAAATACTTTAGATCTGTAATATCATCAACTATATTAAATATTTCAACAAATAGTAGTTATCAACTAAAAATATTTGCATAATTTTCTACTTTTAATAATTAAAAGAAGCTGGAATCAAAGTGTTTAATTGCTTATTTAGTTATTTTGTTTTCAAATTTATCATTACTAGTTTCTAATTTACTATTTTCTGGTTAGAAGTGTGATTTACTCAGTGATCTGATCCATAAATTCATTTCAATGTCCAGTAGATCATTGTTGCTAGTTTCTAAAGAGTATGGAAGAGTTCTTTATTTCATTATTTGAAAATAATTTATTTCATTAATTGAAAATTCCGAAATACTTTAGATCTGTAATATCATAAATTATATTAAATATTCCAATAAATAGTAGTTATCAACTAAAAACATTTGCCTAATTTTCTACTTTTAATAATTAAAAGAAGCTGGAATCAAAGTGTTTATTAGCTTATTTAGTTATTTTGTTTGCAAATTTATTACTAGTTTCTAATTTACTACTTTCTTGTTAGAAGTGGGATTTACTCAGTCATTTGATTTATAAATTCATTTCAATGTCCAGTAGATCATTGTTGCTAGTTTGTAAAGAGTATGGAAGAGTTCCTTTTTTCATTATTTGATTCCTAAAAATATTTAAATTTCCTGTACAGCATAGCTGCTTTATTATGAAATATGTTGAGAATATTTGGAACCTTATTTTAATTAAGTGGATAATTTATAAATGCAAGTCATAAAAGTTTTCTCAATTATAAAAAATGAAAATACAAGACCATTATTAAATATAATTTATTTTCCAAGTAATTCAACACATTAACATTGCACAAATACATATACGATTACAAAACAGAATTCCATTAAATGTGCTTTACACTAAAACATAAGTATGAATGGTGTTACCCAAGTTCAAGTATGCATAATTACATAAAGGGAATATTTAATTTTTCTTTAAAGTAAAGGAAAACGAATTATAAGAGTAAACGCTCAGATGTTGTGTGAAATTTAAATGGTAAACTTAGTTTCACACAGTTATGATAAAACCTTTTTGGAGTGCTTGCCTTCTCCATTATAGTATTTACTTCTCAAACAATCTATTCTTTTCAAATCATACTTTCAAAATTTAAGTTCGAAATAAAGAAAACATTTTTAAAAATATTTTCCTTTGTGTAAGGTAACTAATTTTTAGCATGAAAAAGAAGAAAAAAATATTGAAACATTTCCCAGTTTCAAGATATTTAACATACATTTTGGAAATAAATTACACAATTATTTTCCAAAAACGTAATTTGTTATTGAAATCACATGACTGAAAATTAGTAATATTGAAATACCACTATCCTAAATACACTTAATTCTCTTCTTTTTGATCTGAATTATAGAGACAGTAACAGGGAAACAACATTTAGAGATGGCAATAAATATGTTTCAGTGGAAATTGAAACACCTGTTAAAACATACTTATTTTTATAACTATTTATCGATTACTATAAAATAACTGTAGTAAGTATATGGTAGTATTACCTCCCTTATACTTATATAAGTAATACTCTTTAATTAACTTGATAGGAAATAATAGTATCATGATAGTAAGTATATTTGTAATTTTACATAAATGCTTTGAAATACTTGTACAAGAAATTTAAGTGTGCCATGTATCTGATGCAAAAATGGCGTTCAGAGATATACATTTTGTTTCTTTTATATAAAATATGGTTTAATCCTTATGTTCTTAAATAAATTATTTTTAATTCTTTGCATAGTATAAAACCAATACCATAACAAACCTTTGATTAATAAATATTCTTATAGATTTTTTTATACATTTACATACACATACATATATATATATATATATATATATATATATATATATATATATATATATATATATATACAGAGAGAGACAGATGCGTTTACTCTGTACACACATGCAACCATATATGTATGTAATTTTATAAAAACTAAAATCAAAAATCTTTACTTTCATAAAGACCATAGGTGATATTTTTAGGCATCGTCTCATATTTTTTACGAAAGGATATCTATTTTTTGTAGTCAGTTAAAGAACGACGATGTGCAAAAAGGAGAATCAGATTTTTTGAGAAACTCTTAAATGTCAATCATGATAAGTACTGAAACCATACCCTTTATAACTCATAAAAACTTCTCGAAAATAATAAGATATTTTCCCATAACTCTATAGGAAAAAATAAGAAATGAGAATTAGAATGTTTACAATGCAAGTCTTGAAAATTAAAAGATGTGAAAGCATGCTCATAATCAATTGAAAAGGTTTTAACCCATAAACTTTGAAGTACTTTATACTAAATGTATAAAATCATATGTTTTTGAAACGATTTGTTTTTCTATTTATTGAGAACAAATATCCCTAGAAAGAATCCCAAAAATTTCCATTTATCTGCTGCTATGTATAATCTTATGATTTTGACCGATATTTTAAGATTTTGAAGCCTCGTATTTATCTTTTTATTTCTCCAGTGAATCATCTAAATGTGTTATGAATAATTATACATTTATTACAACAGTTCAATTCAGGTTGCCGTTGAAACAAATTATAGTAAATAAATCTGTTTCCTCTAGAGTTTCTGTTTTTCTTTAATGTAATTGTGTGTCTTTTTAAATTACAGCTCATTCTCAAATGAGAACAACCCTTATTTTACAAACTAGTACGTGGAATATTTGAATTTCATGTTTATATATTACACTCTTATCTATATGTAACTTAAATTAAGATAGTAACCCAAATATTTCAGTAGAACTGATTTAGTAAATGGATTGAAAGATAGATAAGAATTTTGTAGACACTGTAACTCATCTTAAAGATGAGAGGTGAACTTGATTTCATATGAAATATACCGTTTATACAATTTTTTCAGTTTGTATTAAATTACAGTCTTGAATAAAACAATTTAAAAATAAATGAAAATAAAATTAGATAAAAGCAGTAGCAGTCAGCAAATAACAACTGCAGGATAATTTATGAAGATATCACTAATACAATATTTAACATGTATAACTTTTTTAATTATCAAATTAATTATTAGTATTATATAATACTCCACAAAGGGAATAATCTTATACTTAGGAGTTTTATGCAAAATAATAGTTATTTACTGTATCAACACTCTCATTCACATGAGGTTCCTAGTTTAAGTAGTAAAAAAAAGTTTAAAATAATGTTTATTTTACCTAAATCCTTTCATACATCTTGGCCTTATTTGGGACTTAAAAAATGTCATTTAGTTCTAGATAACACGTAGTAGTAGAAAGTTAAAGAGTTGGTGGTTCAGATTTAAATATGTTAACGAAGCATTTTTTTAAAATTTTGTATCTTTATTACTAATAATTTCTTGAATTACCATTTATAACAGCGTAAAACTTTAAAGGAAATATAAAACTTGCGAACTCAGTTCACTGCCTGTTTCATTCATTTTTTCTATTTTGCTTAATTTACATCAGTACTCCCACAAAGTTTAATCTCACTTAATAAATACTTAATAGCTTACTTAATAGTTGCAGAATACGTATCAAAAGGTAATACTAAATTTAGCTTTCATATCAAAAGTTTCATTTATCGCTTAAACAGATTCCCGTGGATATTACTGAAAAAAGTTATCAGATTTAAAAAAAAAAAGGAAGCATCACAGGTAGATTTTTCACAAAGGTAGTTTCACATTCTTTATGTAAAGATCGTTTTCGTGCAAAGTAATTTGCAATATTTAAAGTAAATACATTTTTCATTTGTAAACAAATCACTTTTAAGCAATTAAATTTTTATTTTTATGTTTCAAACTCTTTTAACTACCTTTTACGAGTTATAAAATACATATTCCAACATTGTAAGGAATTTTTTTCAATTTGGGGTTGTGGAGATAGAAAGAGTTAACCCATTAACGCCCAAATTATTTTATTTTGACTCACTGACATATAATTCATAAATTGGGTGTCTTTTACCATCAACATGAATATTATTATCGAATTTTATCAATACGTACCTTAGTTTTTTTTTTAAAAATGCTGATCTAAAAATAGATCACTGGGCGTTCGGAGGATATATTTTAGCAAATACACAACAATCATTAGTACTTCAATAACGTGGTAAAATCGAACCAAATAGATAAAAACTAATGCATTTTCTTTTAAAAAACGTTTATTTATGCAGAATTTCACAATATTACAGAATGTACTTAGTAAAGTTTAATTATTTTAAAATAATAAAATTTCAATGTTTCTACAGTTTAGTGTGGAATTTGAAGAAACACTTCTTGCATAAAGTTTCATCGCACTTCACACAATATGTTAGGGGCCTTCCTTGGCACCCTACAAGTCGACAGCGTCTTTTGCCCTTTCTTTGTCCCATAATGTGATCCCTTTTATAAAAGCGAACATCATGACTGAGATTAGCTTTTGAGGATGAAGGAAAACTGTAAGGTCGACCTTTCAAAACTTTTTTTCCGATTCCCAATTTTAGATATTTTACAGCAACAGCTCTTCGAAAATCTTACATGGGCATAGAATCACCTTTATGAACATTTCTGTGCAGAATACTTGCATTAACTACAGCCATATCAATTATTCGAGTGAATAGACACCAGTACCATATTTTACCTCTTATTCTCTCCAAAAGGAGTTTTATCTTGATTTGTCATTCTTACGTTCATCTGCTTTTGAAATGTCTTGGAAATGAATATATGACTTTATTTTTAGGTAAGCATTTCTATTAAAAGAGTCCTGTACAAGACCTATCACTAAATCTTCTACATCACTCCAATAATATCTTTCACTTGAAAGAGTAAGATAGCCAAAATATATCAAAAACCCTATAAATATCTTTATATCTTCTTTAGTGATAATTAAATCATGGTCGTTTTTGACATTTTTAGCATAGAGAATAGTCTCATCCACAATTACGTTATATACTTCATCAGAAAAAAGTTTTTCAAAGCAATGATGCAAGATGCATTTGCAAGATCATTTTCCATTGCCAAAATATTATTCTTATAAGTTTCCCCTAATTCCGACCATTTGGTATAATTCGGGTTTTTTTTCCAAACAATTTTTGGCTTTTCTGTTTTTAATATTTTAGGCTTCCTCTCAAACGTTGAAGGTAAATCTATTTAATCACACTCATCTTTTGATATTACTTCTATTTTACCAACAATATCATTTACAAATGGAGCATGTAACTTATCATCTATTTTCTCTTCATCTGTCAGTTCATCTACATCAGTGGATATGGCAATAATATCCTCTTTAATTTGTTCAGAAAACAGATAATCAACTGCATCCTGAAAGCTATTAAATACTTTTCAACTCATATTTTCATCTAAAGGTGAAAAAACGTAATATTACCAGGGTCAGGAAAAAAAACGCCCGAACGCCCAGTGATCTATTTCTAGATCAGCAGTATTTTGACACTAATTTTTACTATTTATATTTGTTTTAAGATAACATCGGTTTATATTCTGATAGCTACATCTATGAAGATATTAAATCGCCAAAAAAAATTTAACTTTCGCTTATTACTTAGCTGTTTTCAGTGTTTATGCTAAGAAACGTAGAAAAACGGCGGAACGAAAGAGCGATACAAACTTTCTCTTATCGCTTTAGATCAATGATATAAACAAAACAAGAAAACCACTTGTTGGTAAACAGGTACATGCCTTGTCTTGCCCCCTGTGCAGTATAGAATGTGTGGGGGGGTTTAAGGTCATCTAAAAGCGAGTTTACCAAGCCATGTTTAGCGATCTAAAAATAGATCACTGGGCGCTAATGGGTTAATAGTAATTTGCTGGACAAATTATTCTTTTTCTAGATAATCAAAGCTTCATTTAGTAAAACTGGTGTTAAAAGTTTTAAATCGAAACTGATATTAGGTCAATATTGAGGGTGAAATATTACCATTCTTGGCCCTATTAAAGTAAATTTTGTATTCTGTCTTTAAAAAGAATTTAAAGTTCAATAAATCTAAATTTTAAAAATAAATTTTAATTAAAAGTTTTTAATGAATGTACTTAGTTTAAATAAATTGCAGCGCTCAGATGTATATTAAAAATTCACTGTGTAATTTTTTTTATAAATATCTCATAATACTTATAAATATTTGCTAAAATTTATAATGATATTTATGTATTTCTTCGATTTTGATTTAATATTTTTGACGAACGCATTTTTTAAAAACATTTGTATTTTCAAATGTTGCTTACATAAAACGTATATCACCACAATACAGGTTCTCTATAAAAAAAATCATTGTGTAATTTTTTTATAAATATCTCATAATACTTTTAAATATTTGTTAAAATTTATAATGATATTTATGTATTTCTTCAATTTTGATTTAGTATTTTTGAGTAACACATTTTTTTAAAACATTTGTATTTTGAAATGTTGCTTACATAAAACGTATATCACCACAATACAGGTTCTATATAAAAAGACACAGGTTCTCTATAAAAAAAAATCATTGTGTAATTTTTTTATAAATATCTCATAATACTTTTAAATATTTGTTAAAATTTATAATGATATTTATTTATTTCTTCGATTTTGATTTAGTATATTTGGGGAACGCATTTTTTAAAAACATTTGTATTTTGAAATGTTGCTTACATAAAACGTATATCACCACAATACCGGTTCTATATAAAAAGACACAGGTTCTATATAAAAAAAACATTGTGTAATTTTTTTTATAAATATCTTATAATACTTTTAAAT
Organism: Pardosa pseudoannulata; assembly: GCA_032207245.1. Taxonomy (NCBI): domain Eukaryota; kingdom Metazoa; phylum Arthropoda; class Arachnida; order Araneae; family Lycosidae; genus Pardosa; species Pardosa pseudoannulata. Next base: position 92,069,729 of record CM063503.1, on the reverse strand, counting down.
ATTTGTTAAAATTTATAATGATATTTATGTATTTCTTCAATTTTGATTTAGTATTTTTGAGTAACACATTTTTTAAAAACATTTGTATTTTGAAATGTTGCTTACATAAAACGTATATCACCACAATACCGGTTCTATGTAAAAAGACACAGGTTCTATATAAAAAAAATCATTGTGTAATTTGTTTATAAATATCTGATAATACTTTTAAATATTTGTTAAAATTTATAATGATATTTATTTATTTCTTCGATTTTGATTTAGTATTTTTGGGGAACGCAATTTTTTAAAAACATTTGTATTTTGAAATGTTGCTTACATAAAACGTACATCACCACAATACAGGTTCTATATAAAAAGACACCCGTCATTGTAGAAACTCCCAAACGGAAGCGTTTCCCTCAAGCGTTCACAGATGGCGCAACTGTACGAAAAAGGGGAAGACATCTTTTCTTCCTCTAAAATCCCATCTCCTCACAGGAGGGGATAAACTCAGGAGAACAGGGATGTTTTTCAGGGGGTAGTAGGTCGGAGCATAAATCAAGGTCTTCCTCGACTGTTTTCGGGCGGGATAGAATTAAATCACAGCTCCCATTCTTCTACCATTAGAATTATGGCTTCCTTACACAAAATTCAGTGAACAGATGGAAAATCCACTGTCACTGATAACAAAGATGCTATGCTAGATGAACAGCTCCATCTTTTTGTCAACTCCCGGAATTTTGAATACTACAGAATGTGTTTACACATTTGTATAGCGAATTTGTCTTTTTTAGACGAATTAAATTTAAATGACGAATTTAAATTATTGTGGAATAGATTTTAATTACTGTGTTCATCATTAAAATGACTCTTTGCCTTCAAACAAGAGGATCTAGAAAATTAAAAACAAAAGGATAGAAGGGTATTATCGGGCATTTAAGAATTATATCAGAGTTCTAATTCTCATCCTATTAGAATTATGAGTTTCTAACTCAAAACTTATTGAACAGATGAAAAATCTGCTGAAACTGATAATTATGATGTTACACTGAAAAAAGAGACTCATCTTTTTTGTAAACTTTCTTTTCTTTTTTGTAAACATCTTTTAGTAAAACTGATAACTACGATGTTACATTGAAAAAAGAAACCCATCTTTTTGTTAACTTTCTTTTCTTGTAAACATCTTTTTGTAAAAAAACCTGATAATTAAGATGTTACACTGAAAAAAGAAACCCACCTTTTTGTAAACTTTCTTTTTTTGTGTAAACATCTTTTTTGTAAATCCTGATTATTAAGATGTTACACTGAAAAAAAAACTTTCTTTTTGCAAACTTCGCGTATCCTGGATATTACATAGAAAAATAAAGAAACGGGCCTTCTGACTCTTAGTTCAGAATTGGTTTTAGTTCCCCTTCTCTTCCTTCTAGAATTATAGGTTTCTAACGCAAAAATCATTAAGCAGATGAAAAATCTACTGAAACTGATAATTAAGATGTCACACTGTAAAAAAAGAGACCCATCTTTTTGCAAACTTCGCGTATCTTGGATATTACAGAGAAAAATAAAGAAACGAACCTTCTGACGCTTAGTTCATAATTGGTTTTACTTTCCATTCTTTTCTAACTAGAATTATGAGTTTCTAACGCAAAACTCATTAAGCAGATGCAAAATCTACTGAAACTGATAATTAAGATGTTACGCTATAAAAAAAAAGAGACCCATCTTTTTGCAAACTGCGTGTATCCTGGATATTACAGAGAAAAATAAGGAAACAAACCTTCGGACTCTTAGTTAGGAATTGGTTTTAGTTCCCATTCTCTTCCTATTAGATTTTGGGTTTCTAATGCAAAACTCATTTAAAAAATGAAAAATCTACTGAAACTAATAATTAAGATGTTACACTGAAAAAAGAGACCCATCTTTTTGCAAACTTCGCGTATCCTGGATATTACAGAGAAAAATAAAGAAACTAACCACCTGACTCTTAGTTCGGAACTGGTTTTAGTTGCAGTATGCATCACTGGTTTATTCTTTGTTTCCATATGCCACTTAAAATGCATTGAAGAATATATATTTGGATATTTCAGATTGGTATATTCCTCCTAATCTCGATCATTATAAGAATTTCTCTTTCATTTAGCTTATGTTTTATTTTTGGATTTTAAAGGTAATCACTATCATACAAGTATTGAAGTGAAATCCTTACATGCATACATTAAAAAATAAATATGCATAAATATGAAAACGGTTTCAATTCAATGTTATTAAAATTAAATAAAAAAATGCTCTAAAATTTTTATGTCCAACCATGTCTATAGCTTTTAAACTGAAATGAAAAGTATATTTAGAAATTTTAAAATAATTATAAAAATATGTCTTTTGTAAAATAATATTTCCTTCCTTAAGTTTTACTAAGTAATATTTATACACGCAAACAGAATTACAAATCAATGTGTTTTTCTGATATGAGAGAGGTAAAATAGATATCTTAGTATGTTTTGCAGAATGAGAGGAAGGGGAAATTATTGCCAAATAGGAAAATGTTCTAGTAATCACTCAAGTAAGTGATGTAGAGTGTGTTACATGCACAGAAAAGTCATTATAACATAAAGAAATATCTGTATATTTAATTTTAAAAATCAGTGCTATTTAAACTAAAAGTCACCCATTGGGCAGTGTTTAGGGTTTATCAGTGTCAACCAGGGGATTGGTTTCCACTTTTAAGTAAGGCTTGGATGTATTTGTGTTGTACCTTGATGGAGTACAACATACCTTGATATGTTAATCACTTACATGATGGTGCCATAATAATATGCTCAACAAACTCATGAAGCTGTATGGGTGAATGTTATACATGAAAGAGTTCTCGCAATGGAAAGATAAATAAAAATTAAACTAAAATATTTTCCCAGAATTTTGTATCTCGGGGTATATTATGGTTGTCTAAAGAGTCAGTAATTATTAAAACTTCTAGATTGGCAATTGTTTGACAACTACAATAATAGTCCTATACATACTGCATATAGTAGAACGTTAAAGCAAAATAAATTAATTCTTTTTTAAAAAAAGAGTGCAAAATATTACCCCATGATTAATTCATTTTCTTCAGCTATGTTGAAATGTATCAATTTATTTCTTGTACCTTGATAAGGTACAACAAACCTTGATATGCTGATCATTTACACGGTGCTGTCATTATAATATACTCAACAAACTTGTAGAGTCGTATGGATGAATGTTGTAAAGTGAAGTGACCTTTCAGTGTAATGAGAAACAAAAATTAAGCTAAAATATTTTAAGAGTATTTTGCATCTCGAGGTATATTATGGTTATCTAAAGAGTCAGAAATTATTAAAATTTCTAGATTAAATTGTTTGACAATTACAATAGTAGTCCTATGCATACTGCATATAGTAAAGCGTCTAAGCTCAATAAATTAATTCATTTCTTAAAAGAGAGCGCAGAATATTACACCATGAGTGATTAGTTTCCTTTCGAAATGCATCAATTTATTTCTTATACCTTGATGATGTACAACATACCTTGATGTGCTGATGACTAACATGGTGCTGTCATTATAATATGCTCAACAAACGTGCAAAGTAGTATGGGTGAATGTTGTAAAGTGTCCTCGCAGTAGAATAAGAAACAAAAATTAAGCTGAAATATTTTACGAGAATTTTGTATCTCAAGGTGTATTAAGGATATCTAAAGTGTTAGTAATTACTAAAATATCTAGATAGAATTGTTTGACGATTACAGTAATATCACTATTTATACTGCATATAGTAGATCGTCAAAGCGCAATAAATTAATTCTTTTCTTAAAAGAGAGCGCAGATTATTACCCCACGATTGATTCATTTTCTTCAGCTCTGTCGAAATGTAACACTTTATTTCTCTATTCAAATAGTTTAAGCATGTTTATGGAAGTTTCCAGAGTGTATTAAAAAAATTTTATTCGTGAAGTAAGCTGACCATTTTCCTCCCTATCTGCATTTAATGTCAGTTATCCATCTCCGGCATTTTCTGCGCAGGGGAGTCTTAAGTGAATTTCTTGAGCTCGGTTTTTGGATCGTATAAAAATGCTGTGGGCCCGGCATTTTCTATGATTCTTGACATTTTTTCGTTCGGATATGCGGAGGAAAATGTAAGAAATGATCCACGTAGGCGAATAAAAATGCATGGAAGAAAAATGTATATGCATTACATTGATAGAAATATGAGCATGGTCTATCTGGAAAATCAGATTGGAATGACGTATTTGGGGAGAGGAAGGAGCACGATGCTCAAATTTACTTTCCAGAAATATAAGTCCGTCGTTAGTTTTGAAATATGTATTATACTTCTCTTTAGGCTACTCTGCTTTTCATTATTCTTATTGTTCATTGTACTATCAGTGAAAGCTTCTGAATCCGGCTCTGTCAATGTTAGGCAAACACATATGAGATTTTAATTATCAGAAGGCTTATATATTGAAAGAAAGGTTTGAATCATTCTTGAGAACTAATTTAATTTACATAATTTTAGATGGACCTGAAGTGTTTTATTACATGACAGTAAAATGTATATGCACCATATTGTTAGAAATATAAGCATGGACTATCTGGAAAATCAAATTGGAATGACGTATTTGGGGAGAGGAAGGACCACGATGCTCGAATTTACTTCCCAGAAATATAACTCCTTCGTTAATCTTGAAATATGTATTATACTTATCTTAAGAACCCTCTGGTTTTCATTATTCTTATTGTTTATCGTAGTATCAGCAAAAGCTTCTGAATCCGGCTCTTTCAATGTTAGGCAAACAAATTAGTTAGCAATAAAAGTTTGATCATCAGAAGGCTAGATATTGAGCGAAAGGTCTCAATCATTCTTGAGAATTAATTTAACTTATTCAGTTTTATATGAACCTCAAGAGTTTTTCCATGGAAATAAAATTTAAATTATGGAAGAAAAATTTATATGAATTACATTAATAGAAATATTAACTTTGTCCATCTGGAAAATCAGATGAGAATGATGTATTTGAGAAGAGGTAGGAGCTTGATGCTCAAATTTACTTTCAGGAAATGTAAGTCCGTCGTCAGTTTTAAATTATATATTACACTTATCTTTAGAGCACTCTGCTCTTCATTATTTTATTTCTTCTGAATCCGGCTCTCTTAATGTTAGGCAAACACCTATAATTAGAAAACTTAATGATCAGAAACTTAGATATTTACCGAAAGACCTCAATTATTCTTGAAAACTAATTTATTTTATTTTATATGGACGTCAAGTTTGTCTATAAGAATAAAATTTATGAATGGAAGAAAAATTTATATGCATTTTACTGATATATTAGAATGGTCTATCAGGAAAATCAGATAGTAATGATGTATATGGTGAGGGAAGGAGCACGAAGTGACAACATTCTATGATAGAAAATAATTACTGACCTAAAATGTATACAAAATGAAATATTAAAATTTATATTATAAACCACATTAATTCCTGTTTGTTTTTATGCTGAACTTAATAACCGAAAGTTAAATTATGGAACCTATCAAAATATTATTATTAGAAATACATTAATTTTCGAATTTATATTTATATTACATTGTATATGCATTAATGTCCATCTGGAAATGTTTAATAACATATTTATAGAAAATATTATGGATATATTTTAATGATATAATTATAAAGTTATACTAAGGATTTATTTAATAAAATAAAAATGAGGCTTTAAATCAGTAGTTTAGAAAGGTTTATTTCTTATGAAAAATTAAAAGTATGTTAAGAAAGTTGCCATCCGATAATAACTAAATGGAGTACATATCATATTTAGTATAAAGTATAAATAGAATAAATTGGAGCAAACGTTTTTAAAGCATGTTTAAACATGTAGATTTATTCTAGAATGAAGTTTATTCTAAATGAAGATAGTTTTTTTCTAACTAATGAAAGTACCTGAAAAAGGATATTACATTTCAAAACTATGAAAAGTTTTGACTACAGTTAGGCACGATTTTTGTCAAGAACTTCACATGGCCAATCAGATTTTGAACTTGTGTTAACTAAAGAGTAATCACTAAAAGTGTTTTAAAATTAGGAAGCAGAACAGTTAAATTAAAGTAAAATCTTACTTAAAAAATTTATATAAGCAGATGCCAATAGCAAGAATTGAGTAATGCAAGTACGGCAAAACAACAGATATTTTTGTTTGATTTTAAAGATAGAGAAATTATTTTTTCTAAACTCTTTTCTTTTGTGAACTATCTTTCCTTTTTAAATGTGAAATAATCCTAACTTTGTAATAAAAACTATTCTAGGCTTCATCACATTATAAGATTAAAATTAAAATTTTATTTTAAATGCATAAAAATACAAAGTATATATATATATATATATACATATATATATATATATATATATATATATATATATATATATATATATGTATATACATATATATGTTCTAGGCTTCATCACATTATAAGATTAAAATTAAAATTTTATTTTAAATGCATAAAAATACAAAGTATATATATATATATATATATATATATATATATATATATATATATATATATATATATATATATATATATATATACATATATATATATATATATATATATATATATATATATATATATATATATATAATATATATATATATATATATATATATATATGTATATACATATATATATATAATATATATACATATATATATATATATACATATATATATATATGTATATATATATATATATATACATATATATATATATATATATATGTATATATATATATATATATATATATATATATATATATATATATATATATATATATATATATATATATATATACATATATATATTCTAGGCTTCATGACATTATAAGATTAAAATTAAAATTTTATTTTAAATGCATAAAAATACAAAGTATATATATATATATATATATATATATATATATATGTATATATATGTATATATGCATATATATATACATATGTATATATATATATACACATATGTATATATATATATGTATATATACATGTATATATATATGTATATATAAATGAATATATATATATATATATATATATATGTGTGTGTGTGTGTGTGTGTGTGTGTACACATATATAAACACTTACACACACACACCTACATGCGTATCTATATTTACAAATATTTTATCCAGAGCTATTGTTCCCAATAAAAAATTTCCTTATTGCAATAATATTATTCTTTCCAATACCACTTGTTATTCTAGATCTTATCAAAAGAATGTAAAAGGCTATAAAATCACTCGTGTATTTTTCACTTATTCCAGAAACACTCATTTAGAATTTCCCTTTATGTATATGAATGAACCCATTTCTGAATCATAGTGCCATTTTTTTTAATTGTTTCCTTTTGAAGTCGGTCCATTATCCGAGATGTCTGGGAAATTCGGCACACGTGGCTCCCTCTATCGACATCTCTGAAATTTAAGCATGCAAATGTATGCGCATAAATTTGCATTTCTGAAGTTCCATTTCCTTTCAGCTATAAACTGAATAATAGAATGGGAGTAAGGGGATGGAGCAACTTCACTGGGAAACTGATTTGTTATATTAATGTCCTGAAGGGAGCTTTAGAAAATATATATTTATATTTGAAATGATGTAAACTTTTAGCAATTTATTGCCACTTGAAGCAGGATGACTTTTATGGACTCGGATATTTCCCAAGGAAGTGGTCCATTGTAAAATGTACATGCCATGGTGCATGTTTTTATGTTTGGTTGAGGTTAATAATAACTGAAAATATCTCAAATATTTTGGTACGTTAAGTTAAATGAAAATCATGTTTTTATATGCTTGTTTGATGTTTGTAGAGATTAAAAATTATAACTTGTATCTCACATTTTACATTTGCACTTTATTAATTTTTTTAAATAAGTGTATTTACAAACAGATGTTAATAATTGTTAGACATAGTTCACAGAAGTTGTAATCTATACATAAAAGCATTTTATATTCAAACTGAATTATTTCCTTTATAAAGATTTATCTGCAAACGTTCCACATTGGAACCCAAGATTTTTCCCAAGATGTATACACTATCTGTATGTATATATGTATCTATCGATATATCTATATCTATATTATGTATATATATATATATATATATATATATATATATATATATATATATATATATATATATATATATATATATATATATATATATATATATATATATATATATATATATATATATATATACTATATATGTATATATATATATATATACATATATATATATATATATATATATATATATATATATATATATATATATACATATATATATATATATATATATATATATATATATATATATATATATATATATATATATATATATATATATATATATATATATATATATATATATATATATATATATATATATATATATATATAAATATATATATATATATATATATATATGTATATATATACATATATATATATACAAATATATATGTACATATATGTATATCGTGATCTAATTTAGACCATTTGAAAGTAAGTGGATTGATTAAAATCCCAAGAACTGAAGCTAAAACTACTGCTAAAGCTTTATTCGTGTCGACAAATATTTTTTGTTTTGTTTTGTTTTTAGCTTCATTTATAAAAGTCTGATAGATAAAATAAACATTACATTGTGCATAGTTTGATAAATATTTATTTAATTAACCTCCTTGCAAGAGGAGAATGATTTCAAAAATTATTTAAAAGGAAAAACGAACAAAAGAACAGTTAATGATATTCTCAGCATGTTATAATATTAATATTAGGTAAGTCTAACCATGAATTTCTAGTAAGGAAAACTTCTGCAGAGAGTTACTCTTATGCCATAGTTTGTAAATGCTTATATGATTTTGTTAAACTTATGAAAAAATTGCGGAAGTAGAAAAGTAATTATTAAATGAATTATGTCCAATAACTGTATTTAAATCTGCGATATTCATCGCCAAATAATTTTCTTTAACGCTTTTAAGACGCAAATATACAATACATCCAGCATTCAATCTCGTTCAGTTCCAGAGTGTGCGCAGAAAGCTTCAGTAAAGACTTTGTTAGCATTGTTAAAATAGTCCGAAAAAGGAGTTTTATTCGCAATTTATTAACTTGTGACTGATGGTTACTGTGACGCCACCATACTTCATACAATTGCTTTGAATTTTATTTTTCTTTCTAAACTTAAAATTAAATTTCTTTCTAAATTGGGTCGTAAAGTGTAGCTAAATCAAGGCGAGCAAAATAAAGTTATTCAGCAAAGTCTGTACTAAATACTTTTGTGAAATATGTTCCTTGAAAATGCATAAATTTTAAGTAATTGATACAAAACATACTTATTCTGCTTTTTATACAAATTTTTATAAAACATGTAACTACAAGACATAAATTATAAAAAAAAATTATATATATATAATATTTTTTTTAAATTTATGTCTTATAATTACATGTTTTATAAAAATTTGTATAAAAAGCAGAATAAGTATGTATGTTTCTTACCTCATACAGCACACAGTGTATCATATACGTTGCAAATATGAACCACTCTATGATACATACTTGAACGTATAAGATATATATTTGCAATGTATATGATACATTGTGTGCCGTATGGGATATGTACGATATCTTAACATATTGCCATTAAAAATCGGTTTTATCGTAAGAAATATTTTTCAAAAACACCGTAATTTATTTACTAGTGTTTAATATACGAGCGTTAGTACCGCATATAAAACGAATAAGAAATAAATAAAAAATGTATCCAGCAACCACATCTCGTTCAATTCCAGAGTGTGCGCGGAAAGCTTCAATCGCAGTAAAGACTCCGTGTTAGCATTGTTAAAACAGTCTCAAAAGTAGTTTTATTCGCAATTTACGAACTTATGACTGACGGTTATTGTGACACTACCGTACCTTATACGATTGCTTCGCATTTTATTTTTCTTCCTAAACGTAAAATTACAGATTGGATCGTAAAACATGGCTGAGCCAAGGCGAGTAAAAGAACATTATTTGGCTTGCTGGCGAAATGAGAAATAGCAAAATAATAGGGTTCTACGACACGCACTAGTCGCCAAAAATGAGTATTAAAAAGCACTTATAAATATGCAATGATTTCACTACGATTAAAGACCTCGTGAAGAGAATAAATGAAAAAATCATAAATAATTAATTACACATTATAATTATAGTTATTATTTATTTGTTAATTCTCAATATTTTCTTCTTAGAATTTTAACTTTTTATTACTGGTCGTACTTGATAATGAATACTTGATATAAAAAATAATAATATCTAGAATAAGTATCTTAACTAACCCTATACTGCGATTTTTTTTTTTCAACTATAGTCTCACACGCATATTTGGTCCAGATAATATTTTAAAAATATTTAAAAAACTCTTTTTCCCTTTTTTTTTACTGTTTTACTAATGAAAAATTGTGATTCATTTATGAATATACATAATAAACACCCTTAAAAACATACAAAGGTTATGTACATGAAATTAATACTTAATTCTTTCCTCGGCTAAGGAAAAAATTACTTGGATCAAGCGTTAAAAAATACAAACAAAATGTATAATGAAATATAATAACAAAATGATAAACAAGTGCAACACTTAAATAAAGTTTGTTCTCAAAGGTATAATATTCAATTACTCCCGTTGATCAGAAAATCAGAATAAAATTATTAAAATTATTGATTGATATACGAAATAACGGGAAATAAATACAAATTTTAATGTATGCACTAATGTGCTGGTAAAAATAAAATTATTTTTTGAAGTCATAAAACACATTCGTCTTAGTAATGAGTTTTGGGAATTTTTTTTAGCTTTGAAATAACATACACATATTTAGAGCTTTTTTTTAGGAGGGGAGGGGAAATGTGTATTTATGACTTAGATCTAACCATTGCTTCATATTATTAAATACAGAGAATAATCTGATTTCTAAAAAATATTAGGATTATACTTATAGCTATTTATGAAGGTACACTGGAATCTAACATAAATGAAATCTGAATTTGAACTCTTTAATTATTCTATGAATTGTGCGTAGGTATAAATTTAATGGAAACTGTTATATAGTTTAAATTTTAACCAGATACAGGAACAAATTATACTACAGACTGCTGACATTTATTGATTTCATTTTTATCGTAATAAAGACTAGTTTTATTCAAAAAATTGTGAGAAGATAAAGTATAAAACTTTCAATACATCAGTTTAGAAGCCAATTAAGGGAGATTCAGATATAATTAATTCCCTTGATTTGTGTTCTGTATAGTAGCCTGAATCATATTTTGTGGGATTATTATATCAATACTAAAAATAAAAGTGAGCCTGTATATGCTTGTCATTAGATTTTCACTTAGAAAAAAAGTGGTTTATAGTCACCAGTTTTTGAAACAGGGGGATCTTCAGGAGATACACTTGAGTACGAAGCTCTTTAGTTCGCATTTGATTTTGCTTTCCAATAATGAAGGAGAAAATTTAAAAGTTGGTAGCCTTAAATGCTTAATGACATCTTAAGCTTATCATAGGTTTTGTTCGGGGGAATATACACATTTCCATCTCAAATAAGACTCTCAATCTTTACGTTATTTCTAATTTTTGCATATAGATTTGCATTAGATTTATCATAGGTTTTGTTCGGTGGAAGATACGCATTTCCATCTCAAATAAGGCTCTCAATCTTTACGTTAATTCCAATTTTTTCATATAGATATCCTAAATTTAATAGTTGGATAAGTTTATTTATTATAAGCCTTTACTTAAGAATTACGGATACTTTAAAAGATTATTATTAATTTTATAAGATAGATAATTATTATATCCTTTTTATCATGATTTGTAGTATAGTGCCCTATAAAATGTTAAACTATTATAATGCACGGTATTACCGTACCTACTAAAAATTATGTATTAAAGAATAAGTTTATGATTCCTTTTGATTTTAACAGAAAATAGAACGAAAAGCTCTTTTCAATTTAATAATAATATCTGGGAGGGTTATTTTTAGTCTTTTGAAGATTATTTCTTTTCACTGATTCAGTAATTTTTGGTATTAAACAGATGATAGCCTGATATAGCTTTCGAAATCTGCAAATAAGTAGTTCTTGTTAAAATCGCCTTTTAAATAAAAGAAATTATCTAACCTGGGTCAAAGGGTACACTGTTTCTTGCAAATGAATCCATTAAAGCCAGTTTTCAAGACTTTTTTTCCGACATTTCTCACCAACTTTTAACTGTAAATTCTAACATTACCATACTTGGTCTTTTAATAGAAAGTAGAACTGAAAGTTAATTTTAATTTATTGTTAAAAACTTGGACAGGTTATTTTTAGTTTTTTGAAGATTAGTTCCTATCAATGCTTCATCCATTTTTGGTCCCACCCACTGGACGACCTATTATAGCCTTCGAGATCTCCAAAGAAATAATTCTTGCCAAATCTGACCGCCATTCAAATACAGGAAGTTACCTAACCTGGGGGCGAAGGGAACACTGCTCCTCCTTCCAAACTGAATCCATCAAAGCCAGTTTTCAGGACTTTTTTTCCCACATTTCTCCTCGACATTTATCCTTAAAATCCAACATGGGTTCAAATTTACGGGCATCCCCCCCCTCTCCATCCTTGACAGCACTTATAGATCAAAGACGTTGCCTGATAAATTATGTATGACCTCGAGCGGCCGAGGAGGCTTCTGACATTTGGAACGCGGCCCGTGCTGCACAGTCATAAATCTGTAATTTTACCAGCATCGACCTATGACGAAGAAACAGAAAGAAAGAAAAAAAGGCGTTTAAATGTGGCGTCTTTAATTAGAGTGGTTGTAGGGATAAAGTTTCCTTGCAAAGAATCGCATTGCTAAGTAGTCCAGCAATAAATAACGAAATTTTCATTTTTGTTCTCTAAATCACTTCTTCGACTCTTTCTAAGGTGTGAGCTGCATAATGGCAAGTTTAGATAAAGGATTGTTTGGAAGAAATTACACTTAAGAAAGATTTGACCTTGTATGTCGTCATGGATAAGCGTTATACCAAATAATTCATGAATTTCTAAAAGAAAATGTTTTCAATTTTTAAGCAACACACATAAAATATTTTTACATATCTTTAAAAAACATATGGTCACTCAAAATAACTGACACAAAAATGTTAATAATTAATATAATTATTTAACTAGAAAACAATTATTTCAATGTATGTGAATTTAAGCAATAGACCGTATATTATCTGAACAGTGCGGCAAGACCGTAACAATATCAGCATATAAATAGAATAGTCAGTTAGGGTGAATAAGTAAATCTTATAAACTATTTTATAGAATTTTTTATATAGAATTGTTTCGATAAAACACCGTGAATTTATTCTACTTCAATAAAAATAACATATTACCGGAAAATGGCAGAACTCATAGATTTCAATATAGGAAAGCTGAAGCTGTAGTTTGTGAGCCATATTTATTACAATTTAAAAAAAAAATCAATTGATTGATATTATGAAAAAGAGGATCTCTAAAATAAATTCAAAAATTGTCTAATTCAAGAATTAGTACATATAGGAAAGCTGAAGCTGTAGATTGTAAGCCATATTTATTACAATTTAAAAAAAATCAATGGATTGATATTATGAAAAAGAGGATCACCAAAATAAATTCAAAAACTGTCTAATTCAAAAATTAGTACATAGTAAAAGATTAATCCCTTTACATACAATGACGTCTGGGAGACGTCAGTCATCTCATGTGGCAAAGTAGATTTTGACGTCTCCGAGACGTCAATAACTGTTTCCTATAAACATCATGCGGCATTATGTTAAATCATAATTTTATGCTGTTACTTAATTGTCGTACATTAGTATCATATACAAATCTCATAAAATGTTACATAGCAATGCAAATTTCAAAAGAAACCTTTCTCTCTCTCAACTTGAACAAAATTGTTCACATGAGCCAGAAATAAACAGTATTTTTCTGACACGTCAGATTCCGTTTTACTTGTATTGTCAAGGGGTTAAGCATTTAACTGAATTCAAGGTATTGTATTCATTTTTAAAAGCAACAGAAGATTTTATTAGGTGTAATATTTTTAATCGATATTTTAAGTTAAAAAGAAAAGCTAAAACTATAGATTACGTGCCAGATTTATTTTGGTTTAATGCAATCGAATGCATAATTATTTTGAATTTTTTTTTTTTATCCAAAATAAATTCAAAAGTTATTATGCATTAAAGGATTCAACAACTATTTGAATCCCTAAAACATTTTTCCTACTGTAAGACTAATGACATGATTGTATTCATGTAATATCTTTTATCGATGCTTTAAAAAAGAAAGCTAATACTGAAGATTGTGTGCCAGATTTATTGTTTTTTAAAAGAATTCGGTGGATATATATTTTGAAAGAGAAAATCTCTAAAAGTATCTATAAAATATAACGTTTTAATGCAGAACTTATGATAAAAAATATAAAATTATAGTGTTGTTTTCGGTGATATTTCTATAAATTCAGATAAAAGAGCAGCTCAACGTTTACCTCGCATAAATCCTACTTATTTTCGGAAATTGTCGGAATAGCGCCATCAATAAAATTACAGGTAAAAGAAAAAGCACCGCCTGCCTCTTCTCTATTCGCTTACTGTAGAATAACATTATTCTTAATTTTGAACATTTCTTGCCTTTCACATACGCTGCGCAAATCGGTTTTATATTCTTGCATATGGATTTTATCAAATGGCCTGGCTTTTGCAGCTACAAAATTTTATGGAAACTCTGGATGAATAAAATAATGGCCCAGTAAGAAAACATGGGTATTAAATCATTACAAAATGGTATCTGGTATTGATTAGATTAAATTCTTTATCTTTCATTGAACTCCTTTCTTATGGAATGTTGTTGAGAAAAAGGAGCCAAAAATAGAGAAAAAAAATTCACTTTAATTTTGTTCGTTATTATTAAATGTTGGAAACAGATTATTTTTGAAAAAGATTTAAATGAAACAACTACAATTTTCAATATTTCCCCATATGTTGGAAGTGCTAATGAATTACAGTAATTTTTGCTCTAATTACAGCAAAATAAATCGAATGATATAATTTTCTGGATTAATGTCATAAACTAATACAACAATATTATTATATATATCAACTATCATGAATTCGGTGTCCTCAGAATCCTGTGATTTTCACAAGTCCTTTACAGTATACCAGAAATAGCAACAAATGGCGCGAAAATGCGGGAAAATATCTCTATTTTCCTATGGAATATTCCTATGGAATGTAGTTGAGAAAAAGGAGCCAAAAATAGAAAAAAAAATTCACTTTAATTTTGTTCGTTATTATTACCAAAATGTTAGAAACAGATTGTTTTTGAAAAAGATTTAAACGAAACTACAATTTTCAATATTTTCCCATATGTTGGAAGTGCTAATGAATTACAGTAATTTTTGCTCAAATTACAGCAAAATAAATTCAATGATATAATTTTCTGGATTAATGTCATAAACTAATACAACAATATTATTATCTATATCAACTGTCATGAATTCCGTGTCCCTCAGAATCCTGTGAATTTCACAAATCCTTTACAGTATATCAGAAATAGCGACAAATGGCGCGAAAATACGGAAAAATATCTCTATTGGGAAATTGGCATAGTAAATATTATGCATTGGACTAACCCAGTGGTCGCAAACTTATTAGCTAAAGAGCCAAATATGAACATTACAACATTTTAAAAAAAATTGGGAGAAAAATCTGCTTGTTTAGTAAACTTTTATTACACTTAATAAGTAGTACACTAAATACACATTTTTACAACAATATAAACTTTTAATTACCTATCTATCTTTTAACTTATACATGTTATCGATTTATAGAATAATTTTAATAATATAATTAAATAAGATGTAATTTTTTTCTTACCAAGTTTTTTTTTAAATGAAAATATTATTGCTCCTTCCATGGATATTTGTGCCAGAGCCGCACTTAAGGAGCCAAAGAGCCACATGCGGCTCTGAAGCCACACTTTGCCGACCACTGGACTAACCGATTTCGCTCTTCACGGAATTGAAATACCATTTTTTCTCTTGCCCGAACCCAGGTCGGGCATTCCAAAATTGATGCATTTGCCTTACCCGAAATTATTTCGTGAGGGACAGACAAGGGGTTAATTCTCTGCCTAGTGGCCTAGTGGCTAGCATTCTGGGCTAGGACCCCAAGGTATCGGGTTCGAGGTACCCTTACCGGTACAGTTACACAAAACAACTCATGTGCTAAGAGAAAACAATAAGTTTAAATCTATCTATGAGTCTGTATGCCTTTTCGTTGGCTGGTAGGGAGAAATGTACGTTATCAGCAGACAAAATCCCTGTTTCTGAGCATAATAAAAATTAAAAGGATTCTCCAGCGTGACATAATGAACATCTTAATGTAGGCGGTACGATAGTATCACACCTACTTGATCACGTCAACCTCATGTGAGGCTCTCAATTTATGCTAAAAACAAAATAGTTTAAATAATTTTTTAAACAAACATTTATCTTTAGTAATACATTTTATATGTCTATGGTTTCAAACTTGATATACATTTGATTTTTTTCTCGATACCCGCTGATCTAGAAATCTTAAGGAATATTATTTTACTAAATATTGTTTAATAAGAAAAATTCTTATATATGTGAGTTTTATTAAAAAGCTTTCATGACAACGAGAAACTTAAAATCATCTTTATTATAAATACTATTGAGACTCAATATACATTGAAAATAGATTTTATAATTTATTCTTTGTGTTACTTTAATTAATTTTAAACTAATGATTTTTTCATTTAAAAAATTCTTAAATTTTTTTTTTGATAAATGTAATAAATGTTTGTTAAAAAAAAGTGAAAAAAAATGTTATTTTCATATAAAAAATACAGTTTTAAAATTTTGGGGTCATTTCCCAAAAATCTAAGTACAATGTTATTCAAAATTCTTATATGCGAGTTTTATTGATAAGCTTTCATGACAACGAGAAACTTAAAATCATATTTTTTATAAATACCATTGAAATTCAATATACATACATTGAAAATAGATTTTATAATTTATTCTTTATGTTACTTTAATTAATTTTAAACTAATGGTTGTTTCATTTAAAAAAATTCTTAAGATTTTTTTTTGATAAATGTAATAAATGTTTGTTAAAAAAAAGTGAAAAAATGTTATTTTTATATAAAAAATACAGTTTTAAAATTTTAGGGTCATTTCCAGAAAATCTAAGTACAATGTTATTCAAAATACTACTTTACACACAAAAATATCCTACGCCATAGAGAATTAATTCAATTTGTTTTATTTTTCACTAAAAGTTTCTGCTATGTAAAGAACTTTAAAAATGTAGTGATCAATTTGAATTAGTAAAATAGATTGTCATAGAAAATAACTTACTTAAAAAATGCACAAATATTTTTCAAATTAAAAATAGATTAATTAATAATTTTTTTTGATAAATTAATATAATTTTTAAAAGTAAAAAATTAGATTTTTTATAAAAATTTTTTAAAATTTTGGTACAAAATAAAAATTATGATTAAAATAAAAATCTTTCTTAAATATCAGTACTATTTTTTATTTTTTTTTTTAAAAACTTTCATGTAGTTTAAATTATTTTAAAAATAATTTAAATAAATATATTCTTAAAAAATAGAAATATAAATTAATATAAAAGATTTAATTTTTAAAAATAGATCACAAAATATGATTTTAATATTATTTTATTATAATAAATTTTATTTTTTATAAAAATTTTTATATTAATTATAATATTATTTTAGTAAAAATTTTAAATAAATATGTTTTCTTTAAAAAAATCTTTTGTACTATATTACATTGTAAAAATTTTAAAATGAAATTTAAAATTTCAATTATAAAATTTTTAAAATGAATCATAAAAAGTTAATTTTTATAAAAATAATTTATATTCAATTCTCACAATAACCTCCCCTGAAATATCAAAAATCTTAAAACATTTATTAAACGGACAAAAGCATTTACAATTATCAGAATTAAAAGAATTTTATTATAATAAATATTTATCTATCTAGCAATATTATAAATTATTTAAAAATATATAAAAATTTTATTATCAAAATTTAAAAAATTTTAAAATTGTAATATTTATTTTAAATGAATATTTAATACTTTTCAAGATTATAAAAATTCCTTTAAAGAGTAGTAGCATCATAAAAGAAGATTAATTTTTATAAAACATCAACTTTAATATGGTGCAATACTCTCATCAAAACTTCCCTGAAACTATCAAACAAATGATTTTTATTCCTTCCTTAAAAACATGTTAAATCATTGAAACGTACAAAAGATTGTAGGCAATTATTGTAACTATAAACATTAGAATTGTTCATTATAATCATACATCTCTGCAACGCATATCTAGGCATTTTGGCACAATTGCGCTGCCTTAAAAGTTTATCAGGCGAAATTATTGCCGAATTTCGGTAGATAATATGATTTGTGAAATATGTGTTTCATCTATTTAGTTTTGAAATCATAAATTATGTATTTCAAAACATAAAATAAAAGTTTCGTTATATGTGTAACAGCATTACGAGCAAAACGCAATTTAATAAACACCATCTTTACTGTGATTCAACACTCTCATTAAAACTCCCCCGAAACCGTATAACGAAAGATTTTTATTCCTTCCGTAAACACCTCTTATCCATTAAAACGTGCGAAAGATTATATGCAATTATTTTATATATAACATTCTAACATCATCTGTAATCATTCCTCATTTTCAACCTCATGCAATCTGGCACAATTGCGCTGCATAAAAGTCAATCAGACGAAATTATTGCCAAATTTCTTTAGATAATAAGATTTGTGAAATATATATTTCACATATTTAGTTTTGAAATACATAAATTATGTATTTCAAAATATAAAATAAAAGGTTCATTTTATGTGTAGTAGCATTACGAACAAAACGCAATTTAATAAACACCATCTTTACTTTGATGCAATACTCTGATTAAAACTCCCCCAAAACCGTATAACGAAAGATTTTTATTCCTTCCTTAAACACCTCTTATCCATTAAAACGTGCGAAAGATTACATGCAATTATTTTTTATTCTAACCATTCAAATTGTTCATCAAAATCATACATTTTGGCACGATTGAGCTGACTTAAAGTCTATCAGGCGGAATTATTGCCGAACTTCGGTAGATATTAAGATTTGTGAAATATATATTTCATATATTTAGTTTTGAAATACATAAATTATGTATTTCAAAATATAAAATAAAAGGTTCATTACATGTGTTATTTAAACCTCGCACATTTTGGCACAATTGCGCTGCCTAAAAGTTTATCAGGCGAAATTATTGCCTAATTTTGGTAGATAATAAGATTTGTGAAATATATATTGCATATATTTGGTTTTGAAATACATAAATTAGGTATTTCAAAATATAAAATAAAAGGTTCATTATATGTGTAGCAGCATAAAGAGCAAAACACAGTATAATAAACACCATCTTTACCGTGACGCATTACCCTGATTAAAACTCCCCCGAAACCATATAACGAAAGATTTTTATTCCTTCCTTAAAGACCTCTTATCCATTAAAACGTGCGAAAGATTACATGCAATTATTTTTATTCTAACCGTTCAAATTGTTCATCAGAATCATAACTCTCTACAACGCATTTCTACGTATATTTAAACCTCGCGCATTTTGGCAAAATAGCACTATCGAAAAAGTCTATCTGGCGAAATTATGGCCGCTTTCGGACACTATCTAAAGCGATAACTGCTCAGACAGAAAGACTAACCTGAGTACTATGAGCCGTCTTTTCATAAGTTATGGCTGCCTGTAATGCGGTGAGTAGCTTCCCTGCTGGTTAGACGTGCTTCCCATGCATATGAAGACACTCCCAAAACATGAGAAGTTTGAGCTTGGTACCCACTCCTGCTCTAACATAGTTAATGTATTACCCTAGAAGGCAATTTCTGAGTTACTTAGAATAGCGATGACTTTCGAGTAATAAATTACCAAGCCAACTTTTCAGCTTTGAATCTGTGTATGACTCTTTTTTAATGAAAGTCATGCATAGCAATAGAGCATGTTATGTGTCTTGTTCCTATAATTTAGTGAATGCCATCTAAAGACGGAAATATAAAGCTTTTGGCTTTTCTAATGAGTTGTGGACCAAAAGATCGAGTCTGAAATTCATTCCAGGCAGTTCCGTTTTATATATGATGTTAAGTTTAAGTCCATGTCTTGAAATATTCATAGTTGGAAAAATAATAAAGCCTGTGATTTAGATCTATATTTTATCGGAATGTATAAACACTTTATTTTTACATATGATAAAGCTCTTTCTAGATTCAACAGTGTTATTTATAGTTTCCGCTATAATAGGATGCTTTTTGGAGTTAAAAAAATATTTCAAATAGGAAGAAATAAAATATATTGCTAAAATATTTGATTCCGTTAGGTATAAATATTAGCAAACTAAAAATAAAGTTAAATTATTTGTAATCTAACTTTTTCTAGCATGTAATATGACATTACGCATAGCTAGACAATAAACAATGAACTTTTGTATTCTGTTGAAATAATTTTGAAAATAATGAATTTTGAAATTGAATATAAATTATTTTTTTTTACACTGAAAGGCGTTGCATATGTAGAAGAAATGGAATTTATTGCTACAGTAATTCGAGAAATGTTCACTACAATTTTACCTCAATAAGTACTTTAAAATGTATTTTCTTGTACATGTAAAAGAAAAATAAAATATTTTTTAAATTTATGGTGCATGTCAAAAACTGAAAAAAAAATCAATTCACAACTCATGACTTTTTTTAAACTCACTCGATTTAAACTATTAAAACATAATCTAAACAATTTGTACACCAAAATTATGTGGCTTAAAACAGTATTAGAGCCCCGTCATTGTGAAACATCTTAGGACCTAAGAAAATGTTTACTAAAACCGAAGGTTTACTATCACGGTTTTGTTTTAAATTTGAAATTCATAAACTTTTCATAGTTTTGTATAGCAAACAATTACTGGGATAACACACAATTTACTAATAAATTACTAATTACTTAAATAAACTGTTTATCAAGTTATTACAAATGAAAAATTATGAAAAAACTTTGTGTACAGTTTTTCCTCATATTATGGAAAATTTTCCAATTTTTAGCTTTTAATGTACATAAGAATACAGTACCCTCAATTTGAATAAAAATTACCAGAATTATTGAATCTCCGGTTCTTGTTCTAAATTATTACTTAATATACACAATTTTGTTTAAAATTTGAAATTTCTGAACTTTTTATAGTGGTTGTGTTTAAAAGAATTACTGGGATAACACACAGTTTACTAATAAATTACTAATTACTTAAATAAACTGTTTATCAAGCTATTACAAATGAAAACTTTTGAAAAAACTTTGTGTACAGTTTTTCCTCATATTATGGAAAATTTTCCAATTTTTAGCTTTTAATGTACATAAGAATACAGTACCCTCAATTTGAATAAAAATTACCAGAATTATTGAATCTCCGGTTCTTGTTCTAAATTATTACTTAATATACACAATTTTGTTTAAAATTTGAAATTTCTGAACTTTTTATGGTGGTTGTGTTTAAAAGAATTACTGGGATAACACACAGTTTACTAATAAATTACTAATTACTTAAATAAACTGTTTATCAAGTTATTACAAATGAAAAATTTTGAAAAAACTTTGTGTACAGTTTTTCCTCATATTATGGAAAAATTTCCAATTTTTAGCTTTTAATGTACATAAGAATACAGTACCCTCAATTTGAATAAAAATTACCAGAATTATTGAATCTCCGGTTCTTGTTCTAAATTATTACTTAATATACACAATTTTGTTTAAAATTTGAAATTTCTGAACTTTTTATGGTGGTTGTGTTTAAAAGAATTACTGGGATAACACACAGTTTACTAATAAATTACTAATTACTTAAATAAACTGTTTATCAAGTTATTACAAATGAAAAATTTTGAAAAAACTTTGTGTACAGTTTTCCTCATATTATGGAAAAATTTCCAATTTTTAGCTTTTAATGTACATAAGAATACAGTACCCTCAATTTGAATAAAAATTACCAGAATTATTGAATCTCCGGTTCTTGTTCTAAATTATTACTTAATATACACAATTTTGTTTAAAATTTGAAATTTCTGAACTTTTTATAGTGGTTGTGTTTAAAAGAATTACTGGGATAACACACAGTTTACTAATAAATTACTAATTACTTAAATAAACTGTTTATCAAGTTATTACAAATGAAAAATTTTGAAAAAACTTTGTGTACAGTTTTTCCTCATATTATGGAAAAATTTCCAATTTTTAGCTTTTAATGTACATAAGAATACAGTACCCTCAATTTGAATAAAAATTACCAGAATTATTGAATCTCCGGTTCTTGTTCTAAATTATTACTTAATATACACAATTTTGTTTAAAATTTGAAATTTCTGAACTTTTTATGGTGGTTGTGCTTAAAAGAATAACTGGGATAACACACAGTTTACTAATAAATTACTAATTACTTAAATAAACTGTTTATCAAGTTATTACAAATGAAAAATTTTTTCTACATTTTTTCCTCATATTATGAAAAAGTTTCCAATTTTTGTGTACGTAAACTGAGAACACAATACCTTCAATTTGAATAAAAAATGACCAGAATTGTTGAATTTCAGGTTCTTTTTCTAAATTATTACTTACTTTATTTGAAAACCTCACACACATAT
The DNA here is from genome assembly GCA_032207245.1 of Pardosa pseudoannulata. NCBI lineage: Eukaryota > Metazoa > Arthropoda > Arachnida > Araneae > Lycosidae > Pardosa > Pardosa pseudoannulata. Next base: position 92,046,858 of record CM063503.1, on the reverse strand, counting down.
TTATTGACATTGTGATAATAATTTAAGGATTTACGGTTGATTTATGTAACGCATTTCTAAGTGTTTTTTAAATTCCATCTATTTCAAAGATTGCAGCTAGATACGTATGTATAAACTAGAAAATTAATCTGTGAAAGAAAAACCTCAGTTTAAATTACGCGGAATCGTAATTTTAAGAGTTTATTGTAAATGTTTAAAACAACATTAGCTAAAAAGGAGTTCATCTGAGATCAGTAAAAAGTACACTATAGCGAAATTCGATTGTACTAGAAATTTTATTGACAAGCTTCCCAAAGTAATAACATTAATTTCCAATTAGAAAATATGATATAATAAAACATTTCGAGAGGTAGTTTTATAAAAAAAATTATATTTTTTGTCTTTCGTTGAGTTTATCTTACATTATTTGCCACAAAATTTTATTTTTCTTTTAGTATTCTCCAATATTCTATTATGCTGCTTGAACTAGCATTTCATTAAGTATTTCCCAAATATTAATTTTTAAATTAGTTCACACAATGCATTTTCTGTGAGATGACCATAATGGCAAAGCGATTATCTGTAATTATATTTTAGTAAAATATCGTTAATACTTATTAACGGTATTTTACTAAGCAATGATCAGTAAATGACTTACACAGATAAGTGTAGTTTATTTAAGTGTCTACATTTCCCGTATCAGGTCGTTTATCAAACGCAATGAAGCGGTAAACTTTATGCAGAAATTTTAGTGCTTTTTATATCCTGTAATTAAAAAAAAAACTGCTATTTTAAAAATATCTACTTTGATAGATTTTTTTATTCTCTTTGAAAGCAAAATAATTGTCAATAAATATTTGGATTTATTTGTTAAGGTAGTCGAAGGCATAAATAAAGACATTTACCGTGAATGTAGCTAAAAATATAAAGTAAAGAAAGATAATATTTCAAAGATTGGTAAGTTTCGTAAAATAGCTATTAAATTATATATATAGGATTCTTTTAATGGTTATATAACAGAGGAGAATAGTTACGCATTACGTCAGTGAGAACCATATTTCTTGATTTATAATGCAAAGTGTCGATTTCCAAATTTTCATAATGGAAAGAACCTTCCTATAGATACTCGCGATATCCGTTCTCTAGAATTTCAGTTACATTTCGTTCCATGTGAATCATGGCATGTTTCACTACAGCAAATGTTTGCTTTTTGGATACGACGCGACATTTTCTCGTATTTGTCAACAACGGTATTTCATGGCTAACGGTTAGGATGAACAATATTCATACAGTATCGACAAGCAAATCAAACTTCTGAAAATTTCGTTTAAAAAAACTTTTTGATAGAATTAGTAATATATATATATATATATATATATATATATATATATATATATATATATATATATATATATGTGAGGGTGTGTATGTGTCTATTTATGTATATATATATATATATATATATATATATATATATATATATATATATATATATATATATATATATATATATATATATTATTGATTTTAATAACTTTAAAATTTTTTGACTAATGGTTAGCAATACAGCTCTGAGCAGCAACACATAGGTACTATTTTGATAAAACTCATCTTATATAGAAAAAAAGGTGAGGTAAATAGAAAGAGAACAAAAGGGAACTAAATGAAATGACATAGGTCTAAACGAATGAAATTAAAAGACATTAATGGAACATAACTAAAGAACATAAGCCAAAAGGAACTAAATTATATGGCTAAGTCTAAAGGAACTAAACTATATGGCTAAGTCTAAAGGAACTAAATTATATGGATGAGTCTAAAAGAACTAAATTAAATGTCATTTCTGAAAGAATTAAATTAAAACTCATTGATTTAATGGAACTAAAATGACGTAAGTCAACAGGAACTAAATTATATGGTTAAGTCAAATAGCACAGCGATTAAATAAAGTGTATATGATACTTTTAATGTTTGCATAGATTTATTCCATTTATTGAGGAATAAAAGTACACTGGAAAAATAACCCTTCTAAAAATTCTTTAGGTTTAAGGCCAATAAAATGAACCGGTTGTCAGTATTTTTCCTTCCCTTGAAGATCCGAGCACCGCTTTACTAAAAAGCATTCCATCGATTGTTCAAATTACACCTCTGAGCAGCAACACACAGGTGCTAGTTTGGCAATAACCATCTTATACAGAAAAAAAAAGATAAGAAAAATAGAAAGCGAACAAAAAGGAACTAAAAAAAAGCGTCCGCCCAAACACAATTATAGAGGTGGCTAAGAAAGCCTCTTCTCTATTTACTCACGTCATACACTTTAAGAAACTAAGTTTGGATCACGTTCGGGTTGGTTACATTTACCGGATTAAAGAACACAATAGAGTAGATAGATATCGGCGCTTTGGGTTCTCGGAATCGCAGAGGCTTGGGCTCAGATGCAATTGAATGCTATCATGCTAGAACTCGAGCACACTTTCCACGTTTCTGTCGTAAAAACACTGCAATGGTAGTGAAAGGGAAAAAAACCATAGGGGGTGGGAGAGAGGAATCAATAGATTTCTCGAAGGAACTGCTTCGCTATTTCGCAGCCCCAGGATTATGCAAATACTCGGCATATTTTTTCCAATTATGTCTCAAAATTTTATCCAATCATTTAAATGACTGCCTGTGAGATAAGCTCCGTGAATACGTAATAAGGGGCTGCTCACCAGTTTTAAGGGGTTAAAATGAGCTCTGATGTTAGAGGAAAAGGGAGAATATATTTCATTGTTAGAAACATAAAATGATTTCTTGTTTGCTGATTTAAATAGCCTTATCTAAAGTTCCTTTCAGGGAAGATTTCGTTGAGTAAAATAAGGCAACTTTACAAATAAAATAATTATATATACACATACATACACTTTACTCACATATATAAATATATATAAATATATGTGTGTGTTTATTGACTATCCAGGGAAGTAAAAAAAAAAAATCATAGTAAGTAGTAACCTCAATTATTAAACAGTGTATTTAATGGTAAAATGATGTATATGTGTATGTGTGTGTTTATTGACTATTCAGGGAAGGAAAAAAGATTTAGAGGAGAAGGGAGAATATATTTCATTGTTAGAAACATGAAAATATTTCTTGTTTGTTGATTTGAATAGCCTTATCTAAAGTTTCTTTCAGGGAAGATTTCATTGAGTAAAATACGGGAAAGTTACAAATAAAATAATTATATATACATATGCATACACTTTGCACACACACACACACACACATATGTGTGTGTGTGTTTATTGACTATGCAGGGAAGCAAAAAAATTACTAGTAAGTAAGCAGTAACCTCAATTATTAAACAATGTATTTAATTGTAAAATAATGTATATGTATGTGTATGTGTTTTTATTGACTATTCAGAGAAGCATAAAAAGAAAAGAATTAATAGTAAATAGTAACTTCAATTATTAAACAGTTTACTGAATGGCAAAGTACTGAAATGAAAGCGAAATTTAAGAATGCAAAAGGAAATTATGCATTAAAATTTTGGTCTTCATTTATTCTTGTAGTACATTTTCTTCTATCCAGAGATTATGACACAATCAAATGTATATTTACTAAACATAAATGTTGTATATTTCGATTATACATCGACCTAAGTCTTTAACATTTAATGACAACTGAAGTTTGTATTTTGAAACCAAATTTTCATCTTTTTAAGGTAAGTTATGTTTGCAGATGCTCACTGAAGATTTTCTCTTGGTTGTTTCTGTAAGAATTTATATTTAGGGCAAAATAGGCAAACCCTATTTTGGATGCTCTTTGTTGTGTAACAATCGGATATATAGGGTGCTTGGGTTTGCAATCAATAACTGTTGATTTTAGTCTTATTGAAAAAATGAATGTTCATAGCAGTTAGGAATGATATTTAAGTAATAATATAGGTCTATCTGGTCTATAGTAGCATAATATTATCTCTTGCTTTCCCAATCAAACATTTTTATGTTAGTTTATTCATTAAATACTTAAACAGTTCAGTTTTATTTCCCAAATAGTTTGTTAGTGTTAAATTATTTAACCCTTAATTTGACAAGATGTTTTTTCAAATATTTTTTAATTTTAATTTCTGCCATTTTAATATGTCTGTATAGACAGTAGGATATCTGTAAAGTAAACAAAAAATATATCATTTTCCATTTTTGAGATAATTAATGTCCGTTGTTGCGAACACTGTCAATTATGTTGTATAGTAGTTATAAATATACATGTCCGGTGTAGCAGACTTAGCCAAATTAAGGGTTAAAAAAGAATTAAGAGAGAACTTGCGATCAAACAATATCAATAGTGGTATTATGAATGTTTTCAAACGAAAATCCACCCAATTTCGGAAACCTACATAATAAAATCTCATCAAATAAGAGTATTTTAAAGCAAGCATATAAGATATCTTTTCCCACACTTACTCTGATGATTTAAATGATGTTTTTTTTCATATTTTATAAATGATTATCTTTATTGGATAATATTTCATCTAAAGTTTAGAACGAGTGCATTAATTTTCTACAAACATTTTAAATATCAGGACTGACTTTACTTAGAAGTTTTTTGCGGTTAGAATTGAATGCATAATAGCATTTGCCAAAAACAATTTTCTTATGGATTATTTTATTCCTCCCTATTTATAAAAAACTTAATTCTATTTTCAGACTTCTGTGGTTAATTGAATAACGCATTATTAGTCATCTCTGCATATGCTAAAAAAATTATAGAATATAAATTGAATAACATGTACCAGAAATTTTCTTAATTAGTAAATTTTTTATTAAAATAATTTTTTATGAGATAAGGGGTAAATTTCCTATTTTTTCTCATATTTTTATTGTTTACATATCATTCTGTTAGAGGTGGATACATTTAAAAAACTTATGAAACTATATTATTTTATAACAGCTTAAAGCTCAATTTGAAATCATTAAGCTAAAATAATTATTATATTTTAATTAATGTTACTTTTAAAAGAATTAATCAGTTTGGAGGTTTTCTCAGTTATATAAATAGGGTATTACAAGTTTACACTTAAAAAACAATTATATTTATCGATCCCAATATAAAGTATCTAATAATTTATAACACTTCAAGCGTTCAATAAAGCATTAGTGTTTAACAAGGTAACCAATAATCTTTAATTTTTTTATCCCTTAAACAAGTTAAGGGTCCAATAATTTCTCTTTTACGCTCAACACTTAAGTTCTCTCAGCAAAGTATATCAGTTACCCTTTAATTAAAAATTAATAAATAAATTTAAAAATTATAGAGTTAAAATCAAAAACCTTAATTATATTTCCTTTGATTACTGCCTGTAGATATGATTTTTAAACTGGTAAATCAATATAAGAGCAAGAAATATTATCATTTACGAATCTGTTTTGATGCTTTTATATAATTAATATTATAAAAAAAAACATATGCGGTTAATTTATTCGATGCAGTTACTATACATTTTGTCATAATAGTCAGCCCATATGGTTAAATTCTGTTAATTTCTGTACACATTTTAAATTATAGATATTAAAATATTATTTCCAACAAGCTTGATTAAATTTTATTCTTAAGAATAGAAACCTATTACACCAACAAGAAAAGATGTTTACTACCAATTAATAATATCAGTGTATAAAAAAACTTTTCTTTGGCCGAAATGTAATTGTTTACTCAAAGCTTTAGAAGTATAATTTTTTGCCTTATATTGGGAATCTTATGCTTTATATTTTGCTTTATATTGGGAATATTTTTTTGCTTTATATTGCTAAATTTTTTGCTATGAATTGGGAATCACAATACTACCATTTGAGACCGAACGATGGTCAAATGGGTAGAACTCTGTTGTTTAGTACCGGTGTTCGTAGGTTTGAAGCCCACCTTTGGCATGGATGTTCCCAGCAGTTTAAATCGGCTTTAAGTAGTAAGTCGCTATATCATTAGCCCTTGTGTAGTAAATAAGTAGACCAAGGTCGTCTACCTAATCAACAAACCAATCGACAGTTTTAGATCTACACAGATATTTGAAAAATTATAAGGTTGTTTATATAATACTACATTATTTTAACTGATTTCTATAACAGATGTTTTCTATGATAACATTACCGTATCTTCTTTTTAGTGCACCTACAATAAAGCAGACAGAAGACTTGTAGTAAAAGCATTGCTAACTGTCATAAAACCCGTCACATTAGAAAAAATGTTTTAAGAATAATATTATACTTTGATATTTGAAATTACATTACAATTAAATATCTATATATTATTTTAACACACATGCATTAACAAATTTCCTTTTTACCACTAGACTAACTTGCTGAATTCGGAAGTATGTTGAATATAACCTCCTACATAAACATAAATGATGTATTTGGAGTGAATCTTATGTGAATTTAAAGTTAGCCTTTTTTTTTACAATAAATAATAAATATTTTTGTCTTAATTATATTTAAGTTTCTTTTCTAGTTGTCTTAGCATTTGACGGTTGCTGAAGATAGCCTTTTCTTAAGTGAATGTGATTTTACTTCCAAATTTCGCAGTCATAGTTTTGAGATAGATATGATTTACTTTATAACTTAAATCCATATTAACCAAGTAGACATCATTGAAAAAACACAATTACTCCAGAAATTCAAAGGATCAAGTTTAATTTGAGAAAACTTTTTGGTTTATACAGTATAAATGAACCAGATAAAGTGAGTTTTAAAATGTAATGGTGTACAAAATCCTTTCAATGACGCAATTTAATAAAAATACTTTCTTAAGTAAAATTTTATTTTGTATTTGGAGTGTTACGGTCTACTTTTTGCAACACGAGGGCTAATTAGATAGAGACCTACTGCTTAAAGCCGATTCCGAAAGGCTACGAACATCCATGCCATATTGGGATTCGAACCCATGAACTCTGGTTCCGAATGCCAGCATCCTAACCATTCGGCCATCGTTCGGCTAAATATCAAATTTAAATCAAATTTTATTTTAAAATTTGATTAAAATTTTCTATAGAATTACTTCTGGTTAGGGTTTGAGCTGTATGCTACCGGAAGGCTGATTAGACTGGGAACTATTGCTTTAAACCGGTTCCAAACGGCTATAAACATCCACGCCAGAAGTAGAGTCGAACAAGCGGACTTCATTACTCAGCTGAAACATTCTACTTATTCATTATTTTCAAGGATTAAATCACATCTGAATTAAGTTAGTAAGCTTCTAGGGAAATTTCAAAATCCGATACAAAATGATTACCCCTTTTATCTATATTCTTTAAATTATTTAATTATTAAACAATGTTTCAAAATTAAGCAAAAGGGAGAAATTTAATTCCGATTTCGCCAAAATTTTAGAAACAAATTAAAACAACATAATTTTGATCTCACTAAAATAACGTCTATATCGTTAAACAATTAGCAAAAGTTAAGTAATGCATGGAAATTATGACTTAGCAAATAGTAATTATGCCGAAAAGTCAAACTGCGTGGGAAAAGTTTTATGGATCATTATGGAGGAATAAGTGAAGCGTGGTTATCTACTTATAATAGTTTCCGTATTAAAAGAACGCTAATAAAGGGCCGAAACAGCGAGCATCGATATCACGGCGTAATGTGGGATCTGGCCCTCATCGCAAACAGCAGAATCAAATAACCAACAAAAGCTAGGAAATGGGAAATTCTGTGTAGCTCTTAAGGCCAACTTCAATATCAAACCGACAGCTTTCGTGTGCCGTAAGACCGCTATGTCAACAGCATGGAGAGCCAATAAAGAAGCATCGTGCCTGTTCTCCTCCTTCAAAACTCTTGGAAGAAACCTGAAGACCTTAATTTAGAAGTCTCCTCCAGTTTCTTCGATGACCGCTCCAAAAGCGCCGGGAAGTTTTAAACGAATTTAAAGCACCCGATCTTAATTAACTTGGACATCCAAATGTTTGAGCAATGGCATCTTTAATGAGATCGCCTGGCGATTAATCTACGTTGCTATGGCAATGAAAAGGAGGGGGTGAAGTGAAACAATCGATCCAGTGAGAGAGAACAATAAGCGAGGGGGAGGCAGGGGAAAGAAAAGAAAAGACACTGGATAAAAAGAACTTCACCAAAAGTGGTTCCAAAGTCCAGGTCAGGGATTTTTTTCCCCCGACTTTTCTCTTGTGTTTCTTTTCTTTTTCTTTCTTGGAGAAAGGAATTATGGGAATTGGCCGTGTGCACGTGCTGCAAGTGCCTGCCTCGATCACCCTTTTGGTGTGCCTTAGGGGAGCAATGGGGAAGTTTTATGGGCGCCGAGCAATGCGGGCGCGGGACCGGGGCGCAATGCAGCAGCTGGGGATAATCTTTCACTAGGAATGCTGACGTCCCGTTCGTCCCACAGCTGCGCAGCTTCTCTTTCGTCCCTTTTTCAGGGGATGCCGTACAAAATGGAGCAGCGCCTCAAATGTCTCGGCGGAAAACAAAACACCTCACGCGCGATTTAAGTCCCCAGGCCAAGAATTGAGAGACTGCACACATCCCATGGAACATTTCCTGAAATATGATCTTGCTCTTATGGACTGAACAAAATGGTCCATTTAAATAAACATTTAGAAACAACTCAGGCGTATCAACATTTCTCACAAAAAATAATACTCCACATTTGATGTACTGGAACTGGGACTCAGATCGGAATCAGAACTTTACAAAATATATCATGAATATAAGTAACAATATTGCTGGTAAGATCCAATCAGATATTAATGAAAAGATTAATTATGAGAACTGTAAGATGCATGTTTTTGTTTAAATATAAATATACAAACTACAAAAACCGGGGAGGAATATTTAATAGACTTACAAAAGTTGTTATTAAAATTTTACTTCATTCATTCTTGTTAAGATCATCCTAGGAAAGACAGCCTTTGCTGTGATGACCGATCCATATCAAGAATTAAAATAAAGGATAAATATAAGAACTTAAAATTTCCTGTTTCTGTTTAAATAAAAGTATAAACACTATAGAGACAAATGAGGAATTTTGGATGCATTTCTAAAAATTGCTATTAAAAACATTAACGCTGTGTTAAATTAAAATTATTTCTTAACATTAACCCTTAATTTGGCTAAGTCTGGCCGCTACACCGGACATGTATATTTATAACTACTACATAACGTAATTGTCAGTGTTCACCACAGCTTACACTAATTATCTCAAAAATTTAAAATTATATATTTTTTTGTTTATTTTACAGAGATCCTAATGTCTATACAGACATGGAAAAATAACAGAAATTAAAAAATATTTGAAAAAACATCTTGTCAAATTAAGGATTAAACATGTCAGATTTAGTAGGAATTCCAGCTTTCTATTCCATCATATATTTCTACAGTCACACCCACCAAACATTAAGACAATTTTTAGATTTATGTACAGCTGTGAATTATTAAAATAATGCCATTCCACGAATTGGCATAAATTCTATATGTTTTTCGCACAGACAGGCGTTGCCAAACTCAGTTTTATTATCCAGATATAATTTCGGATTTCAACAAAACAAAAAGGAAAATTATAACAACTGATTAATAAACTCTAAAAAATTAGGAAACTTTCATAAATGTATGGATAAACTAAAATAAATTTAGTCTGTTCCCTGTTTAAAATACTGCTTTCTGTAACACTTTGATACATAGTGTTTCCTTTTAGAGGCAACTAAATAATAGTTTGTAGGATTTTTTATGCTTTCTTCGAATATATTTTCTTTTACAGTGAAGATAGATGGCAATTTTATAAGCAATTTACTAAATTTTTTAGGATCTTCTACTATTCATAAGTTTATCATTTGAATCGTGAAGTTTCGGACCCAGAGCATAAATTAATTTTTTCAGCATATACATCGAATGAAATCGTAGCAAATAGTTTTATGTGTTATAAAGCTTCATTTTACAATACTCCGTATACATGTGATATGATATAAATATCTTATCATGAAGCTTTTTTAAAATTTATAAATTGCAGTCTATAATGTTTAAATTGACAGCTTACAATTAAAGAGAGACTTTGTATTATTCAAAGATGTTTTAATTTTACGTTTGTTTTAGTCTGTGCAGTCCCTAATAACTTAAACCTAAGATATTCACTATATATTTTTTGTATAAAGGACTTTGGCATTAATTGGTGAAAGAAAATTTGAAAAAACAAACATACATAACTTTATTACTCTTAAGTAACAACTAAACAGTACCTTTATATTTTAGTTAAAGTTAAAACGACCCTTTTATAATTAATTTTGAATGTAGTTTAACTTCATTTCAATTTGAGATTTAACTGTATTAAGTAATTTAATTGATAAAATGTATTACATTTTCTTCTTGAAAGTTATTTTGTTAGTAACCATCTGAAAAAATAGAAACTGTAATTTTTATGGGCACACATTTGGAAAAAAAAGATACATTTGTAATTTATATTCATTTTTTTGTCTATAAGGTTTGATTTGGTTTGGTTTGGTGTGTTAAGGTCGGCCTTTTGCGTATAAGAGGATGTAAAGCAAAGCATGAAACATACTCAACTTAAAGTTGATAAAAATTTTCGCAAGGCTAGTGTGGCATGCAGAATCACTTTATAATCCCAGATTATATGAATCCTGTTTAACTGAACTGCATGAGCAGTATGTTTTTACCATTGGCCACTCTTTAGGAACAAAACATGGTCAAAACTCTAACGGACTAAGCAAATCCTTTATGCAAGTCTCACAAATTTATACCTTACAGGTATGACAAATTGTAACATAATTATATAAAATGAGCAGTCATTTTAAATGCTATTAATTCGGGGATCTAAGCATAATATCTTGTGTTTTGATAATGTTGAGATACCTATAAACCAACTGATAATACTAAAATATCATTCATACAAATGAAATCTAAATAGCTACCGAGCAACTACTTAGGATTTGGACGTAAGGGTTTGAATCGCAATGTAGACATAGATGTTTAAAATAGAAAGAAATTCGTTTTTAGCAGTACGTCTCCAACAAACCTTCGAAAGCACATCAGGGATCTTAATATATCCGATAAACTACCCGGTAAACGTAATTCAACTTTATTTTCACGATTGCTATTGATTTCAATGAAATGACCTGTGTTATTTTAATAAAATCAAAATTGTAAAGATTGGGAACAGTGACACAAATGAATAGTAATATGTGATATAGAAACGAATTTATTTTTATAAAACGCTTTATCTTACCTCTACATCTAAGAAAAATAAAATTTAAATAATACAAAATGAGTACTATAAATATGCATTGTATAAATCAAATTGTTTAAATATTTAATCGTGAATATGAGTAATGATCTTACATATTTGCCCTATATTCTTTAAAAAGGCTTTACTTTGTTCACTGCATAATCATAATTTCTGTAACTACGGGTTACTACATGGAATATTGAAAATTTTTATTTTTGATGTTATAGAATTAATCATAGATAATTTAGTAATGATTATAAAGTTTTGTTTTATCTTACCTTACCACTTTCGACAGATAGCTTACATATATTATTTTCACTTGCGTTGTTTTGTAAATCAAATTGTTTAAATATTTAGTCATGAATATAAGTAATGATCTTACATATTTGCCCTCTATTCTTTAATATGGTTTTACTTTGTTGACTGCATGATCATAATTTCTGTAACACTAACTACGTGTTACTACATGGACTATTGAAAATTTTAATTCCTGATTTTATATTATTATTCATAGATATTTTAGTAATGGTTATAAAGTTTTGTCGTACGTTCCCCTACCACTTATGACAGGTAGCTTAGATATCTCATTTTCACTTGCTTTGTTTTCTAAAGAAAAAATGAACGCGCTGGTCTGGTAGCGACTAGTATTTAAGTAGTTTTTATAAAATTTTCAAGTTAATTATAAATCTGAACTTAACAATTACACTTAATAAATTTTTGTATTATTTTTTTTGTAACATTTTGCATAACAAATGTCTATTTTATTGATAAAGTGGAATTTTTCTTATTATTAAAGTACTTCTCTTTTTTTTTAGGAGATTTACAAACTTGACGGTGCTCTGTATTTCGAGTTATGATGGAAGCCTTGAAGAGTCAGAAAAAAATTAACTTTATTGTTTAATGCAGGTTAAATGTAAACTGTTATTTGTGGAAAGTATATTTTAATAAAATAGTTATTCTTTTTTTAAAGTGTTGTAATTAATAGTAATAAAAAAAATCAATGAATTGATTAATTTGCATTTTTGATAATTACAAATATAAGTACAATATATCATATAAATAATTTTTTATTAAGGTAATAGTTAGATTATTTGTACTATCAGTTGAGTGCAATTAATTTTATAAATGACTTTGAAAAAGACACACAATAAAAGTATTATTTTTTTTTCTTTTTTGAAATAAACTTAGAATTTAGTAATCAGACAACATTTCTATAAACATATGGTTGCATTCTGTAAGCCTAATAAAACTTCATATTTATTCTGAAGGCATATTTTGCATTTCACAAAATTGGAAGACATAATTCTCATCAATATTTTATTGTTATAAATCATCCGAAGTTTTGTACTTATTAATTAGGGATAGTACACTAGTAAACACATTTTCATATACATAAAGGATTTTGTAAAATAATTATTTAATCGTTGTTATTCTACATAATAAGCCCGTCTTCTTTGATGTTTATATATTTTATATGGCATAAAAGAAAAAGTTAATAGCCTAATTAGCATTTATTTAAACTCTTAAACTAAAATGAAATAATTTAAAAATAAATTATACTTTTTTAGTTTAAAAAAAATCTGCGATAATATAGAACATAAATAAAAATACTTAAAACAAAAAAGAATTGGGAAAATTTTTCTTCACAACTCATTTTTTTTTAAAGTAATCTACATTAAATCAGTAAGATTAAGAAGAAGATACATTTTACAGCCGTTAAAAAAAAGCGAGAATATCTCGTGAAAGTATTTTTGCTTCTGAGAGCAAAAATTATGATTTCGAGTATTAAGGTGTGCGATCAAGAACCTATTTATAGACTGAAGTTTCTGGCGCCTAAATTTAACTCCGCAGTGGCCATTAACGTTGTACATACTAAAGACAGACAGTTTTAATCTGGAAGAGCTCTTTTTCTATATTGCAGGAATCTTTGCAGGGTATAGGCTCTGCGAGATGCTGGTAACGCAACACTAGACTTTAAAGCTGAGCCGACTAGAATACGCAACTGTTAAAGCCCTTAGCTTGAAATATGGTCTCATAACTTGTCACTTGCGCAAAACGTGAAGATGGCTTTAATTATCTCAACTGGCGGAGATTTGAGAGCCATCCCTGCTGCAATGATGGCACTTTTGCAATTTTTTTTTGCTTGCTGCCTTGTTTATTCGATACTGTTTACTTTGGCTGAACATTTTTCACCGCCGGTGCTTAGGAGTTTTTAATCATGCAAGACTTGCGTATATTTTGTTTTACATTTGGGGGTCATCAACATTAAACGTGCTAGATATTTAACGCATGTTCTACGTTAATGGACTAAGAATTTTGATCTATGCTTTCCTTGGGAAGCAGAAAAATGTGACATAGTACGACAAGTTAATATCTACAAGCAATCAGGTACAAAATAAGAGTTTTATTTGATCCCTTGGGAATATCTTATGTTCAATATTTTCCTTACTAAGCAGGAAAATACCGCAATTATTCCTTTATGTGATAAGAATGAAAATAATATGATACTATGTAAATTTTAAATATGAATTCCTGATATAAATGCCAAAGCTTACGATAGATAAAAAATTAATGTTTTGACTCAGCTGAGAATTTTTAATTACATTCCTATACTGATTCAAAAATTGCAAAATGTGTTATCCAATATATATATTAGATTTTCTGACATTATTCATAAATAACACTCAATATGTTATTTTGCTAACAGTACTGAGTCTTCCACCTGAATAATTTTCTCAGAGGCTCTGTCAGTTTGGTCACAAAAATACAAAATGCCACTCCCTCCCTAACTATAAATGTCACTATTAAAATGATAAATTATTGATACATGTAAATCAAATTTTAATAAACTCTTCTATTTGCCACTCTAATTAGAAAAGAAATCAAAATTCTTATAGCAAGATTAGGTACAAAATTTAGATATGTATTTAGTTCTAAAATAATATTTGGGATTTCTTTCTTTGCCTAATAAGGACAAAACTGACACTCTTTCATCTGCCAGATTAACCCCTTCCGGTGTGATTAAATAATGAAAAACTGTGCATGAAATAACCATTTAATTTTTATTTAAAAAACTTGTTTCATTTTACAATTCTTACATATTCTTAATTAAAATCCACTTTTTACATAGTGTTAAATAATATCAGAAGCAGTAAAATTAAGAAAATATCAAAGCAAAACATTAATAAGGTATACAGATAATAGTCTTCAAGCTAGTGGTACTTTTCAAAACAAAGTGCAAAGGAATTCTTAATTGTTTACACCGCCAAGTAGTCTCACTTTTAATTTGATTCTTGTAACACACACGGCATTTCTTAGTAGGTTTCCTTTTATTCTGACTCATTAATTTGGCAATGACTTGTACCAAGAAATTCCAAGTAAATAATATGCAATAGTGACTTGTGATTTTCACAAGCGATAAAAGTGTTGCCAAATTCAGTAAACTAGAAATTTTAAACTAAATTAATTATCATATTTAACAGTAACTTTAATCGCATGACGAGTGTAGCTCGTCATTGTGCGGTACGGAATGAAAAACTAACGACGAGCTAGACTCGTCATTTTACCGGAAGGGGTTAAGGACGTTTATATTCACTGCTTATAAATCAGTCTACTTTGCTTGCAAATTTTTACAGTGTTTGAGTAATATTCTTTAAGGATAGCTTTAAAATCACTTATGTTGTAAAAAAAATTGAAAAAATTGTGAGTACTCATTAAATCAAATCTATATTCCAATGCATTAACTAGTTCATCTACTGTAAAAAATAAAATTCTTGCATTGGTTGGGGTCTCAATGAAATTAATAAAAATAATACAAAATATAGATGTTACAGGTATAGAATCTATAAAAAATTATATTTTGCGAACTATTTTATACAGTTTAACTCCCCTTAATAAGGTGTTGCTTCTTTGCCTAATATGGTCAAAAGTGACATTCTTTCATGTGCTGATTAAGGACGTTTATAACCACTACTTCTCCATCGGTCAACATTGCTTGCAAATTTTTAAAGTGTTTGATTAATACCTTTTAATATCTTTAAAATCATTTATGTTGTAAAAAATTTTTTAATTGAGAGTACTCATTAAATAAAATCTACATTTCAATGCATTAACCAATTCATCTACAGTAAAAAATAAAATTTTTCCGCTGGTTGGCGTCTCAATGAAATTAATAAAAATAATATAAAATATAGATGTTACAGGTATAGAATCTATAAAAATATATATATTGCGAACCATTTTATACAGTTTAACTCCCCTTAATAAGCAGTTTCTTCTTTGCCTAATATGGTCAAAACTGACATTCTTTCATATGCTGATTAAGGACGTTTATATCCACTGCTTCTCCATCGGTCAACCTTGCTTGCAAATTTTTAAAGTGTTTGATTAATACCTTTTAAGAATATCTTTAAAATCATTTATGTTGTAAGAAAAATTTTAATTTAAAGTACTCATTAAATAAAATCTACATTCCAATGCATTAACCAATTCATCTACAGTAAAAAATAAAATTGTTCCGCTGGTTGGTGTCTCAATGAAATTATTAAAAATAATACAAAATATAGATGTTACAGGTATAGAATTTATAAAAAAATATATTTTGAGAACTATTTTATAGAAATTAACTCCCCTTAATAAGATGTTCGCCAAATTTACGACAACATGCCGACCCTAAAAATTGTCGCCCCGACTAAAATCCACTTTGTTCGGTCTTAAAGCTGCTTCTGCTCGGAGTTATTGGTTTGGTTTTCGTTTAGAATGCTACGGTCTACTTTATTTGCAACAAAAGGGATAATGAGACCGGGACTTACAGTTTAAAGCCGATTCCGAACGGCTACGAACATCTATGCCACAGGGGGAATCGAACACCAGAACACTGGTACTTAAGGCCAGCACCCTAACCAATCGGCCATCATTCGGCTGCTCGGTGTAATCATCAGTGGAAAATTAACTCATATAGTCTTTTTATCGAAATTAAATTAAACTTTGTATATCATCAATCCTGAATTATGAGTATTATTTTAAATGTTAAATTTATTGTCAAAACTGTCTATTTTCGATAAGAAAAATATTACTTAAATCCAAAATATTATTTCTATATACATAACATAAATTTAAATCAAACTTACTGACAAATCTAATTTTAAACGTCAGTTTTTTTTTAAAGTTTTAATAAATCAAACAGTTTATTTCAGTAATGTCCATCTCACCAAACGTTAAATTAAATATAAGAAACTTAAATTTAGTACAGCCGTTTGATAGGAATTCTATAAGCAAAACTGTATTAATTGCATTGTTGCATGGCATCAATAACCAAAAAAACTTTTTAAGCTCAATTGTATAAATATTGATTGTGGTGTTTGTTGCAGATATACAATACGGAAACACAAATGATTAATATAAGAAGAAAGAATAATATCACAAAAAGAATATTATCACACGGTGAAATGAGTACAACTTTTAAACATTCTTTAAATGTTAAAAATTCCTTCTTAAAGATTTCTTTCAATATTTAACCCTTCATTTGACAAGATGTTTTTTCAAATATTTTTTAATTTTTGTTATTTTCCCCATGTCTGTAAAGGCATTAGGATCTCTGTAAAATAAACAAAAAAATATCATTTTCCATTTTTGAGATAATTAATGTCCGCTGTGGCGAACATTGACAATTATGTTATATAGTAGTTATAAATATACATATCCGGTGTAGCCGCCAGACTTAGCCAAATTAAGGGTTAAGCTGTTATGTATAAAAGTACTTTTAAATTATTCACCAAACTTTGGTTAATTCCTTTACTAGGATTTTTAGGATTAAATACTTTTCAATCTTTGACACGCCATTTGTGTTTTCTATCTATATACAGACCAGGATTCGAAAGACTTTCAAAACAGAAGAACCAATGAATTAAGATAAACGAAGCTATCAGAGAGCCATATGTATGTGTTATTTGATACTGATATAATGCATATAGAAAGAAGATCAAAGAACCGCAAATACATATCCAAAGAGCCGCATACGGCTCGCGAGCGATCACTATTATAGACCATCTTATTCAATATTTTTTGTTACATATAAAATTATAGAAAATAACGCAGAATTAAAAGATCACAAATTTTATAAAAAGTATACTGTAAGATACTGTAATATATTCTAACATAAACAAAGCTATCAGAGAGCCATTTCTATGTGTTATTTGCTACTGATATAATGCATACAGGAAGACCAAAGAGCCGCAAATACATATCCAAAGAGCCACATACGGCTCGCAAGCGATCACTATTATAGACCATCTTATTCAATATTTTTTGTTACATATAAAGTTATAGAAAATAACGCATAATTAAAAGATTACAAATTTTGTAAAAATATACTGTAAGATACTGTAATATATTCTAAGATAAATAAAGCTATCAGAGAGCCATTTGTATGTGTTATTTGATAATGATATAATGCATATAGGAAGAAGACCAAAGAGCCACAAATACATATCCAAAGAGCCACATACGGCTCGCGAGCGATCACTATTATAGACCATCTTAGTCATTATTTTTTGTAACATATAAAATTATAGAAAATAACGCAGAATTAAAAGATTACAAATTTTGTAAAAATATTCTTAAGGTGTTCAAAATTCCACCTTTAAATATTTTTTAATGATATAGACCAATATGTTTTTAAGTACTTTAAAATTATTCACCTAATTTGCAGGGATGCGTTTTCATGGATTTTGAATATCAATTATTACTTACCCCGCTTTTACCCAACTTTTATGTTTTCTATGTATAGAAAACCGTATTCTCCGGTATTCCTTGCTTCATCTGAGAAATATTGAAACTATTACAGAAAGACATTACTACAACTTTTACAAACATATTCTTAAAATATTTAGAATTCCTCCTTTAAATATTTTTTAAGATGTAGGCTAATATATTTTAAAGTAACTTTAAACTATTCACTTAATTTACGGGGATGCTTTTATATGGATTTGGAATATTAAATATTCCTTACAACGCTTTTACCCAACATTTATGTTTTCTCTGTATAGACCATTATATTTTCTTTTATTTTTTGCATCATCTGATAAATATTGAAAATATTGCAGAAAGAAATTGTTACAACTTTTATATAATCATAAAATATTAACAATACCTTTTTTAAATATGCTTCAATATTTAGACCAGTGATTTTTTCTTTTTCTGTCAAGGCACATTTTTAACGATTTCAAAATGAGGCACACAAAGAAAAAGATAAATTAAAAGTTGTTTCCATACCTAGTTATAAATAGTTATAATAGTTTATGATGATAATTTTAATAATAATTAACTATAATAATCAAATATTACCTTTGAATACGTTTCATTAAGTTTGAGAATACAATACGGTAAAGCAAACTTGTAAATATAATTTTATAGATGGATCTACCCAGCAAGCGAAGAAATAGTAAACTGAACCACATATGCCAATTTGAACAAAGAAAATGCGCAACAGAATCTACTACGCAAATTCTTGGGAATATCCACTGTCATTAAAACAACCTCTTTTTGTACGTAATAGTGTAGTGAGGCTAGCCATCCTTTGGATGCGTTTTCATCCGAATACATTAGTAAGAAAACTTAAACTTTCGTCAGAATTCTTATACGTAATATCTTCCACTAAAAACGATCATGCACATTACATTCTCCTTTATCATTACATACCCATAGTATGTACTGTGTTGTACGATATCAACTTTAAATTGTTATTGTCAGATAACAGAGCAAGCTACAATATTTCTGATTACAATATAAGAAAATTTGCAGTTTTCTCCGCTGATGATGTCCGTACACCATTAAGATATTTTTTGAACTAAAAATTTTCCTGGCTGATAGAAATTTCAAGTGTAAAATAAAAACTAAAATATATATATTTCTAAAATTTTGCGAGACACTTTAAGAATTTGGCGGCACACAAAAGTGCTGCAGCACAATGGTTGAAAATTACTGATTTAGACCATTATGTATTAAACTACTTTTAAATCATTCACCTATTTTTGGACATTCATTTACAGTTATTCTTAAAATTAAATATTAATTACTACGCTTTAATCCCCATTTATGTTTTCTATGTATTGAATATCTTATTCTCTATTATTTTTTGTTTGAAATTAAAAATATAGAAATATCTTAGAACGAAGTGAATTCAACTTTAAAAAAGGCATCCTTAAAATATTCAAAATACCTTCAATAAATGTCTTTTAATATATACAGACTGTTATGTATTAAAGCACTTTTTAAAAATGTGAAAAATATGTATTTTATAGTTACATTAAGTCAGCCCCTGAAATTTTTCTGTACCAAACCTTCATCTAAAGATTTCAGTTTTACGAGCGTAATCATTTGAAAATCATCCCTGACTGAGAAACCTAGTCACCTCATTCCCACATGGATACTGCCAGAAACCAGAATATATCTGGAGACAGAAATGAAAAGTAAATGTAGACCCGAAAGCCATAAATCTCTCGCACTCTACGCTTTACTTCCCAGCAAACTTCTCCAGTTTCCGAAAATATTTCAGCAAACCCAGCTCTATATTTGTATTCCCCTGAGGGAAAATACACCATTTTATTCCGAAATTCTATCAGGCGAGTCACAAATAAAAAAGGGCAATAATATTTTAATAATAACTCATTGCCTCACATGGGCTTCTTCTTCTGACTCATTTCATCTCACGTTCAGCTTTATTATTGCTATGAGAGCATCTATAACTCTGCTTCAAACTGGTAATAAATGATTGATGAGAGAAACTCTAAATTGATATCTACTAAAAGAGATGCTTAACTTTCTTGAATGGTTCTTTTGCTAATAATATTATCACACTTTTTTATTCTTTAACGGGACCGAATTTTTATCACAGTTCTCTCAGATCAAAGAAAAGTAAGACCATGTATTTTAGTAATATTAATCACCAATAACCTACATTGGTAATATATTTCTCAACATCATAAATTATAAATGCACCATGTTTTACGTAAACTGCAAATGAACAAATACTGAAATTAATTCTATTTTAAAAGGTTATTTTGCTTTGTATAATTATTATATTAGTATAAAATCATATTGATTATTCAAGCGTTAACACATTGATAAGAAAACTCTAAATTGATATCTATTAAATGAGATACTTAACTTTCTTGAATGGTTCTTTTGTTAATAATATTATCACACTCTTTTATTCTTTAACAGAACAGAATTTCTATCACAGTTCTCTCAGATCAGAGAAAAGTAAGACCAATCATTTTAATCACCAATAACCTAAATTGGTAATATATTTTTCAACATCATACATTCTGAATGCATAATATTTTACGTAAATTACAAATGAAAAAATTTTAATTCTATTTTAAAATGTTATTTTGCTTTATATAGTTATTATATTAGTATAATAATCATATTGATTATTCGAGCATTAATACATTGGTAAGAATGCTTTAAAATGGTATCGACTAAAATAGATGCTTATTTTTCATCGCTGGTTTTTTTCTAATAATATTTACACATGCTTTCATTCTTTTACGGAACCGTAATTTTTATTACAGTCACTGAGATTTAGAAAAAGTAACACCAGGAATTTTTAGTCAGGTGAATCCATAAATATAGTAAAAAGAGTCACTAAATAACCTGCTTCTATAATATTCTTAACTGCGCTATATTATGTATAATATGAAACACAAACAAATAAATAAATAAGTTATTTGAAAGTGTTAAATTACATGTATGATTATAGCATTACTATAACAACAATTTTAAACAAGTATATTTATAGTATTAGAAACAATTTGATTCTAGTATATAGTATGAAGGTTCTAGATGCAGTGAAATCATAACTTATGCCATAAAGTGTTTACTAAATTTTGAAGATCGACAGTAAAAAATTAATGTAAAATATTTCTTACCAACAAATATAACAGCTTTATTTATAATAAACTGGTATATATTCTGTTAGATTACTAAATTGGAAATATTTAAAAAAGTGTACTTTACCGATATATCATATCAAATATTAAACGAGTTTTAGAAAATTATTAAATTGTTACATCTAGTTCAATTTTCAGCACAATCATTGAATTTCAGTTTAAATCTCATTTATATTACTTCTTTAATATATATCCCATTTGCAAGTCATCTCTAAAACAAATGATATATTGAAAGAAAAAATTTCGAATTACAATCTTAATCTCTAAATACCAAAGGTTTACTTAATAAATTCAGAATTTCTATAAACCATCAAACTGTTTTTATTTTCTTCCTTTATCAAATTTATGTGCAAAGGAAAAATGCTTGCAACATATGCTTTCGGCCCGGGTTTGAATCCAGGTCGAAGAATTTTTGTCTTTTTTTTTTAAATACGCTTTCTGTTATTTTATTAAAAGTTACAGAATTTATATTTTAGCAAGGAATTACACTTTATAAGAAAATTTATTTTACATTGTATTTATATATTTAAAGCATCAATCAACTATATGCTGATGCTTTAATTTTATAAATAAAATTAATTATCGGTTTATAAATGCATGTTGATAATTTGTAATAAATTTAAGATTTTAGAAATCCTAGAACCATTGTTATCTTTTTTTTAACCTGTACATTTACATATGGTATTTTGTAGTAGAAGAAACCATCATCATATGTTTATTATTTCTGTATTGTATTAATATTTCGTAGATATCCTGTAAATGCTTTATATCCTATAAAAGAAAAGGTTTTGAAAGAGAAATTTTCTAATCTAAAAGCCGAACGCTGGCCGATTGGTTAGGGCGCTGATCGTAGGTACCGGAGTTCGTGGGTTCGAATCCCACTATGGCATGGATGTTGTAGCCGTTCGGAATCGGCTTTAAGCAGTAGGTCCCCGTCTCATTAGCCCTCGTGTGCAAAACAGTAGACCGTAGCGCTCCAAACCAAACCAAAATCCAATCAAATAATTTTATAGCATGGTAAAATTTAAAAAATTAACTATAATATTTTTATTTGCTTCTAATATTATTTTTTATCGCAAAAGGAAATTAACTGCATCTTTAAATCTGTTACGAAAAGGATTTTCTGCTATTAGTGCTTGTTAGTAATTAATATAGTTATGATCGTTTCGTAAATGAAGCTAATCTTTACCATGGTTATGAGAGGTGATACTCTGAAGTATCTAAATTGATTCAACTTGAGGAATCTATTACTCTCTTTAATACTCCGAAACCATTGGCAGGAAAAAAAGAGCGATAGAAAAGAAATGCGATGGAGAGAAACGATAGGATAGAGAGAAAAAGCCCCTTTGCTCTGAAAGAAAGTTCTTCGTCTTATAGCCTCTGACCTGGCAACGTTATGGCTACTTTCATTCGATAAATTCCATAGAAGCTCGCCCTTAGCGCCATTTCCCTGCTGGATATCCAAGTCTTAGCCGTTCCTGTATATAAGCAGGTTTTAGCAATTTTTTTCCATCTTACGATGTAAAAAATCTATCGTTTCTATTCTCTGTCACAGGCCACGAACACATCTTAATTTCTTCGCATAAAGAGAATTGGATCCGACACGGCGGATATTGGAAGTTGTATTTCAATCTACTCGCAACACAGCAAGCAGAAGGGGTGGAGGTAATCCCTGCAGAGGATAAAAAGGGGTGACAATATACGTGAGAAAGAGGATCTACGACCCGAATATCCCACATTCCTGAACTTACTATTTCATATTTCTGACAAAAGCTATTAAAACTCAATTCCCCACTGACCTAAAATCAGATTTATCGCGAGCATTTGTAAAACAGTTCAATTCATAAATATTTTCAATCATGAACATATAGGCTTTGCTGAGAAATTTGTGGATTAAGGTGGATGTCTAAAGACGTCAATAGTGTGGGGAAGCTGTAATTTAAGGAACGAAAGGGATATTTCAAGCAATACAAAATCATTGCAGTGCATAAATATCCAATGCTTGTAGAAGTTTTCATTGGATAAGCCTCAAGTAACATGATTAAACACATTCTTCGTGTCCTTTTACAATGATAACATGCATTAAAGGACATAAATAAAATATATGCATACGTAAATTTGTATGTATTAGCAAATGGTATATATAGAAAATATAATCTTCAAAAACTTACTTTAAAACCAAAGATGTTTCTATACAGATTACTTTATGCATTTAAAATATTTGAAAATATTTAAATTTTAGTGATCAGCGTTATACAAAAAATTTATTGATTGTTAATTCAGTACGCCTTCAATGTCATCTTTCACTAAGCTTCAAGCTGATAAAAAAAAAAGTAATAACAAAACGAAAGCAAAATACATCTTTGAAATTTTAAGAAAATACATGAATGTTTTTGTACGGTTTTCATTTATTTCTTATAATTATAAACTATTTTTATATGTACAGAAGTTTATATGTATTAATAAATGTTATCTACTGAACACGATCATTAAAAACTCCCTTTATGATCTAAAAACAATTCTATCATAGATTTCTTTGAGAATTTAAAACACAAAAGAATCTTTGTTGCTTAGTTTTTAGATCCCTCTGCAAATATTTAAATATATTTTAAAGTACAGTTTAAAACACAAAAATCTCTAAAATATGTTTCATGTTTTAGGAAACTAAAAGCAGCCATATTAAGAGTACTTGAAATTTTTTCAATAATTATTAGGTTGAAAAATATATACATATATATGATAATATATATATATAATATAAATATGCATATGTATAAAGATGATAAGGATATTAATATTTTTTCTATAAAAATCTATGAAAATACTTACTTGCTTCTCACACATTAATAATTTTACAAAATGACAAAATAAATAATTAAATAATATATATATATATATATATATATATATATATATATATATATATATATATATATATATATTAAACTATTGATTTTAAACAAATGATTTGTTTCAGATAGTTTTTTATTTGTAGTAAATATTAAGGTAACAAATATCATTCAAAAATAATTCTGCTAAATTCACAAACTTAAACATTGTTTATTGCAAGTTTATGAATAAATATACCTATGTTAATTTTAGATTTTTTGAGACAAACAGACAGAATGTTGAATTCCCATTTAAAACTTCTGTTATCATAGCGATATCAAGGTACTGATATGCAAAACCCATAAAATAGGGAGGTGATGTCTTGAGTACTTTTTAGATTACAATATGTGAAATCAGATAAATCAAAAAACTAAGTACAGTGAAGCCCATGTATAACGACACTCTATATGACGATAATCCTGTTTACAGCTATATTTTATTTGATTCCGCAGAATTTCTTTTTTACTCAACGCAAAATCCCCAATAGATTATTAATTATATTACAAATATTTACATTTTAAATTATATTTAAAAATTAAAGGAAATTTCTAAATATAATCCAATATAGTGTATGCATAGCACATACATAATCAATGGATGCGCAAATCACATTGGGATTGACTTCTCTATCATAATATTTTTCAAGGTCCCTACAGTATCTTTATAGATACGTTTTCTTACCTGAAGTTAAACTATTAACATCCAGCATCTTATATTATACCATAGAATATTGCTTTTATATTAATATTTCATAATGTAATATTTATTAAACGTCATTTTGCTTGATTAATCAGCTTAAGTTGATATTAAAACTTCTTATTGTACCCTGGAAAAGTCTCTTCTTTTATAACTTTTATTACTGCACATATTATTTTAAATTCAATTCAAAAAGATAAATTAACTTTAAAAAGTAAAAATATTTTTGGGGATAACCTGATAAATGTAATTTAAATTTTAAAAAAATTATCAATAGAATAGTTGAACAAACATGAGTTTAATGTTAAATATTTATTTTTCATTCATAATTATTCTATAGTATAAAAATCTTCCTCGTGAATATTGATATATTGTTATAAAATTACAAATCCTTGTTCAACAATTACAATCCATAAAACAAGCTATATTTTAAAATATTTAGTCTTTTATATGGAGAGTGTAACTAGAACTTGCCTATAATGATGCTGTAGAACTAGAAAAATATTGTGTATACATTTTAATCATTTGAGCTTACAAAATTTTTCTCGTAAATGTATATATTACATTGTATTTAAAGATCTAATTAAACTTTATTTAAATATTTTAAAATGTACATATTTATGATGTAACTAATGACCTTTTGGAGATTATTCATTAAATAAATAAGAAATTCCGCAAAACCAATGAAATATCTTTATGAATAGGCTTACTTTTATAAAGAATATCATTATACATAGTTTCACATGAATGTAAAATATATTCACTGCTTCACATCATAAATAAAAGCAATGAAAGGGAATTTTTTTCAGTGAATATTTAATAATCATAATTATTAAAATATAAAGGTAATTTTAACAATTATCAAACAATAAATATTGGGGAATAACTTAAATCCAATTACATACGGCACTCAAAACAGTAAGCAATGAATGCAATTCTTAACAGTTGCATATATATTAACTACAAAAATTTTAAAATGAGAAATTAATATAATTTTTTTAGAGAAGAAAAAAAACTTATACGAGAATTAAGTTCTTGGAAGTTTAACAAATAAAATTTTTTATATAAAATTAATACCCCCTTTAACATAGTAGATTTGGACATTAGTTCAAAAAATTATAGAACAGCAAAATATTTTTTAATTAAATTTCCGTTGTATTTAAAAGAAAAAAATAAAGTCTTTTTTATAGTAAGTTTATTTAATATAAATATATGTGGTAAAATATTTAACTTACGTATAAAAAAATTTTGTTTTCAGTTTGCGTACAAATTTATTTGCTTATGTTAAGATACCAAAACCAGGGATAAAATAAACATGCTTTTGTGTTACTTATATAATGTACATTTTTCGCTCAGTTAGTAAAATACTGTCATTTAAAGCAAAATTGAATCTAAATTTTCACTTTTTGGATCTTATAATTAAATTGGTAAAATGGAACACTTTAAAACAACTAATTGAACTTCATTAGTCCTGCTTTCACAGAACTTATAATTATATTAATTAAACATAGTAAATATGTTAGAATAGATTACATAAAATGCTATGAATTAATATACAAAATATTTTTTTCATTATGAATTTCCGTTGTGTTTAAGAAACAAATGTAAGTCTTCTTTACAGTAAATTATTTAATATAAATATATGTGTATAAATATTTAACTTACGTATAAAGAAATTTTGTTTTCAGTTTGCGTACAAAATTATTTGCTTATATTGATACCAAAACCGCAGATAAAATAAGCATGCTTTTGTATTACTTATACAATGTACATTTTTCGCTCAGTTAGTAAAATACTGTCATTTAAAGCAAAATTGAATCTAAATTTTCACTTTTTGGATCTTATAATTAAATTGGTAAAATGGAACACTTTAAAACAACTAATTGAACTTCATTAGTCCTGCTTTCACAGAACTTATAATTATATTAATTAAACATAGTAAATATGTTAGAATAGATTACATAAAATGCTATGAATTAATATACAAAATATTTTTTTCATTATGAATTTCCGTTGTGTTTAAGAAACAAATGTAAGTCTTCTTTACAGTAAATTATTTAATATAAATATATGTGTATAAATATTTAACTTACGTATAAAGAAATTTTGTTTTCAGTTTGCGTACAAAATTATTTGCTTATATTGATACCAAAACCGCAGATAAAATAAGCATGCTTTTGTATTACTTATACAATGTATATTTTTCGCTCAGTTAGTAAAATACTGTCATTTAAAGCAAAGTTCAATCTAAATTTTCACTTTTTAGCATTTATAGTACAACTGGTAAAAAAGGAACACTTTAGAACACCTAATTCAACTTCATTACTCCTGCTTATCAGAACCTGCTTGCACAGAACTTATAATTATATTCATTAAATAAAGTTAATCTGATTACATAAACTTCAATTAATTAATTATCTATTCAAAATTAAGAGCTTCGAAAGTTTAATTGAATATTGCGTTTAATATTAGTTTATAAGAGGAATAATCAGATTATAATTTAATAAAGCAATTAATAATTGCAATATTAATCTAATGAACAAATTATAAAATCACAATGATTAAAGAACTTACCAAGTTGTTTAGTTAAAAGTGAATCGTTAACTTAATCCTTATGAAAGATACAACACTAAGTAACATATTCCACCGTGGATGAGGCAACCACTCTAAAACTTCGCAAATGCAAACTTTTCTAATTAAATCCAAGTAAATCCCGAGATTCTCCTTTAGGCCACATCAAAAACTAGTCATGATGATGTTTACTGTCCTTCGATTCATTGGCTACCTTTTAGGGGCGGTCGTACGGAGCTATACGATGGGGGTGGGTTATGGCCCCAAATTCATTTCTTACAGAGAGGCTCCTTTGTTGGAAGATCTGACGTCATGTTGTTTGATGTGGAAAGTGTGAAAATATATCTTGAAGGGATTTATCTTCAAGCTTCTACAAAGATAATAATCGGTGACTTATGAGGTCTTTAATGTTGAATGCTCCCCGTGGCTGTTTAAGAGCCATTTAGATAAATAGTGATGGTTACTGACTTTTTCAGACGTTTCTTAATGTATTGCCTAAAGAATCTGTTTGTTCTAAAAACATTAAGGGCCACAAAATGGGAAAAGATAAAGAAAAAGAAAAACTTTATTATTTTATTTGTATTGAGTCTTTCTCATTCCGATATAGGAAGAATGAATTGTACAAAAAACTCAAAAACCATTTTAAAGTATCAATTCCTTAGATTAAAAACAGCAGTTTATTTCTTAATGTAATACACTTCGTAATACACACAAAAATGTATACAGTTTGTATAAGTATAACGCTGTTCTTCAATATTTTTAAATATTACGTTATCGTATATTGTATTATCTGAGTAAAATGTATATAACAGCTATATGAATTCATAAAATTTTAGATTTTAACAAAAAAAAATATTTATACAAATTTTAACTTACTGAGAAATTTTGACGTCTAATTTTTCATAATTTCTATTGATTAAATATTTTTTTCAATTATTTAGAGGATTTAAACATAGAAAGGACGTAACTTAATAGCAAAGTATTTTTTATGTTTCTTTTATTAATTGGGAGAAAATAATTTCGCAATCAATATTTTTCTAATAAGAATAATGAGTATTGTAATAAACTAAAATGGAAAAATTTCTTTCACATGATTTATTACTCTGCTCCTATATTCACAAAATAAAATTTTTTGTTAAAAGGAACACAAAGTATCTTTGGCGTACTTTGTTATGAATACAATTCTTTCTGTCACAGACATATTTGGAGAAAAAAAAAAGAAAGGTGTGCAATTATTACAGTTTATGAAATAGGTTTAATTTACTTTATATAAAATATATTATTTTTTTTAATTTTACCTAAAAAGAAAACAAAGTATATTTTACTGGGTACTAAAACAGTAATAAAAGTAACAGAGTTATTACGGGAGTACGGGACAAAAAAATGCAAATTTTAAGAGAAATATCATAAAAAAAATTTACTCGATAACTTAGATTGCAAAAGTAAAGGAAAAAATCCTTTCTAAAACATGGTGGTTCTCTTTAATTGTTAGAAAAAAAACTAGAACAACCTTGATTTTCAAAATAAAATTGACTTAGTAAATCTTGCAAATACTTTTAATTTAGTTATAAAGAGCGCATAAAAGGTTGGCTTTAAAAATGTCTTATATTTAATGTATTTAGAGTGAAAATGGTCAAAAGGTATATTTTTCGTAGTAGTTTAATATAAATGCAATGCTCTCTCCTAACAGAGTTATTTGGAGAACGAAAATAAATTACAAAATATAAGTGAAACATCATCGAAAATTTATACTGAATGCGAAAAAGTATATTTGAGGTAGCAAAACTAAACAAAAAGAATCATTAAAAATTATGTAAAAATATTGGCTTTTAAAAATATCTATTTCATATATTTAGAGTGAAAATGGCCAAAAAGTATATTTTTCCTAGTAGTTTAATATAAATACAATTTTATCTCCTAACAGAGTTATTTGGATAACGGAAAAAATATTATGAAATGTAAGAGAAATATCATAGAACATTTATACAGAATGCGAAAACGTATACTTCAGGTATCAAAACTAAACAAAAAGAAATATTAAAAATTATGGAAAGTGTTGGCTTTTGGAAATATTTTACATATTTAATATATTTAGAATGAAAATGGCCCAAAAGTATATTTTTCCTAGTAGGTTAATATAAATACAATTCTATCTCCTAACAGAGTTATTTGGAAAACGGAGAAAATATTATAAAATATAAGAAAAATATCCTATAAAATTTATATAGAATGCGAAAGCTTCAGGTAGCAAAACGAAACATTAAAAATTATGTAATTCTCGCTAATAATATAAGAACAGGAATAGCAAAGCTTGCAATGAATATTATTTCTGTTTTTAAATTATTATAAGTCTATAACTTCTGTTTAATGATAACAAAAGAAAAAGAATAAAAATGATTTTCTAGATATATAAATATTCTAGTTGAAAACATAGTTGGCTTACTAAATCCTACTTTCACCTTTATGTTTGTAATTCAGTTAAAATTAACACAAAGTATCTTTGGAGTACTTTGTTATGAATAAAATTCTCTCCCATCCCAGATATATTTGGAGAGAAAATGAGAAAATTATTACAATTTATGAAATGGGTTTAGTTTACTTTATGTAAAAATATATTATTTTTTTAATTTTACTTAGAACAGAAAATATATTTTTTAGGGTACTATAATAGTAATACAAGTAACATAAAATATTTAAAAATGCTTTTTTTTATATTTTATCTAGTTGTTTAATATAAGTACAATTCTATCTCCTAACAGAGTTATTTGGAAAACGGAAAAAATATTATAAAATATAAGAGAAATATAGAAAATTTATACAGAATGCAAAACTTCAGGTAGTAAAACTAAACAAAAAGAAATATTAAAAATTATGTAATTCTCTCTAATAATTCAAGAACAGGAATAGCAATGCTTGCAATGAATATTATTTCTGTTCTTAAATTATTACAATTCTATAACTTCTGTTTAATGATAACAAAAGAAAAAGGATAATAATGATTTTCTAGGTATTTAAAAATTCTAAGTGAAAACATAATTTACTTACTAAATTCTACTTTCCCCATTATGCTTATAATTTATTTAAATTTAACACAAAGTACCTTTGGAGTACTATGCTGTGAATACAATTCTCTCCCATCACATACATATTTGGAGAGAAAACGAGAAAAAAATTACAGTTTATGAAATGGGTTTAGTTTACTTTATATAAAAATATATTAATTCTTTTAATTTTACTTATGAAGAACACAAAATATATTTTAGGGTACTATAACAGCAATACAAGTAGAATAAAATATTTAAAAATGCTGCTTTTAAAGAATTCCACGGAGCTAATATTTTTCAGAGAAATATAATATATTTAGTGAAAATAAACACAAAATATCTTTTCAGAGTACTTTTATGTAAATAGAAAGCTCTCTTGTAAGAGAAACATTTGTTATATGGAGGAAAAGGTACAAAATTTAAGCGAAAAATGTTCAAACGCGTTGTGCAAATGTATATTTCATCTAGAAATTAAAGAAAAAAAATCATTTTCAAATATTACAGCTCCCTCTAATAATTCAAGGAAAAAGAGATTAAATAATTATAATTTTCCAAAATTTTAATTATTCTTTTTTAAAATAAAACTGGTCTAATAATTCCTGCATACATTTAAATTTTGATACATTTTTAATTTAGATTTAATATTACATAAAATATTTTAAAATGTTACTTTTAAAAAATCCGCATAATTAATATTTTTTTTCCTGGGAAATAGAATTATTTTTAGTGAAAATGAGCACAAAGTATCGTCTTCCGAGTACTTTCATATAAATACAAAGCTCTCTCGTAACAGAGTCATTTGGAGTACGAGAGAAAAAAATGCAAAATATAAGTGAAATATCGTAAAAAATTGATACGGGATGTGAAAACGTGTACTTCAGATTGCAAAACTAAAGAAAAAAAAATCCTTTAAAAAATGTAGTAGTTCTCTCGGATCGTTCAAAAGCAAAAAATACAAAAAGAGCGAGTAAATGTCTTTATGCCTCTGTTATGCGCAAAAGTAACCTTTCAAAGCGAGAAATGTGCAGCGTACAAAGTTTGTGATAAGGCTTGCGAAATTCCGGTTATCTAGAATGTTCTGGCCCTGGGAGGAAATGAAATGAAATATCTAGTTCCCGGTTCTATAGCTTGGAACTGGGCGCCTAGATAGTCCTAGAGCATTGTGAAGTGAGCCGGACGGTCCGGCTGAGCCAATATTTTTGCTGCCGCTGTCAAGGAACAAGAACTACGCGAAGGGGGAAGAGAATAAAACGAAGAGAGCATTGCTGAATGAAATAAGAGCACGAAGATGCGGGAAAAAATATGTAAGGGAGGCGATGCATATTGTATTCATGACTTGCTTCTTTCGAACAGACACGCTTGTAAATATTTTCGAATGTTGTTAAAGTGCGGATACTGGAATATAAGTATACACATTCAAAATCACTCAAATTCAACGAACTCAAAAATTCAAGATACTGTATTTAAATTGTTCCTTTTCGTGTACGCAAAAAAAAATGCGACACTTTTGCAAGATTAAATGGAACAGAAACCATTATATTACGTTCGAAAAGGCTCATCTTGCCTCAAAAATATATTATATGCTTTAGAAAGAAATGAAGTAACCATTACATAATATTTTGTGAAATTTTTATTAGAGATTATATTAATACTCGACATCCAATTTTGCATTACGTTTACGTTTTCATGTTTTAAATACGACCCTATGTGAATTTCACAGATTTTAAATGGTAGTTTTGATGATTGCTTCTATTCTGAAACGCTATAATTAATATAATTTACTCATAAATTCTCTTGAATTGACCATGCTAAGGATAATGTTGTATCAAAGTCTCATTTATTGTTTCATCGTATCCATATTATTTGTTCAGTTACGTATATTGTGTTACGTATATTCTATTTACTTATATTGGATTACATATATTATATTTACGCATATTGTAGAGTTCCGAAATTTAAATCGAAATAGTTAAATTTTACAAGGTTACACTAGTATCTCTAAGATGTTTAATAAATCTTTATAATTGGTTTGAAATCAACAATTCTAGAAACTGCAAACAGCAATTCTTCAACCCTCTGTACATAAATAACTCCGATTTTTAAAAAAATTAAATGTAAAAGTAATTTTAAAAATTTGAAACATTAAATTAAGCATAAAAAATTAAGCTTTGCATAAAAAATTTCAAACTACCTTTGTGTTAAATCTAACCTCGGCATATGAACTTTTTTTTAAAAATTTATTAAAAACACAGATTATTTCAGTAAATGTCTTGTGAATGTGATGAAATATTGAATGACACAGTGACGTGATAGCTTAATGTTGTATGTCCAATTGATAGGAATTTTATAAACAAATTGTGTTAATTGTGTTAATTCTAAAAACTGTGTGACTAAAAACAGCAATTTTTCAACCCTCTGTATATAAATAACTCCGATTTAAAAAAATTAAATGTAAAAGTAATTTTAAAAATTTGGAACATAAAATTAAGCACAAAAATTAAGCTTTGCATAAAACATTTCAAACTACCTTTGTGTTAAATCTAGCCTTGGCATATGTTTATTTTTTTTAATTTATTAAAAACAAAGTTTATGTCAGTAAATATCTTGTGAATGTGATGAAATATCGAATGACACTGCCACGTGATAGTTTAACGTTGTATGCCCAATTGATAAGAATTTTATAAGCAAATTGTGTTAATTGCAGTAGCAGAAAATTGTGTTAGTAGCAGAACAGCAGCAATCAACGAAACCTTTTTTTTAAGCTGTGTAAATGAAATCAATTTTTGTTGGGTATATTACAGATTTGAGGAGTGGTGATACAAACGGTTATTTCGTACTAAAAATAGAAACAAAAGGTGTACAAATTAGGTATAACACGAATCATTTAAAATATGTTTTCCGACCTCATAATTTGATCAGCGTCCGTTTCTACTCCTCTAAATCGCGTGATTTTGTATTTTAAGAAAGATAACTCATTTTAAATATTACATCATAAAACTCCTTTAAAAAATATCAAAATTTTCAGTTATTCCTGATTAAGATGATGATACATAAAAAATAAAATTCATAAATAAAAGATAATAAGACAAGTTTATATAGACACGAGAAATAAGTTACGTTAAATCAGAAACAAATAAAAATATTTGTAAAGGACAATGTATTAAAATTATTTTAATCTCATACATACAAAAAATCATTTAACTCTAAATTATCGCAATAGAGTTGAAATTTTGAAGCAATAAGCACTTTTGAGAATTATAATAGGAATAGAAATATTAATACACTATATGTTATACTTCATAGAAAATTAATACATTAAATAAGGTTTGTTTACTGTGTACATTTTAGACCAACAGAAGATATCGCTAAGCAGAAGGGTAAATCATTGGCTTCGAGGTGTCCGCTATTTAGAGGTTAAGCCATATATACATAAGTATGTGTATTAATATATAAATTACAAAATCGTATTATTTGAAATATTTTTTAAACATATGAAAGTTTTTCTTATTTTTACAATAGTTATCTTATTTCATTAAGTTTCATAAACAAATATTGAGAAGATTTTATCTCTTACTATTTATTTTTAAGAAATGACAAAGCTACAATTATTGGAAAGTCACGCTTTAAATGAAGCTAGTGCTCAAAGAGCAAGACATTGAAAAAATTACATAAATTTAGTAGTCTATGTTTCAGTTTAGTTTCCCTAAACGTTTGATTTTTCTTTGTTTTATGGCTCTTTTTTTTGTTTAATGCATTATATCTTTTGTAGCAATACAGCAAGTCAATCTATAGGAAACTAGAGCAATATCTACAGCAATTCATACATTTTTTGGTGTCAAAAACGCTGAAGAAATGTTTTGGAGTTCGAGATAACTTCACAATATTTTCAATATTTACACAAAAAAAAGAAAGAAAAGAAAAAATAAGAAAGGTTAAAATAAATTATGTTAATGTGTATATTTTATAGACTTATAAATACAGGATCGAGAATTTTTAAATGTATCGAAAAGCTAAATAACTCAACGATATTTTCTGCATTTAGAAAGAACGATTCAAAAAGATCGAAATTAATTACTTTAATTTTTTAAGAGTCTCAAAACAGGGATATAACACTATTTTTACATTTACTAATAATGAGAGATTTACGTGCATACAACAGAAACAAATTATGTTCGGTCGGAAATAAATATAAATATTTGTAAGACAGTCTGTAATATAATTCTCTGAAACTCAAATATGTAAAAGAATCTATTTTTATTTTAAATTAATGCACTAAATTATAATTTAAATTATTAGTAGTAATTATTCATTTTAAAGTAGTAAAAATAATTTTCCATTACATAAGTTTATCTTTTTTATAATCTTTTTTAAAATGCAGAAAATATCTTTGCCATCGTTAATTTTATGCAAGTATACATGTGTACATATATACATATGCAGGCATACACACGCACACGCACACACACACACACCATATATATATATATATATATATATATATATATATATATATGTATATATATATTACTATAAATTAATGTAAATTATATAATAACATGATAAATATATACATGATTTTTACATTTATGTTACAGGTTTCGTTTGGATTGCTGCGGTCAACTGATATGCTATATGAGGCATTATGGGATTAGGACCTACTTCGTAAAGCCGATACCTTATGACTAGGAATATCCATGTTAGTAGTAATATTTAAACCCACACACTACGGTTCTAAAAGGCAGTCCCCTACCAGTTCGGTAGTCGTCGAGATTACATGATATGTAATTCATAAAATCAAAATGGTAATTGTTACGTTAGCGAACTAAAAGAAAAGTGTTGTATTTCAATGAAATGTGACAGAGCATTTCTTTCATTGGTTTCGAAAACTTTTACTGCATATTTTACAGACAGTAATTAATAATGGATAAGATATATCGTATTTGAAAATATTGAATTTGTTGTCAAATGCGAGATGTTTATTTATGTAAGAACAATTTCTTTCCTTTGTACGAATCTCTTTTACTTTGCTAAAGATGCTTTTAAAATGATCTTTTTAGAAAATGTTTCTTTCCTCAATTATTTGAGAATGCACAGGGTAAAAAACAATGATTGCGAGTAATACAGACAGAAATTCGTCTGATAAGTTTACGTAAATGAAGTTAAACTCTAAATTGCACCCTGTAATGGCTAAACGGCCAAATCAAATAAAGAAACAATAGGAAGTTAAGGCTATAGAATTGAAAAGAATTCGAGAGTAGTATTCCGTAAGAATATTTAATCACGCAATTTGTTCTCTGCAGTCTGTCCGGAATAGGACATTCTCCATAAATTTTATGATCAATACAAAAAGAAAATTTAAAGAATATTTTTGTCTAAAAAATTAGGCTGTTAATATATATTTGTCTTTATTCTATAATGTAATTTGTTTTGATGGTTTCTTTGAGTGATGATTTTATTATTTTTTTTTTACAATTTCTTTTATTATATCACAAGAAAAATCTACTTAATCAATCAATTACACTTAATCAATCTGCAGTCTATCCGAAATAGGATATCCTCCTTTAGTTTCCTTATCTATCTAAAAATATTTAAAGAAAGTATTTTCATTCTTAAAAATTACGCAATTATTTTATTTAATTCTATAACGCCAAATAATTTTAAAGTATGCAATTAAGTTTTTTTGTGTGAATTTTCTTTACATTTTTTATTATTTATCTTACAATTTCTATCAAAGGATAAAAAGCTACATAATCATGTAAATTTTAGTATCCAATTGATAGCATGGTATCTGTAGTCTAAAACAGGACGCTCCTCATAAATTTTTGAAGATCGACACAAAAAATATTTAAAGAATATATTTTTCGCTAAAAATATTAAGCTGTTGTTAAATTCATCTATAATCCGTAATGTAATTTTTAAAAAAATCAAAGCTTGTGAGGATATTTTTTACAGTTTCTGTTATTTATATTGCAATTTCCTATCATTCCATCAGAGGACAAAAACTACTCAGTCTTGCAATTGTTCTCTGCACTCTATCTACAATAGGAAATTTTCCATGACGATAAAAAAAGATATAAAAAAATTCTTTTTGTTCTCAAAAATTAATTACATAATTATCATATTTACCGATATTCGTCAATGAAATTTCGTTAATTTAATTATCCTTTTTATCTATATTCATTAATGAAATATTTTTAATGAAGTAGTTTTTTTTAGTTTTTAATATTTATTTTACATTTTTTATTACTTTATAGAAATTCATTTAATCCTACAATTTGTATTTTTCAATCAATTCAAAACAGGGTATTCCCCACAAATTTCAGCATCGGTACAGAAAAAGTAATAAAGAATATTTTTTCTTTACAAAATTACTCAAAAATTAAATTGTTGATATAATGTTGATTTCTTAAACAAAAAAGTGTTTGATGGTTTTTTTTTAGAGTTTGAAATTTTTCTTAGAATTACTGTATTATATTATAAAATTCTACTTAATTAGGAATTTTATTCTCTGCAGTCTGTCTAAAATAGGACATTGTAATTTAATTTCTAGATTTACACAAAAAAAGATTATAACAAATTATTTTCACTCTCTAAAAGTTAAGTAATTATTTATTTATTATTTGTCTGTATTCTATAATCACGCAAATTGCGTTTATATTTATATAATTTGCGCGTCTTAAATTTATAATAATTATGGAGATTATTATATATTTGGTTTAAAATGCACTATTACATTTTATTTAAAACAAATGCAATTTTTTTAAACCACAAGTATACAATGGTTCCTTTATGTATGACTTTTCTTTACAAATTTTATTATTTACCACACAATTTCTATTACTCTATCACAAGACTAAAAGTCACTAAACATCGCATTTTGTGTTCTGCAATTAGTTTAAAATAGGACATTCCCAAAAATGTTGCGATCGATTCAAAAGGAAGAGTTGGAGAAAATATTTTCGTTCTTTAAAATTTTAAGCTAATATTGTATTTATCTGCATTCTCTAATGAGATTTTAAGTAAAAAGTATGTGATT
Organism: Pardosa pseudoannulata; assembly: GCA_032207245.1. Lineage (NCBI taxonomy): Eukaryota > Metazoa > Arthropoda > Arachnida > Araneae > Lycosidae > Pardosa > Pardosa pseudoannulata. The sequence continues at coordinate 92,009,464 of CM063503.1, read as the reverse complement.
ATTTCTTTGTATGTGCAGTTTCTTTAAAATTTCTACTATTTAGCTGATATTTTCTTTTATTTTATGGTAGGACTTAAATCTACTTGCAATTACTTATACAGATTTTGATGCTATTAATATGGGATTTGGTACACACACACACACGCATATATATATATATATATATATATATATATATATATATATATATATATATATATATATATATATATATATATATATATATATATATATATATATATATATATATATATATATATATATATATATATATATATATATATATATATATATGTATATATATATATATATATATATATGTATATATATATGTATATATATATATATATATTTATATATATATGTATATATGTATATATAATATATATACATATACATATACCTATATAAATAAATATATATATATATATATATATATATATATATAAATATATATATATATATATATATATATATATATATATATATATATATATATACATACATACATATACCTATATATATATAAAATATATATATATATATATATATATATATATAGAGAGAGAGAGAGAGAGAGAGAGAGAGAGAGAGAGAGACAAAAATTTTTTAAACTTTTTAAAATTAAAATATATGATGACAATAATTAAGTTATTTGATGTATAAGTTTTATTATATATGTACTTACACCTGTACAATTTCTTGGAGAAGTTGGGAATAGTTTCATCAAATGGTAAGAACAAATATGAGATTAAACTAGAAAATATGAAATCTGGAAGAAATATTTGAAGTTTAAAACATGTTACAAACGCGACACATGAGGCAATCAGTCTAATTCGTTAAGAATGTCTCACCATTGTTTCTAAAGTAATGGCATAAAAATGTACAGAAAGGTTTACAGTTTAATATGTAAAAGAAAAAAAATTAAAAAATCGCAAGATTTGAAAATTTATCACTCCTGAACAAATTTTTTAAAAAAAGAACAATTTATTAGAATGAATTTTAGTGTGCAAGAAAGAATGTACTTAAAGTTTATAAAATACTAAAATATGACATTACACTACTGAAAATGTTTTAGTTTAGTATAAATAGCCATATAATAATAGAAATACATAATTTTTTTTTATTAAATAAAGAAAATTTTCTGTTGGCGTTTATTTGGATATGAACTGCATTTATTTTTTTTTAACTTTTATATGAATTATTGATTTTTATTAACAATGTTTTGATTGTAATATTAGTGTTTTTAACATTATATGTCCATTTTCTAGTTTGATAAGATAATAAAAATTATACTAAAATTTTCGTGTAAAATATAGGTATATTTTTTAGTAGAAGGCAATTACTTTACCAATTTTTTAAAATTTCAATTATTTTACTCCGATATCACAACAAATTTAAATTACATTAATATATTTACTGACATACTCTCAATATTAAATTATTTCTTGCTATGAATTTTCAATGCCAACATTTTTTATAAGACTTCAATGGTGATCATAAGAAATTATAAGTTATAAAGGTAATTTTTTAGTTTATTATTGTTATAATATATAACGAATGAAAAAATAATTTTTTTTAAATTTCTGTAACAGGTAAAATTTTATAACATAAATTTTGAAGAATTTAAAAAATACATTCCTTCCACACTTTTATAAAATAAATCAATACCTGATGTTGAATTGTAAAGAAACTTCAAATTAAGGATACAGTTGTTATTCACTTTAATTTTTATAGATTTCGTTAATAACATTACATTAGGATTGAACCTTTGTTAATGTGTCGTGAAATTATTGTTGCCTTGATTCTAAGGCAAATGTAGTTTTATAGGGTGCCTCCATAATTAAGTAGCCCTCTATTCTAAATATTTGACAATGGATATCACAAAATTAGTATCTGTGGCATTGAAACAATAAAGAAATTATGATTAAACATATTCTTAGTTCTGTAACTTATTCAATATATCCCGATAAAAATGAGGCTCATAAATATGTCATAAGAAATTACAGACATAATAGATAATCTTAAGTTTAAAATATATCTTTTCCCTTAAAAAAAATCTTTTAACTATAAATACTTAAAAATGATACAAAAGTATTATATACAAATAGATTAGATCTAGACCCGACAGTATCGACTGTGAATTTCTTTGCTATTTTCTTCTCAATGCTATAAATCTGACTCACAAATATATTAAAATGTATGTAACATATATAGAGAAAGCCACAATTTCATGTACATGCACCTATAGTTTTAATATTTGAGTAATAATACTAAAACAGAAGCTAATTTTAACATTATTATTATTAATATTATTATTACCCAATTCTAACTTTTGATTCTGAGGATATTATATTACACATTTTCGAAGTTCTGCGATTATAGCAAATAAAATTCAGAATACACTCTTCACACAAAGTTTCATATACATTGCAAATATGTATGACTGAAAATTTTGAAATGTGCGGTTACGTTTCAAAATTTCAATATCAGGTATCATTGACATTTCGGTAACGACTAACTGTCCTTGATCATAACATATATCATTGGAAAGGTAGATACAACATATCAGTAAAAGCTTATTGCAACTTTGTGAGGTAAATGTTACTCATATGTTATCTGATTATATCTCAGTTACATTCATAATATGGTACAGGTATGTACATCGTTATTGCGAAATTTTGTGCAAACTTTTAGCAACATTTCTGGTATATATCAAACGCTTTTAATCATTCCACCTCCTTTTTAATTATCCACACAATAGCTGTATTTTGTACTCATATTGGGGGGGGGGGGGGGAAGAATATACTTATAGGTTAAAATAAGCTTAAAATATAGGTTACTAAAATTGATTTAAAAATTGTAACTTTAATGATATTTAATTGAAAAGAAAAATATTGACTGCTTTTTAACATCTGTACAGAAGTCTATAATTTTATATATACACATATACAGTTAGAGTTTAGAGTTTATATAAAACTGTAAACTCTAACTGTATAATTAGAGTAATTAGAGTATTTTATAATTAGAGTTTTATATAAAACTCTAATTTTATATATTAGAGTTATATATAAAATTATAGACTTCTGTACAGATGTTAAAAAGTAGTCAATATTTACATTTAAAAATTGTAACTTTAATGATATTTAATTGAAAAGAAAAATATTGACTACTTTTTAACATCTGTACAGAAGTCTATAATTTTATATATACACATATACAGTTTTAATATTTGTGTAATAAACAAACAAGTTCTGAAACCAAAGTGTTTCTATCAGAAACACTCTGCCATTTAGGTATATTTCTAGAATAAACTATTTCTTTTAGTATGTGAATGGCGAGTGATTATTATTATTACCCCCTTCTAACGTTTGACGCTGATGATGATATTTTATTACATGGCATTTTCCAAGTTCTGCGATTGTAGGAAATAAAGGTCAGAATGCAGTGACGGATGGCAAAAGGGACAGATATATACAGATTCCGGGAATTTATGATGGACATAGAAAAAAGCCATATCAACAATTCAAAGGAAACAGTTGAGCTCTCAAAAGCCTGGGGAAATTATTGTCCATCCATGCCTCCTATCCGAGACTGCCATGCTTGATAGGAATTGAAGCGTCTTTAGTTATCTTTTCCCGACCGTCCCACTCTTTCTCTCCCTTTTCTTGATTTTTTCCTTCCTGTATTTCTACGGCGACGTCGTATTTCAATTCTGGTCAGGATTTCGATTTCAAACTTTCTTTTCTTATCGGGATTGAAGCAAAATAAGGGGGGAGGGGTTGAAGAAAAATGGACGTTCCAAGGCTTCCCAGGGTTGCCGGATCCAATGGACATTTTATCGCCAATCATCCACCGAAATATCGGAGATATCAGATTCGGACCAATTTCTTTCTTTCCCCTTATTTTTTTTTTCTTAAAGCTATAGGGGTTCAGATATTCGAGCTCATTGGAATTACAGAAGAATAACTTCTAAATTCCAGGAATTGCTGCTGGTCGCCTGGAATGTAAAAAAAAAAAAAAAAAAAAATAACCCCTCACGATGGCTGCCATTTAAGGAAGACGGTGGGTGGAATGAACAAAAAGAACTCAATCCATCAGCCTTCAGAGGCAATATTTCCGACTAATAAAACTGATTGATAAAGAGAACGCAGATCTAAGGCGAAGGAACTACGTTTGGAGAGATTTTCAAAAATCGCCAAAAATTATCAGTTACGTCTAGAAGGGTCAAGAATTTAAGTAGTTGGAAGATATTTGAGATATTTAAAACAAAAAAAAAACACATTTATTTAAGAGAACGAGGCATCCATGCTATATGTTTATATAATTTTTACGATACAAAATTGTTTGGTTTTTTTAAATTATTTTCTTATTCTTATAATAATGCACTATAATCTACTAAATATTATAATGGTACACTAACATTATCTGTTATAATTATACACTGAAATTTGTATTATAACCTGCATCCTGTAATAATTATAATTATTACCATAAAACACAATACATTTATTTTATAATAAATAAGATAATAGTAACGTTAAATAACGTTTTAATAACGTTTATTTATACAATTCTTTCGGAATAATTTTTCTAATTTCATGAACACTTGAAAACTCTCCCGGCTAATTTCTAGCAGTCTTATCCTTCTGATAATACTCCTTCTGATGAATTCATTTAATATTTTTGAATGCTTACGACAATAACGTAACGTAAGCTATGTAGCAAAGTCAAAAATGTAATTTATAGATAAAAATGATTACATTAAGCAGAAACAGAGAGCATACGGAAGAATTTTAATTCAGCTACTCTTTAAGTTATATAAATAATTAAAATCTTTAAGTTATTAAATAGCGTTTTAATAATGTTTATTAATACAGTTCTTTCGAACAATTTTTCTAATTTCATGAACACTTGAAAATTCTCCCGGCTAATTTCTAGCAGTCTTTTCCTTCTGATGAATTCATTTAATATTTTTTGAATGCTTATGATAATAGCGTAACGTAAGCTATGTAGTAAAGTCAAAACTGTACTTTATAGATAAAAAGGATCATATTAAGCAGAAAAAAAGAGCATACGGAAGAATTTTAATCCAGTTACTTTTTAAGTTATTAATAACTAGAATTTTTAATGCGGAAATTATTTTTGTCAAATTTATGTAGTAATTAACTAATAACACACTGAATTTTTAAATAGTTTAATAGAAAACAAAATTAATTGGTTTCTAAAATCCTTTGTTCCCGTAATTTGGAACTAAACTATGGTATATATTAAAAATATAGGTCAAAATCCTTATTGAAAAATTTTCCTATAATTTGTTTTTATTGATTCCAGTTTAGATATTAAAGAGACTAATAAAAAAGAAAATATTAACATTATATATTTATAAATAGATCAACAAAATGACATACAATATTCTAAATTAGAGATAAAAAGCATTTTGTTTATTTATCGCTCTTACTTTAATCGTACATATTAAAATAATACGCAACGTCCGAATGCTTAAACTCATTCAGGCTTAGCCTGGCAATATTGTTGCAGACTAAACAGCCTGTTTATTGTACTACTACCAGAAAATCACAACATATGAGCCACTTAGCGTTTGATAAAGCTTGCTGTATGTGACCCTTAGCTTATCATAACGGCCACATTCAAACTTAGCTTCTGTAACAGTGAAGGATTTATTTATTCCGCTTTATCACACAACACACAGACCGGGCGCCAGAGCTTCTTTCTCGGGCTCTAATTGGAAGCTGTCACGCACGCAACTTTCTGTTTCTTA
>CM063503.1:91993682-92001182 GCA_032207245.1 Pardosa pseudoannulata | reverse complement strand
ATTCCTCACATTTCTCTAACATTTCAATACCTACAAGTTGTTTTTGCTTTATTTATAACACATTTCCACAGTTATTACGTGGATAGCTTTGTTTGGATATTTGTATCCTTTAAAATGTTAAGAAATAAAACAAATGTTCTAATATTTTCTCGCTTTTGAACGTATTCAACTGATTTCGAAATATCTGAGCATTGGTGATCCTAATGCCAAACAAATCGTATTCTGTCTGCAGCATTTTAAATCGAATTATTAAATACATTTTTACTAAGAAAAGTTTGTACAGCTATATTTTTCAAAATACAATTCTTCATAGTTTAGAATCCTATATAGTTTAGAAGATTATTTTATATTTTTTTATTAATTTGACTGAAAGCCAATCAATGCAATTATTTTAATTTGTACAATAGATTAAGTGATTGGAATGTAGATTTGATTTAATTAGTACCCGCAGTAGTTATTTTTCAGTTTGTGTACACCACATTTGATTTACAAGATACCGCTAAATATGTATTAAAGAGATAATGGATAGTTCAAAGCGTTTTCTTAAATTATTTAATCATAATTATAAAATTTATTTTACTTTTCAATATATTTAATTTACTTTTCAATATATTTAATTTACTTTTCAATAAATTTTATTTTACTTAAATTAAGCACATTAAAGGTTTTATTAATGCCAGATAGTATTTTTGAAAAATTAATCTTTTTATTAAATTTTATGATTATACTTAAAATGCTCCTTGAGAATAAATTTCTCTTAGTTTCCTACAAAATTTTTGTCAAAAGCTTTCAGTATATATTAAAATAAATATGGATATCCACTTTAAATTTCGACTTTACTAAGGTTGGTAAAAGAGGAAAGTACGAATTTTTCAGAAAATTAATTATACACATAAAAGTATTTCCTTAAATAAGCTATTATTTATAGTATATTATGATTACAATAAATACTACTGAGAAAATAATTTATACCCAAAAGGGTTCAAAAGATATTTTTAATACTATTAAACTATTTTAGTATTGAACTAAACATTAACTAAAAAAAGGAGATATAGGCCTTGTTTAAAATCAGGTTATAACCATCTCTCCTTGAAATATGGAATTATAGATTTGAAGTCGTGGTAAAATTTGCAAAGTTTCTGAAATTAAAAAAATAATAATAATATATAAATTGACATTCATACCAAATTATTGCTAATAACCTTTTTTTGAAGGTTGGGCATAAAGAACTACATTGGAAGAAAAACCAAATTTGCAACATATAAGTGTTTAATAAGACCGGTGTAAACCTATTCAACAGAAACATAATCATTTACAGAAAAATATAAAGAAAACGTGGTAATACTTGGAAGGAAAATTTTAAATATTTTTTGGGGTGTATCCAGGTAAATGGTGTAGGGAAAAGAAGGACTAATATTGAATTATACAGAATTTATAAAAGTCCAGATATAGTTAGTTTCATCAGTACTCAAAGGTTAAGATGGGCTGGACATACAATCAGAATGATTATAGATCTACAAAACAAGTTTTCATGGCTAAAGCAATAGGCACCCGGAAAAGAGGAAAGTCAAAGCTCGGATGGACTCTACTGAGAATGATTTAAAGACTTTAAACAATATTAACTGAAAATCCATGGCCCAAGATAGTACTGCCTGGTATCGAATTCTGGAGCAGGCTAGAGCCCATACAGGACTTTCTTGCGACTGAAGAAGAAGAATATTAAGCCAAAATTAGGAGAAAGAATTTAAAAATAATTCGCAAGTGACATTTTGAAAAAACTATGTATGTTTAAATTAATTATACTTTAAGGCACACATATAAAAAGTTCAAAAACTCTTAAGTTCATAATTTTCGAAAACGCTTTTAAAAGCCACCATCACAATAATTAAACAATCTAATGATTTTGAAATTATGTTTACCGATGGAAAAACAAGTAGCATAAACTCGATAGATGTGGTAGGTGAATGACTATCAATGTCGGTCTTATTGAGTAATAAATAAATAAATAAAATAAAATAAAAAAAGACACAATTGAAGTTTTACAACTTATTTTAACAGATTTTGATATTACTTTAAGAAAATTATTTTCTTTGAAAATAAGTGCTGACAAGAGAGAGAGAAGTTTTTCAAAATTAAATTTATATTGATCAGTAATTTCTCTTTTAAAGGTAATTTTTATCATGGAGAAAAATGGTGCCGAATTTTGGGGTGTTTTTTATCCCGGGTCAACAAAATTGCTAGATCCAGTTCTGATCTTAGTTCAGTTACTGATACGTTTGTTACACATGTGTTCTTTAGTATGTCACATATGTATTACATATTTATTATTATATATATATAACATATATGTACACACACTCTTACACTCACACATACACACACACACACACACACATATATATATATATATATGTGTGTGCAATATATATATTTATATATATATATATATATATATATATATATATATATATATATATATATATATATATATATGTGTGTGTGTGTGTGTGTTTGTGTGTATGTATGTACGTGAGATAAATTATTAAACTCCAACTTTTATTTTTCATTCGATTTCTCGGTTAAAAACAAAAAACGCGAAAACCTAACTTTCATTTCAGATCATTAACTTAACAGAGCTAAAAAAAACATCTATTAAATTAAAATAATAAAATATTTTCTTGATATTTGTGCTATTTTTGAAAATGCATCTTTCAGTCACTAAAAAAAGTAGAGCGCGTTACGTTTCAAGTTTGAAATTTTACAAGAATACATAACAAAGGAATTTTACACATTAAGTTTGAGTTGAGTTTTATAAATGCCTTTGATTTAATAAGAAACACATAGGGCTTGAAAGACAGGAAAACAGTAAACAGGAATTCGCAGAGCCATATTTATTTTAAAAATCGATGCGTTTAGTCCTATTTCCTAATATTTGAAGATGTAAAAAAGATCCAATCATTGTTATTTTGATGAGAGCTGTAGAATTTGATACGGACATTGATGTCCTTTTCATCAATTTTGAGATTAAGCTGATTACACACATATTTGATTTTTAAATAGAGAGTACTCCATGAAATTGTCATTAATAGATGTTAATAGAAGTAAAGTTGGTAATTTAAAAGTATCAGGGGTATTAATACACTATATTTCCTAGAAAAGTCAAATAAAAATTTATAAATTTTTGTAAATAACGGATAAATATAAAATTATGAGGAACTCATTTATAGCGATTATATGATATAATTCATCTTAAAACGAATACAGCAAACTTATATTTAACTTTCATGATCTTTATTTTATCTGTAACTAAAACACGAATATTTCATTTATACAGGTTACTTTGACAATTTTTCGTTTGGCTTGAAAACCATTGTGAAATTGTATCTTTATTTTTTTCAACAAGTTGTCTTTTATTCATAAAGTTAAAAAACACTGGCTCTGACATAATACCAAATTGACTGAAGTTAGAATGAAATAAATGCTTTGATAAAAACATGGTGGAAAATATTTTATGTTTCCCATATATAAGTAAATAGCATCAATTATTTATGTTTGTGTCCGTCAGTAAATTTTTTCATCAATAAGAAAATAACTTGAATTCCACAATCATTTTCTTAAACAGAAAATGTAGCATGTAATGGGTAAAACTGTGACTCTTTGAGAAAATTATGATGTCCCTGTTTAGGATAAAGCTTTCAACACGATGTAAATTAATCTGATTTTTATTCTGCACTATAACTCTGATATCAGAGGCAGCATTATGATGGTCATTATTATTCTCAAAAGCCTATGAAGCCTCATTTTGCTAATGTGACTACAAGAAAATGAGGCCGAAATGGCACTCACTCTCTTAGTTACGATTTGGCGAATGAATAGATGAGAGATAAGCATCAATATCACACTGCTTCCAGTAATTATTTTAAGAGCTTATTTCTAATATTCAGATCTCATCGACATCCCACAATTAACTTCCAGGCAAACATCAGAAGGTCGATGGTGTTTGGTATTAGCGTTTTTAGTATTTAATTAAATACCTTCCGCTGTAGGGTAACATATATAATAAAAACTAGTTTTTTTAATTATATTTACTTTGGATGTTAGCATCAAATAGAGAAATTAAAACGAAAACGGTTTTCAAACTAAATATTTGTGTGCAAAATAGTAGACCGTAGTGCTCCTAACCTAACCTAAACTAACCAAATTAAACATTTCAGCATTTGAGCCAATAATATATATTTACACTTCAATTTCTCTCTCTTTACATATGTAACATGGCGAAATTGTACTCGATAAATTATACTTGAATTAGCCCCTAGTGTTTTGAACTACCATATAGCCCATCATATAACGCTTCCGCTCTAGCGTAACTTATATTATAAAAAGTAGATTTTTTTTAATTAGATTTACTTTGGATGTTAGCATCAAATAGAGAAATTAAAACGAAAATGATTTTCAAACGAAACATTTCAGCATTTGAGCCAATAATATATATTTACATTTCCCTTTCCCTCTCTTTACATATGTAACATGGCGAAATTATAGTCGATAAATTATACTTGAATTAGCCCCTAGTGTTTTGAACTACCATATAGCCCATCATATAACGCTTCCGCTCTAGCGTAACTTATATTATAAAAAGTAGATTTTTTTTAATTAGATTTACTTTGGATGTTAGCATCAAATAGAGAAATTAAAACGAAAATGATTTTCAAACGAAACATTTCAGCATTTGAGCCAATAATATATATTTACATTTCCCTTTCCCTCCCTTTATATATGTAACATGGCGAAATTATAGTCGATAAATTACACTTGAATTAGTTCCTATTGTTTCAACTAGCATATAGCCCGTCATATAGTCAGAAAATATTAATTTAATTAAATGAATTAATGGTTAAAAGAGATTTAAAGAAATGCTGAGAAAAAAAAATTATTTTTTTTATTTGTAAAATTATTGATAAATTATTTAATTATATTTAAAAATACATATGACCTAATAGAAGTAAATATAAAGAAATTTTTATGTTATGGTAAATAGACAAAAATAATGATGATAAAATATAAAATTATATTTAAAAGAAATATGAATTAATCGCATTATCACAATGCAGTGTTTTAATAATTTATGAAATTTTATGAATTTGATGCACCTGTTAAATTATTATTATCATAAAGATAAATTTAATTGTCGCTCTTCAAAAATAGGGCTTGAAATAAGCATTATCGAAAATAGAATTTATTTAAAATGTTTATTTTTCAATGATATAAGCATATTTATAAATTTAGTTTAGAAATTATATAGTTTAGAAGAAGATAAAATTTCCTCGCTTTGAATTATGCTAACTCATCAAGAATCAAATATGGATGCCTCTATTCCTTCCAGGTCCAAACGCTTCATAAATTCGAGGATAGACGGATAGATAACTTAGGCTATTATTATGAAGGGGATTACCCGGACGTACTGAGCAATGAGAATACCTAAGTAAATTACAGTCCCTCCATTAAAACAATAGCTAAGTCTATGGGAAACTTTAACTTTATTTGAGACTAAACAATGACGTCTTTACAAGACAAGAGCTCAACTACGAATGATGACTAAAACATAATTCTAATTACAAATTTCACCCAACAGTGAGTGATCATGTGGATTTTTTACCATGAGACCAACAGCTTAGTCAGCTTTATGCAGTTGTTTAGACATTATAACAGAGAGCCATTTTCCTGGGACAGCTGGAAAATGCGGTGAATGGACATAAAATTAGCATTTACTCTAGCATAAGTTTGGGAAACTGGTAAAAAGAATTTAAGTTAGCGAACACACCTTCAAATCTGAGATTTTGTGGCTGGGAAATTAGTTATGAAAGAATGAGAAGTGGTAAAAAGAGAATTTTAGATAGATATTTTAGATGTAATAATTTTGATATGTTACACACACACACACACACATATATATATATATATATATATATATATATATATATATATATATATATATATAATATATATACATATATGTATATATATATATATATATATATATATATATGTGTGTGTGTGTGTGTATTGTTGCGTACGAGTGTGTATATACATTATACATGTAAGTTTAAATAAATAATTCGTTGAGAAAAATGCTGAATATAAACATTAAAAACTTATTTCAATACATTCTAATCTGCACAGAAATTAGCTTAGATTATTGATCAAAAAATAAAACTATTAAGAAAAAGCATTCAGCATTATAAAAATATTCATCCAATTTTCAACATCAATATTGCATTGTTTCTGGTAATTATTTCAAAAGCTATTTTCTATTATTCAGAGCTCATTGGCATCCCACAATTAATTTACAGGTAAACATCAGAAGGTTGATCGTATAATAATATTTAATTAAATACCTTAAAATCTAAGGTAACCTAATGATAAAAAATAACTTTTATGAGATAGATTTACTGTACATGCTAGCACTAAATGAAAGAATTAAGAATCTCAAACGATATATGTTAGTATTTGGATCATTAATGTTTATTTATACTTCTCTTCTCCTCCCCCTCTCTCTCTATACATCTATGTGTGTGTGTGCATACATATATACACACACACACACACACACACACACACACACACACATATATATATATATATATATATATATATATATATATATATATATATATATATATATATTAGGCCCTTCAAGCTTCGAGCAAGTTAAGCCCTTCTGCACCACCCAAAACCTTTTTTCAATACTCTCTACAGTAAAGAAGGTTTTTACCCCGCTATATTTTAAATAATAACAATTTTGTAAAAATATTAATAATACAGATGAGCCTAAAAATGGCATAGTCGTTTATACACGCCCAACTATATATATATATATATATATATATATATATATATATATATATATGTGTGTGTGTGTGTGTGTGTGTGTGTTTGTGTGAAAGAGAGAGTGTGTATATGTATGTATATGTATGTATATATATGTCTATATGTGTGTGTATATATGTATATATGTGTGTGTGATGTATATATATATGTTTGTGTGTGTATAACTAGAATGGCATTCACGCTCTTAGTAACGGTTTAGAGAAGGAATATTTAAAAGCATAGACAAAAGTATCGAATCCTAGTGATTTCCTTATTTATTTTAAAAGCTAGTTTCTGGCTTTCAAAGCTAATCGATATCTTAAAATTAACTTTCAGGTAAATACCAGAAGATCGATGGCGATTAGAATTACTGTTTTTAGTATTTCAGAGTGGCTATTCTAGAGTGGCTTAAATGTTCAGGAGTTATGCTAAAAAAAAACCTTTTAAATAAATTTTCTTTTGAGTTGTAAGTTCAAGAACTGAAATAAATTTGTCTAGTATTTAAATCATTAATCTTTATTATCATTTCCTTCTTTCTTCTCTCTCTCTCTCACTCTGTATATATATATATATATATATATATATGTGTGTGTGTGTGTGTGTGTGTGTGTTTGTGTTTGTGTTTGTGTATGT
>CM063503.1:91953682-91991182 GCA_032207245.1 Pardosa pseudoannulata | reverse complement strand
TTGAAATTACCTATTCATTTAACATTTTTTGACTACTTACCTTATAAAATATAAAAGAAATGCTAATTAAAATCAATTTACTCGAAATGAACAAACTGTCCTTTATATAGAACTTTTACAGACATTTCGGACACGGGGAAAATGTTTAATTTCACTAATATTATTTCATATCTCTTTATATTTTCAGCAAGTGATAATGATAAATAAGATATTTATGTTATGACTTAGAAGATATATTATAAATAAAGTTCTCTATATTATGTTGACCAACGACTACACAGGGTAATTTTTAATAGTTATAGAATAATTAGTAATTAATATTTCAAAAGGTAATTAGCATTTTATCTTCCTTTTGATTTTTATCCCATTTGACTTATTTTGAAATAAATTAAAATTTTAAAAAAGTTATTTTTAGGAGTCCATGGTTACTTTAAATCAAATGTAAGCATATTTTGTATCCTCTCCATAATTCCGGAAAATCTCAAAAAAAAAAAATATGTTTGTTAAAAGAATAGAATGATGATAACTATTTAAACCCATTTGCAAAATTATCGATCAATAAAGAAAGTTACAAAACTTAGATAACTATACAGTTCCAAAAGCGAATGAATACTCTTAAAGGCTGAAATACATCCATTTCATGCTTTTAAACAAATTAAAACCTTTCACAATCTTTTTGGTTTATCCTGTAAAATTAGCAAAACTTAGAAATACTGAGTTTTCAAGCGCATTTCAAGAAGCTAAAATTACACTGTCGCCGTATGTAAATTGCCTCTTTAAATTAAATCCGTTACTATACGTTACTTAAGTTACTATATGTTAAATTAAGTTTACAAACGTCATTTAGTACGAATTGTAGAAGCGAAACGTGTTGATTGTGCTGTTCTATGATAGAAACAATAACCATAATCACTTAACAGAACTTTCTATGCACATGACATTAATTTATGGGTATACTGCAGATCTTGCAACACCGTGATATTAATGGTCAAACATTTTATTGAGGTTTCATAATGTAACGCATCTAAAGTTTAAAAGAACAAAATATGAACTATGTATGTAGTTTAAAAACCTATGTACAAAATTATATTATAATTAATAATTTCATGAAGAGTGTTTTAAACGGTGAATTTAAACATAATTCCGAAATTTTATATTTAATAATAAGACAATTGCTTAATACTTTGAATTCAAGCATAAGCAAGTTATAGCTTTACATTTATATGACTATCTAAGTTTAAAATTAAATATTCAAGCATAATTATAACTGCAAATAACAAGGACTGATTTTATAGAAAACCAAAAGAATAATAATAAAAATATCATTATTTCAACTTTATATTTAATAAAAATTACAAAAATTTCCTAACTTTGGTAATTTAAATAAGAACCAACTAAAATGTTTAAAATCTTTAAAGTTATGGATTAGTAAGAAGAAAATGTAAAAACTTAGATAACTAAATAATCTCGAAATTCGGTTTTAATAATCTCGGTTTTGTTAAAGTAGTGGATTGGTGTTGATGATGAATATCAATAAATTTATTTTTTAATAGGTCATCTTAAATTCATTTATAAATTTACTTAATCATTCTTACTTTGTAGGATTTACAATTACGGTCGTTGTGTTATATAAGAATCAGTATTCAAAATCCATGACTGTAGTATGATAGAAGGGGGCATGGTAAACATTATGATTAAAAATTGTGTTGCAAATACTGAAATGTTGAAAAACGCAGGTACAATCTCAAAAGTTAGTGAGCACAGTTCTATGCTTTATCTTTTTGAAAGATACAGGGCATTAGTTCAATTATACATTTAAAACAAATAAAGTTTTGTTAAGAACTGCTTAGATTATCTTGTAGACTTAATACATTGTTGACCGGCAATTTTACTGAAAATTTATCTCATGTCACCGGCACAATTTGATTCATAATCAATCGGACAATCAGATAAAGCATCCGCATATAATTCATTAAAAGAATCTTCATTATGTTCTGTCATCGTTTTTTAAATTTTTTTAATTATTAAATATTTTTTACAACAAAAGATTTGGCGGGTCTTATAAGCGAGAGAAATATCTTGTATTATACTGACCAACAATTGCATTGTATGGTCGCCAACAGAGAAAACAACACTTGCAATTACGGTCGTTGTGTTATATAAGAATCAGTATTCAAAATCCATGACTGTAGTAAGGACGAAGGGGACATGATAAACATGATTAAAAATTGTGTTGCAAATACTAAAATGTTGAAAAACGCATATACAATCTCAAAAGTTAGTAGACACTCTTCTATGATTTATCTTTTTGAAAGATACATGGCATTAGTTCAATTATGCATTTTTGTCAAGAACTACTTAGATTATCTTGTAGACTTAACGGGAAGCTTAGAAATATTGAATTTTCGGGCGCATTTCATTTGAGATTCCCCTCTTGCCTTAAGTCAACGGCCAACTTAAATCAAATTTTTGACAGTATTAACTACTGTATCAGATTTGTAATTCCTGAAAATATCTAATATACACTCAATTTGTAAAAAGTAAATAAATAAAATAAAATATAAGTACATCAAACAGATTTGTAAATTTATCGATCAACAAAGAAAATTAAAGACTTAGATAACTATACAGTCCCAAAAGTGAGTGGGGAATCTAGTAGACAGTATCTTTTTGCAAGATATATAGAATTATTTCCATTATGCATTTTCAAACAAACAAAAGTCTGTCACGAACTCCTCAGTTTATCCTATAATCTTAACGAAAAGCGTCATCCACGCAGTCATTTCAAGAAGATGCCAAAATCTACAACTTCATGTTTCAACAGAGGGAACATTTGCTTATCCAGTACACGAATCAGTTGAAAGAATTACAAGTTCAAGGATAAGTGTTCTTAGGCAGCTTTGCATCATCAATAAATCTTATCCCCCAACAAACCCTCTAAACACTGAAAGAACGCATTAACGTTTGGACAAATCCCAAAAATTCTTCAAACACGTTCATCTAAAAATAGGAAAAACGGCGGTAGTATAAGATCTGTTTATCTAGATTTGAAAATGCTGCTGTAGGAAAAAAATAGGATATATATAACAAAGAATTTCTAATGCATTGCTCAATAGAGAGTAACTTGTTTAAATAAATTTTAATAACGTATGCTTTACGCATAGCTGTTTTCATCCTTCTTTTGCGTATTTTATTATAGAGGTCTAACAGTCCATTTAAAGGGAAAATTTCACTTTTTCTCCCATTAAAAGGGAGAGAACAAATATAGTATTTATATTGTTTCTGGCACAAAATCTTTTTTTATCTAATCTATATTTTAGCTTTAGAAGTTCTTACTTCCTTCTAATTGAAGAAAATCTGTATACAATGATTTATCCACTTATTGTATCTGTATTGTTTACATATGAATCAAAATATTTTTTAGTCATAATTCCAAAAATAAAAAAATACTTTGGACACTGATATAAAATATAAAAAAACATACTGTAAAGTACATGCTACAGTTGAATTAATCAAAATTTTTGATGTTATAGAAGTTCCATGTATCATTTGATAATTCATGCCAGAGGTTTAAGCTCTTCCAATTTATGCATAAAATTTACATTTGAAAAAAAATTCTAAAAAATATCTTATTTTCGAATTCATTTCGTATTTTAAAAGCGGAAAAGTAGATAAATTCATATCTGTATTGTACATAATTTTTAGAATATTGGTGCTTCTCTCAGATGTGGGTTATACCTATTAAAAGCGGTAGTCCAAATAACAATTCAAGTGTTATGAAACATAAAATGTCTCACATTAAAAAAGGAAATCACATCGTATTGTCGTATTAAACACCAGTTTCTAAATAACTCATACTGGACAACTGTTCCAATAAGGCAGTGGTCGGCAAAGAGCGGCTCCAGAACTGCATGTGGCTTTTGGGCTCCTTAAGTGCGGCTCTGGCACAAATATCCAAGGATCATTTTCATTTTAAAAAAACTTGGTAAGAAAAAAATTACATCTTATTTTGATAAATTAAAATTCTTTTATAAATGCAGAACATGTATAATGTTTTGTTTAAGTTAAAAGATAGGTTATTAAAATTTTATATTGTTGTAAAAATACGTAAAGAACATCGAGTTTAATATTTTTAGTTTTTGTAAAACTAAAATTAAAAACAACATACAAACCTGAGTTACTCAAACTTTCCAAGGAGATGCAAGCACATTGTTCGCGTTCATAAATATTTATTAAGTATGAAATTTAGTTTTATTCAGTGTACTACTAATTTAGTGTAATAAAAGTTTACTAAACAAGCAGATTTGTCTCCCAATTTTTTTTTAAATTGTTGTAATGTTCATATTTGGCTCTTTGGCCAATAAGTTTGCCGACCACTGCAATAAGGGAAGTGAAACACAAGGCATAAATTTGTTTGTTATTATTTTGCATAAAAATTATTTTTTCATAAAAAATTTGAAATCTTTTGAAGACGTCAAGTCCTTTTAACGTAGAAAATTTAATTTTTTAGAAAAAATTACAATTTTACAAAACAAAAAATCCTTTCAGTAATAATCATGAGTATCTGATCATACAATAAATGTAACTCTCATGCGAAAATTAAATTTAGAAACGTCATTTGGTACGAATTGTACAAGTAAAATGTGTTAATTGTGGTGTTATATGATAGAAACAATAACAAAATCACCTAACAGAACTTGCTATGCACATGACATTAATTTATGGGTATGCTGCAGATCTTGGAACACCGTGATAATGAGGATAATAATTATAATATGTGATAATAATTAAACATTTTAGTGAGGTTTCATAAAGTAACGCATCTAAGATTTAAAAACACAAAATTTGAGCTATGCATGTTGTTTAAAAATCTGTGTAAAAAAGTTTGCAAATATTTTAGTGTCATGAAGAGTGTTTTATATTTAATAATAACACAATTGCTTAATATTTCCGATTCAAGTTAAAGCTTTACTTTCATATGATTATCTAAGTTTAAAATTAAATATTCAAGCACAATTATAACTGCAATTAATAAGGACTGATTTTATGGAAAACCAAAATAATAGTAATGAAATATTATTGTTATTAATATTATTATTACATGTGGATAAATACATATTATCCACATGTAATAATTATATACGGATATCTAATACCTTTTATTTCATTTTTTAAAGAAAGTAAAGTGTATTTTACAAAGATTTGCGAGGATTTCCAGGAAATTTTCTAATTAGAAGTTCTTTTTACGACATATGGCGTTCATGTCTTAGGTAAAATAGAAAAATCAGTCTAAGTGTAAATGACGTAGCTTTTCTACAATTGCGCGTTAAATTTGAAAATTATCTAGAACTTTCACATGACTCATATTTATCACTAATGCTGTAAGAAAACTACGACTCTAAATGAATTTGAAAATCTGCTGTTACTTACTGAACTATAGAGGTTTAATGCAAGCTTACTGGCATAACATATACTTCATTTTAGAATATTCCGTTGTCAGTTGTGATTATAATTTATTCTGATTATCAAAATGTGCTAACATTTCATCTCTTAGAAATAAATGAAATACATACGATGTTAACGACTGCAGATTACAGAAAAGTAAGAGATAAACTCGAAATCAGAAATCCAAACAAATTTGGTGTACAAATATTGTGTTATTATTTACACTTTAATAAATTCTTGATGAATATTGTTAATGTGGTCATTAACAATATTCATAGCATAACAACAATACCAATTCTTCGCATAAAAGGGATTTCTGCATATTTTTTTTTTATTTCCTCCTTATCTAAATAACATGTATCTGTCTCAAATGCTCACTAAGAAGTTCTGTAAATAATAATCTCTCCTTATCTGAATGATTATGTCTTCCCTAAGTATTACTTTTAATAGGCCAAGGTGAAATTAGACTGTAAGAAAATAGAGCTAAAACAATTTTCGATAGCGAAAAGGCTCGTTGGAATGAGCCTGAAAATATTGTAAAGTATTAGATGATTTGCAAAATAGTTAAACTCATTGCAACTAGAATGATTTACTGATTTGCTTACGACATCTAAAAAGTGGCTACTATACATAACTATCCGAAATCTGTGACCAAAACTACAAAAGCAGTAACCTTTTAAAAGGGAATTGAGAGTTTTGGAATTTGATTTGGAGAGCTAGATTACATTTTTTATTGTACGAACAGAAACTTAAATTACTAAATTACTAAAACTGAAAACTTTCAACAAGTATACCTTATTTTTAAAACTATGTTTACTACTGTTTTCAAACTATTTTTTTCTGACATACGCAATACATAATCAGTAATTTAAAAAAAAAATGTTGCAGATACTTAAATTCTTCTTTAAGTATTATTCAACTAACAATCTGCAGAGTAAGACTCGAACTCTCAGACTCTGTTTCCGAACGTAAGACCCGTATTTATAATACTAGTTTTTTACTGATGGTTTGTTAAATATAGAGAAAATTCAACATACGTTCCTAACTATCTATAAAAGATTAAATATGCATTTTCTACAATTTTATCGGTAGACTTGTTTAAGAAATTCCTCCTTCTCTTTCCTTTATTTAAATGTTTTTAGAAATATTTTTGGTTTATAGTAAATTTTTGAATGCGCAAAAAAAAATTTTTTAGATCTTGTGTAAAGCGATATTCTCTTTATCTGCAATGTTTATAAAATTCCACTTAGTAATAATGCTTCAGTTCGCAATTTTATCAATTACGCTTTTAATAATGTTTCATGCCTTATAATTAATAAGTATTTATGTCGTAAAATAATTTCCGCCGTAAAAAGCTCATCTCCAAATATTTTTATTTTATAAGGACGTCGTAAAATTAATAATTTTTTAATTGAATTCATAAATCATGCTTTGGAATATTTCTTTTTCTTTTATAGAGGAAAAAACTATTTGAAATTAATTTTAGGGTGAGTTTGTCGTACTTATAGCTTTGACATCATCATCTAAATCAAAACTTTCTTACTTTAAATGATTAAAAATTAATTATAGGAAGAGTAAATTTACTTTTTTCACTCTTTCCAAACCTATTGCTATATACCTTAAAAAAGTTTTAGTTTAGGAAAAAAATTCCTAATTTTCATTAATTTAGAGGTATACAAACATTTTTCCTGTTCACAAGTAGATGAATCTTAAAATAATATAGTATTCTTGAAAACGCGTAAGTTGTCTTACATTTTATTAAATTGCATAATAATACCTATTTTGTTCATGTTTATCCCTTATTAGACATATCATATTTATAATATTCTGTAAGATTTTAAAATCTTACAGAATATTATAAAGCATGTAGAAAGAAACGATATATATTAGATATTCCTAATTCACTTGCTGGTATCCACAATTTATGCTATAATACTTTTACGTTGAACATACAAACATACAACATTTACTAACATAGAAATAAATTCTAAATCTTACTCTTTTTGTCTCAAGTTTACATTTTATGTAAAACTATACTGAAAGAAACTGTTTATTTTAAGTGTAGACTGGCTTTCATAATAAATTAAGCTTGACTTAAAGATACAGAATTCATGCTTGTTACTTCTTATACAATAACTGTTACATTTTTGTTATGAGTAAAGGGCATTAACTTAGTAAAAAATGTACAATCAAAAGACTAAAAGAGGTACTTTTTTTCTAAATGAAGAGGAAAAGACAAACTCTGTCAATAGAAAACAGTTTGAATGTGATTAAATTAGAATAATATTTTAACGGGCGATTTTTTTTTTCAAACTAACTATGCAAATAAACTGTTCTCATTGATTACAAATAAACATTTCTGAGAATTAAATTGAAAAAATTCTGTATGTGACAATGAGATGTCAAATGAAATTTCTTCCTTTTCTATTGTTATTCTTGACTGTTTAGTAGTTCTTGAAAATGTTAGAATGAAAGTTAATTTTTCAATACTTTATTATACATATTTAAGAAGATTTAAGGATTTTAGCATTTATAAAATTATCGTAGTATTATATAAAGCATTGTAGTACTTTTTTTAGAAATATTTGTAAACAATCATTCAGTTCATGGTAGTTTTGCAGTACGTTGTTTTATGCAATTTAAGTACCATGTTGAAACATATTTACTTTTACAAACCACCTATCATAAAATACCTTAATATTAACGCTTTTCAATGACTTAAACTCACACAAATTCAATAGTCTCGCTATATTTACACATCGATCATGGCTTTAATAATAACTGATAATACTAAACATCATTTAAATATAAATCACATAAATTACAGATTTTACTTCGTCTTATTTTTTGCCTGAGATTAATGCACTACCAGTTCAGTTTTTATGTCAAAACATTATTGGTAATTATTTCATTTTTCAGAGACATTTCGTAGCAAATATTTATCTAAATACACTAATATTTGCAATAACAAGTTCATTTAAAGAACAAGTGCAAATAACTATCTAAAAATTACTATATACAACATGAGAACCACTTAGTAAGTGGAATCCATTATGCACTTTAATGATTTTACAGAACATCGTTTCAGTCGCTTTCTTATACTATAATGGTTTTTAAATCATTTTTGAAAAGTTTAAGAATCTTTACTTAACATGTTACCAAAATATAGAGATAAGTATTCTTTAAACACTACATAATAATATTTTTGAACATTTTGTTATCTTAATAATAAACTATCAAAAATTCAATAATGATACAGACAATTATAAAAATCTAATTCTCCAATGGGTTAATCTTCTTAAAAACACTTGAATTTTTTTTTTTTTTTTTTTTTTTTTTTTTTGATAGCTGAACATTATTTTTAAAAATTTATGTTTACTTTGACAAAGAATGATTTCCTGCATTGTAAAATATATAAGACTTTTATTTTAAATTAGTTACTTTTATAATGCTCAGTAAATAGATCAACAAGATACGAAAAATAAATTAAATTTGAAAAGATCATAAAGTATTTTTTTTTTACTGGAAGACGGAAAAAGACCTAGTCCGATTTGAGCATCACTTCTTGAACAATATTTTAAACTTACGAAAAAATTTGTTGGTGCCACTATTCAATTGCATTTAATTTTTAATACACAGTAAAAAGGAAGAAAATAACTGTAAAGCCGAAGAAAAAAACAAGTCAACAAGTCTTTAAAGATTGTAGCGGACCTGAATGGTTCAGTCAAAACATCTCAAAAGTAAAAGTTTAGCTATTCGCATGTGATTTGCTTTGCAGAACGTTTTTCAGTATTGCAGAAAGGCGGCGACACTGTTCAGACCCCAAGACGGAAGTTGACATTCCTCTTTACAAATATGTAAACTATCCAATATGGCCGCTGGTATGTGACCGCCCACTTTAATATATATCTCATTACCTATCTATTCCTTGCCTGTCAATCAAACGGCGCTTTTTCACTCAATATTTGTTTTACAGTCTCATGATTTCGCTTTTGGGACAAATCCAACTCTAGGTTTGAGACAATCTACTCTTCTATCAAGTTATGCAAAAAAATTTAGTAAATTACTATCAAATTGTCTTTGTTTTTCAATTTAATATATAATTTGAGATGTGCAAGCCCCCCTTCCATATCTGCACCTCAACTACTGCCATTGGTCCACACCAAAAACATGGCGGACGCCAGTCTTCGGAACCACCAAGCTTGCACCAATCAGAGAACGGAAAGAAGCATTTTATGAGAGTAATCAACAACTTTATGTCTTGATAACACTGGAGAAAGTAAGTTTTTATTTGATGAGATGTTGCACTAAGCTTCGTTTATTTTCTTTAAAGCTTGAATAGGACAAACCTTCCTGATATCCTATCTCAGAAGCTGCAGAAAAGGCAAAGAAAGACAACCCCAACTTCCAGATCCGCAAACACCATTGTTAGTAACATCGGACAAATAAGTTTATAGTAACACTAATTGTATCAGTTACAAGATGTATCTGTTTAAATACTCCATCTGTACCTACATGTCAAGAATAGGTAAGTTTGTAACCAAAGGTAACATTTTTTCTGAACTTGCGCTTCCACAGCGCTAAGCCTACTTTTACTCTTAATAAGATTTTAGTTTAATTTTTTTATTTAATTACCTTTCATGACTTTTAATTTGTTTTAATATGCAAAATGGCAGCATTATAATAAAAGATTTGAATAGTAAAAATAAATCTCACCGATAAATAACATAAAATGTGGAAGTAAATTCTAATACGATATTTGCGCTTTTGACTTTTGTGGTAACTAATGTAACTCCGGAATTTTTATAAAATATTTCATGAATAAATTTCATTTAAATTACATTGCAACAAGATAAAAAAATTTCCATCATATGGCGTTTGAAAACTGTGCGTGCTGAAAAATGACTATTAAAAGTAATTGAAATGATTCAACATTTCTAAAAGTATTTTCAGCAATTCAGAAAAAAAAAACCATATTTATGTAGTCGTTTTAACATTAAAATTTATTAATTATGCTTTTATATTAATGAAAATTTGTTTTTTGTTTTCGTATGTGCAGCTTTGGATTTACTAGTACAAAGATTCTCTCTTTATTTCAGACATCTAATAACTTTTAAAATTGTAAAAAAATATTTCGATTCAGTCTCATTTCCAATGTATTTAGAAAAGTATATCTTATTTAAGCACAAATGCATGTTTGTTTTAATTCACAATTTACTTCTAAAGCGTTAGTAAGTAAGCTATATAAAGCATTATATGAAGACTATTTTGAACTATATAAAGTAACCTATAATGAGTTTATTAAATGTTTTAGAGAAATTGTGACTATAATATATTATACTTTAACTTTATATTGTCCCAATAATGTGTTAAAATTGCAAATTCAAAAGCAGACGTAAACGAAGATGAAATTCTTATTTTGTTTATTGGTGTGTCAAAACATTTCTGGGTTTAATCATTTACGTGTGTTAGCATACTACATTATGTTTTGATTTTGCAAAAGCTGTAGTTACATTTCGCAAATTGATGTATCCCATCAGTTGTATACGCTTTTAACAATTTTGTTGAATAGGTGGTTGAATACTCCGTTTATTTATTGGCTTGTCAAAAAATTTCTGTGTTTAATGATTTACGTGTGTTAGCGTACTAAATTATATTTTGATTCTGCAAAAAGTGTAGTTACATTTCACAAATTGATATATCCCATAAGTTGCATTCCCTTTTAACAATTTTGCTGAATAGCTGTAGTTTACGAATAACGCATTACATTATCAAATATATATTTTAGCGTCAATCTTATCATTAGTAGAAATAGTATTAAACTTAACGCAAATGAATTTATTTCTTTTATACTATATTACATTTTCCAAAAGCAAAAAAATATTTACAAATATTACAATACATCCCAGCTATTATAATTTAACAAAACAGACTTCAAAACTGTATGGCATTTAAATTTTTTTTTTCTAGTTTCCAAGTGATTAAAGCTTAAACATTGTTTATAAAAAATACGTGATTTCAGAAAATTTATTTTGTTACTATAGGGTAAATCATGAATATTAGATGTTAAAAGAATGTAAAAAATATGTAAATGCAACAATATAATAATTCTACGCTGTATAACAGTAAAATAGATAAGAAATTTAGTTCCTAAGTGAGAGAAAATATGAAGTATTAATTCTAATTAAAATAATAATAGGAAGTGTTATGTGTAATATTTACAGAGAGTGTAAGCATCTGCACATAAGCACATGTAAAACGGCAAATCGAATTTTCCCTCACCTTTTTTAATACTTTTTGTACAAAAATAACATTATCATTGCTTCTTTCGTATGAGAATGTGAATAATGTATGAAATATTAGTTGTAATATAATTATAATGAGAATAGTGTGTATCACATGAAAGTTACATACAGATTATAATACTTAATGAAAATAATCGAGTATTCTTATATTATGTATGTGTGTGTAAATACTTTTCTCATTAAAATCAATCGCTTTATGATCTATATTTCATATGTTGAAAAACGCATATCGCATATAAAAATATAAATCATATCATTCTTCGTTCATAAAACATTAGTAATGTAAACAAAAAATTTTAGAGTTGTCATTTATATATACTTTTGTGTACAGGCAGCTACAGTCATGGTAATTCTTAAATATAAAATTTTATGCATAAAATATTTGGATATCGCTTAGCTTTATAATATGGTCGATATACCTGTTAAGCACTCTTATCTTTACCAGTACGTTTGTGTTAATTTTGTTGGTTTAATACATTTTTCTCTTTGATTTCTAAAAAGCACCAGACTACTGATTTTTCAAAATTTAATAAATCTGTTTTTTTAGTAATATCACATTCTGTAGTCTTATTTTCTATCTTTCTAAAATTTCTTGAAAATTTATTAAATGACAAGGATATATATTATTTAATATATTTCGTGACTTATTTAAGTTGGAATTTTAAAGTAATTAACAGAATACTTAGAGATAGAAAAGTTGAGTTAGCTGAATAGCATGGATTTAACGAATCATGTTAATTATAGTTAATTTTCTTTTTATGATCATGCGTTATTGCATATATGAATTTGCAATATATTCTGAATATGAAATGTTATACATTGTATTCCATATGATTGAAATTATGTTTAATAAATGTGCTTTAACCAATTTTATGTGCGGAAACAAAATCTTCTTGGTATTATTTATATAAAAATATAAGAAGTAAAAACGGTTATAATATTCGCTGATATACTGTCCTTCTACATATCTAAATCCCTATCTTAATATATAGTTACTTCTAAAAATAAATTAAATGTTTTCGTTACTATTAATATCTTGATTAATGTATTTAGTAGTTCTTATTCTTAATAATCAAACGAAGTGTTTTTTAAGTTCAATTTAACCCAGTTTTCTTACATCTCTAATATTTAACATCTTATATATATATATATATATATATATATATATATATATATATATATATATATATATATATATATATATATATATATATGTTTATATATATATATATGTATATATATATATTTATATATATATATATATATATATATGTGTGTGTGTGTGTGTGTGTGTGTGTGTGTGTCTGTGTGTGTCTAAACACATACATTCAAACTTCAAGTCTAAGATTGTAGATTGTCTTTATAATGCTTATATTAGATAAATTCTGTAAAATGCTGTAATATGATAAGAAATTAAATGATTTTGTATTTTGATCATTGAAATTTTCAACTTAAGGAATCAATAAATATATAAACTTAGTATGCAAAGAATGGAACTTCGTTAGTAATATTTTATATGCTTATTAAATACAATAAAAATCGTCTCCTAAGTAATTTCTAAAATAAAAAACGTTATCTTTCTCGTCAACAAAATCCTCTAATATTCCTATAGTTCCTTTAATATAGTTTATTTTTTTTTCTTATATAATCTATAAAGTTTTGGGTATAAATTCAAGTAATTAATTGAAGATTAAAATGAACAAGATCGGTTCCTGATCTTGTTACATAGCGTAATGTTTTATGTATTGCTATCAAATATGATAGGATTTTAAAATTCTGATCCAAAGTAATATTTAGTTTAAAATCCCTGAAACATCCATTCACGCACCTTTTAAAACTCTAAATCTTTTAAAATCAGTTGAAGAAAAAAAATATATAAAATCAGTTGATAAGGTGTGCTTGGTAAAAGAAATTTTAATTCATTTTTTATTAATTGGTAGATCATTTATCTATGTATGTTCCAGTTCTTATCTCTCTCTCTCTCTGTATATATATATATATATATATATATATATATATATATATATATATATATATATATATATATATATATATATATATATATATATATATATATATATATATATATATATATATATATATATATATACATATATATATATATATGTATATATATACATATATATATATATATATATATATATATATATATATATATATATACATATATATATATATATATATATATATATATATATATATATATATATATATATATATATATATATATATATATATATATATATATATACCAAGCCAAAAGTTACATATTTTGAGGTACATATCAAAATCCTCAGTTTTTAGTCATATTTCTCCTTGTTACAAAATGACAAAATTGATCCTAGTAATAAATTAACTGCAATAAATAGCGGAGAACTGACTAACTCTATTTGGTTAAGATCGAAAACAGGATGATGAAACTTATTTACCAAAAACAACATACTATCAGTTTTACTTGAGAGTCGACGAACTCTATGTATATATGTGTGTTCAACGAACTGTATGTATATATATGTGTGTGTGTGTATACATATGTCATTCAATTTTTTACACTTCTCCCACTTTATTCTAAGATAACGATCTACATTTAAATATACCATTTCAATATTTCTTCCACACAGCTGGCTTTAGTGTTCCGTTTCAAATAACTGCTACTTTTAGTAATAGTTCCAATATTTGCATAAGCACGTTTGTAACACACGACAAGTTCATCTTCAGATATGAAACACCAATTGATAACCCATCTAGACTTATCAGCCTCACTTTTTCATTCAAAGATAGCATGTGACATACTACTGTGAAAGATGATCGTAAAATAAAAACATAGGAATCCTTATCTGATTTTCTATACCATAAATATTCACTGAAAGATGAAACGCCATGTGGAAGTCATG
This sequence comes from Pardosa pseudoannulata, assembly GCA_032207245.1. Taxonomy (NCBI): domain Eukaryota; kingdom Metazoa; phylum Arthropoda; class Arachnida; order Araneae; family Lycosidae; genus Pardosa; species Pardosa pseudoannulata. The sequence continues at coordinate 91,976,517 of CM063503.1, read as the reverse complement.
TTCATAGGAGCATGGTGTGAGCTGCCTACTGTTTGGGGTATATTTTATCTTTTTGAGAAATTTGCTCCAGCCCGTAAGTGACTTTAATATGTTTTTCTAAGGGTATCATGCAACCAATCTTAAAGCTTTTTTTAAGGTGGAACAGATTCGGAGTTTATTATGTCATTCTTGTACATTGTTTTAATCCAAATACTTCTGAAAAGTTAAGATGTAAGAACTAGAAAATGCTTCAGTGTTTATCATAGCATTAACAGTCAGAATTCCTTATCATGAGTGATAATAAATTTTTATACATTACGATTCTTAAAGCTCTTTTAAGGTAAAAAAATGTTAGGAGTTTATTCATCAAGTTAAACATTTGTATATCATTTTAACAAAAATTTGCTTAAAATGTGAGATGTAGAAACCACAATATATTTCAGAGTTTAGTTTTAATATTTAGTAATTTTTTATCAAAAGTTCTTATAAATATTTATACATTACAAATCTTAAAAAACTTCTAAGGTACAACTGATTGAGAGTTTCATTCTCCCACTCACTTTATTATTATTTACATCCAAATGTTGCTTGAATATTAAAATGTAGAAACTATAATATGGTTCATTGCATGTCTTAACGTTAATACTTAGTAATTTCTACCATTAGTATTACTAAATTTTTAATTACTAGACAGTTAAAATTACTTTTAAATACAATAAATTTAGTCCTTGTTTGAGTAAAACATTTATGCTATTTGAAGTTTACGAGGTAATTAATTTTGAGCAAAATAGTTTTTTTAATTAATTTTCTAAATGAAAATATTTCTAATTTTTCAATTCGTCAAATTTTTATCAATTTTTCGGGATAAAAGTTTTATCTGAATCAAGTCTAGAGGTCCTGATGTAAAGATAAACTACTCTAGTGGAAAACCGTATTTGAATACTACACAGTTTAAAAACACTTTATGTTTTTTAAACCAAAAGGATTAGAAAGTTACACGACTACTTGATAACTGATAGCATAATTTTTAACTTTAAAAGAAAGTAAAATTTTTCTCACATGCAAGGTAATACATATTTAACACTATATTGCCCAAGGAAGTCATTTTGACTGCTTTTTAATTTTAATTAGAAAAAAAATTATGTATGCAATGGCACAATTGTAATGACTTTTTGTACAACATATAAATGCGTTTGTTAACATGTTGTATAAAAAGTCACAAAATTCTAAGAAATTGTGTTATTATATACATAATTATCTTTCTAATTGATATTAAAAAGCAGTCAAAAGGACTTCCTAGGGCAATCTAGTGTGAAACCAATGTTTGACAGTAAAAATAGGATTTGATGCTTACAAAACCCATAGCGGAACAAATACTTGTAGCATAACTAATCCAGTTATAAGTACCTTATCTACAGATTATCATGTAACAACGTTAGCTTCTATGTTTATTAAATATGAATAGTATTTTTCACTGTTTCTTTTTTATATTTATAGTTTGAGGTACCCAAATAAATAAAATATTGGCCGTATTAAAAAGAGAATCAAGAGTATAAATAAATAATCATTATATCTAAATTTTAAAATAATAAAGCATAGATTTTTTATAAAATAAGTGTAAATAGAATATTTAAATAAACATATATAAAAATATATTTATTTTTATATGAAAAATTTTAAATATGCTTTTATTAAAAGTTTTCAAAAAATTTTATTCACATTTATAAAAATTGCTTTTTCTATAGTAGTCGTATTATTTCTTTTCTTTACAAAAAATTCTTTAATGACATTGTAATATTTATTTTTTACAAAAATTAGTAAATAAAATTTTTTTATTACTTTTTTTGTACTAAATGAGCAAAATAAAAGTTTCTTTATATATACTTTTCAAAACTTTGACTGCTTTTTATTATAGAAAAAAATTATGTATGTAATGCAATTGTTTGACTTTTGTACAAATAATGCAATTAAAGTCAAAAGTCACATTTTGAATTGTGTTTTAAAAAATAGTATAGATAAAAAGCTGAAGGTTGGAATTTATAAAAAACCTTTTACAGTATAGTTTATGGCTTAAAAATAGCGGAAAAAATAAGCATTAATAAAATTTATAAGTACTATTAAAATTTGAAATTTAGTTCTATGATTGAAGAAATTTTTCACTGCAAAAAAGTTTATCAGAGAAAAGACTTTATCCAACCGTCATATTTGGCTATTAGAATTTTAAAAAAATAAGCAAATTTAAAAAAATAAGAATTTTTTTAAAACTATTTACTATTTTTTATGGACCCAAAAGCTGAATATGTAAATATAGAGATTTATAAGAATATTTATCCCCTCAGCTTTAGTAAATAATTTTAAAATAAGCTTTTATAAATATATATAAAGTCGTATTATTTGATTTTTTAAAAAATTTTGAATTATTTTTTATGGACAAGTGGGAAATGGGAGCATTTATAAGAACCTTTATCAAATCGTCATATTTGGGCTACCTGAGTTAATAAAAATAAGCAAATTTAAAAGTACTATAAGGTTGAATTGTTGATTAAAACTTTTACAGAATTATAGTTTTATGGACCTCCAAAAGCTGGGAACCTGGGAGCATTTATAAGAACCTTTAACCAATCGTCATTTTGGGGGGTCCTTATTTAATAAAAATAAGCAAATTTAAAAGTACTATAAGGTTGAATTGTTGATTAAAAACTTTCACTGAATTATAGTTTTATGGTCCACCAAAAGCTGGGACCCTGGGGCATTTATAAGAACCTTTATCCAGTCGTCATATTTGGGCTACCTGAGTTAATAAAAATAAGCAAATTTAAGAGTACTATAAGGTTGAATTGTTGATTAAAAACTTTCACTGAATTATAGTTTTATGGTCCACCAAAAGCTGGGACCCTGGGAGCATTTATAAGAACCTTTATCAAATCGTCATATTTGGGCTACCTGAGTTAATAAAAATAAGCAAATTTAAAAGTACTATAAGGTTGAATTGTTGATTAAAACTTTTACAGAATTATAGTTTTATGGTCCACCAAAAGCTGGGACCCTGGGGCATTTATAAGAACCTTTATCCAGTCGTCATATTTGGGCTACCTGAGTTAATAAAAATAAGCAAATTTAAGAGTACTATAAGGTTGAATTGTTGATTAAAACTTTTACAGAATTATAGTTTTATGGACCTCCAAAAGCTGGGAACCTGGGAGCATTTATAAGAACCTTTATCCAATCGTCATATTTGAGCGTCCTTAGTTAAGGATAATAAGCAAATTTAAAAGTACTATAAGGTTGAATTGTTGATTAAAAACTTTTACAGAATTATAGTTTTATGGACCTCCAAAAGTTGGGACCCTGGGAGCGCGCCTGCCACTAAATCCACCTCTGAGTTTATCTTTTCTTAATAATCAGTATATTTTTATACCTCATTCAAATTTTTGCGCCATTGCATTCAACTTTTTATAACCTTAGATGTTAAAAGTTTAAAAATTTTAAATGTAATAATTCAATGAAATCAGTTTACAAAAGTCTATCTGTTTGTCAGTAAATAAACACCCACCAAAAACTGAAAAATAATAAATTAACAAAAGCTAAGTCTTAGTGTTGAGCATACTTGAACTTAGATCAACAGGAAAAACTATATCAATAAAAGGAAATATATTACCTTAAAAAACACCGTTAATTGTTTAAAAGTGTAAAACTTCTTATTACATTTAGTTTCATCTAAGTAAAGCTTCTTTTTATTGCGAAATCTTCTTTCTTTATTCTTCAGCTTATTTATTTTCATAAAGGATCTGAAAAGGAGAAAATATTTGGTTTTGTCAAAATCACAAAATATGCACTCAAAATCTTATATATTCATAATATATAAGATTTTGAGATATATATTCATAATAAGAATAATTCAAGATATATATTCATAATAAGAAACACAAATTAAAAAATTAAATTCAAATATCTGTTTTAATTTTGATGAAAAGAATACAATTGTTAACTCAAAGAAGCATTTTAAACAATTAAGTTACCTTTTGACTAATATCTTTACAAAGAAGAATAATTACACAAATTTTGTGGTGCAATTTTGTGCAAATGAGCAACTAGAAAACATTTTAGCTTCCTAAACAATTTAAATTTGATTTTTACAATGAAAAATAATTATGTAAAATTTCAAAGAGTAGTGCAATATTTTGCCTAACTTTACAATAAATTAAAATTTTACTTAATGTTTTTGCTCATGTGAAACTTGAAATCTTTTAGCATTCTATTTAAATCTGCTTTTGATCTGTTGTATTTAGTTTGTTACCTAAGTTGTACCGTGTACTTATTTTTTAATTTTTATTAGAATATATTGTTCATATTTGAAAAGGAATATAGTTTTATTACTTGTATCATGGCAAATTAAAAAACTCTTTAGTATTATTTAACTATCGATAATATGTGGTCAGTTACTAGAGACTTCATTTTTTAAAAAAACTACTTTTGTAGTATTATTTGCATCCGTTGTCAAGAAAGATTTTTCTATATATATTAATTCTTTATTAGGTAGTGCCAGCTGAGGTATTTACAAATAGAGTTTTACAGAAATGCGAATAAAATATTTCACACTTTAAGCTCAAAGATGTTGATTTCAAAGAAGTGCCCTTTTTCAACAGAGTTTGATGCTTTTTAAAATTTTGCAGTTTTCATTTAAATTATTTAGCTTTCAAGGGTTAAAACACAATTTTCAATCTTGTGAATTAAACTAACTATACTTTTCGTCAAGTACGAAAATAAAAAGCAAAGCATCTGAAAATAATGAATAAAAATTATAATATAAAATAATTTATTTCAAATATTTACCTTGCTTTTAATTTTCATTAGAGTTTAATTATCTTTATAAAGTCTACAAAAGTAAAGCAGTTCACTGTTTCATACAAATACTCAATCGAAGAATTGAAAAGTTTTGCAGATTCTTTGACAGAATACACGCACACTTTTCATAAAATCTTTATATAATCGAAATTTTTAAAAATTATAAATTAGAATTATGTACAACCCTGACATTTTTATGCTTATATATTTTAATTATATCTATTCTAAATTTAAAATTTTAAAAATGCTGAACAGGTATTTGCCAGAAGTTGCCTTGAAGTCTATGGAATCAGATTCCATTTTTGGCTTTAATGTTTACAGCAGTTTGAAATTTTGTTTAAGTAAGTCATGGTATCATCAGATCTCATGAATTGGAACACTGTTCGTTCAAACTACGAGAAAAGAGAAACTAGAATCGCAAACTAGAATCATTCATTATTAATAAAGATCATTAATAGTCAATAAGTAATCAAAAGTTTACAAATAATGACTCTTTTTATCCTTTAATGTCTCTTGTACAGATTTCATAATATCCCTGTGTAAAAACCATCGTATACAAGTTTTAACATCTAAAATAAGATATGGGGATTATCAATATTCAGTACATAATTAAAAGTTAACCACTTATAACTGTTTTGATCGATGGGGAATAAACATTAATGTTTTATTTTAGATTTTATATCTCTACATAAAAACAAACACGTGCATGTTTACACTTCTAACACCAGATAACGGGATTATCAATACTCAGAACAAAATCAAAAGTTATTCAATCCGGGCTGTTTTTATCGAAGTTTGTTTGAATGTTTACATTACCAGTTTCATAAATCAACATAAGTATATAATATATATTTTAGTTTATATTCATGATATCCCAAAGACAGTTCACAAACTATCGTGCAAGGAGGCAATTACATGTATTTTACACATCAAATAATTGAAATTTTAGAGTTATTATTTTTAGTTTTGAAATATAATTTTAGTGAAAATTAGGTTCTTTTTTGTTTTCTATATAATTTAGAGGTAAATAATTCATGTATGGATTTCAAATTATGTATACCGTAAAGCTATAGTAATATCAACTGAATTTCTGAAAAAAAAATTGTATTTTTAAGGAAAGATAATTTTTGATAATTGATAAGCAAGACTGTATTTGTTATTTGCATTCTAATACATTCTAATGCGTTCTAATACAGAGAGGAGAAAGCTTACTACAAATTACTCTTTCAAATAATGAACCAAAATTTGTTTTCTTTAAAAATGTTGTAATATATTTTCCCTTAACAAAACTACATATTGGTGTGATTTGGAGCATTACCATATATTTTTATGCTACAAGAGTTTTAATGAAGTCAGAACTACTTAAAACTGAGTTCGAAAAGTTACGAAAATTCATACCAGCAAGGGGATTCGAACCCAAGAACTATGCTACTTAAGTGTAGCCTATTTCACTATCGTTCGGCATTAGGCATTTACCAACTAAAAATACCAGTTAATACCAGTTAAAAAGAAATGTCAATCTTTCTTTTAAAAACTGATGAAGAGATAATTTCTGTTCGTTTTTCGATTTGTTTATAATTATGAGAGGTCTCAAATTCATCTCAAATAAACAGAGATTATGTATTTGAATTATAGTTTTTAGTATCACATACTGTTCATCAATGCGGTATATATGTTTCAAATATTTTGCAGACATTTATAACATTAATAAAAATATTAAGAATAAAAGGATTTTGAATCATTGAAGTTAATGCAAAATGTATAAACAAGGCTTTGCAATCTGGAAGATACTATTTCAAATATTTAGAATCCTAAATTCCATTGTCATACAAAGCATAGATCATGTCTGGAATTAATTGTTATAAAAATAAGTTTAATCATTTTAATGATAACAGTTAACAATCAAATATTTTTCAAGAAACTCCTTGAAATTCATCCACTGCGAATATTTTTGAAGAACTCCTTGAGATGCAAACCAAAGCAGGAATCTTTATCATTCAGTTCCAGAGAATTTTCTGCTGGAAATCTCTCTTGGTGCCTGGAATTAAAATAAAGTATGGTTACAAATAACTATAGCATTAAATGTTTAGTTGCATATATTTATTATTAATTCATAAGAATATTAATATTGCTCCGTTAAAGTTAACTCAAAATGTACAAACAAGGGAAATGACAAATTATGATATTAGTTTATTAGTATACAAATTTTAAAATTTCGTAGAAAATTAATAGATTAAACTACATTGGGATTTTTCTCTGGTAGTTCAAAATGTTCATTAAATGTTTGATTACGAAGAAATCCTTAATAATTGGTTTATATTCCTTTGTTCTCCATTTAAGAATATTTAACATTAGTTTAATAATTAACGGATCAAAGGATTCAAAGGATAATAGTCAAAGGATCATACGTTTAGTATTGCTAACTTTCACATTTTGTATTTAAATTATCTATTTGTTACAACCACAAACTCTATTCTAGCACTAGGAGATTGGTAAGAATATCTATAATTCATCCTTTTATTATTTCTATACATGTATATGTTGTTATTTGATAAAAAAAAATACATGGAAAAAAATTCATTTTTAACATTTAAAAAGGGATACATTTCATTCATAGTCACTACATTTTATATAGAAATACTAGTGTTTTCAAACAATTATTTTAACTTTATAAAAACATAAATCTTAAAATTATTTAGTTTTTTTTTCAGTACTTTTAATGAATTTCTAGAGCAGTTTATAAAATACAATTGTTTACGTATGAATATACATATTACACACAACATCATATAGATGAATGTATGAAAAAAATAGCAGTTCTGCCATACTGGACTTATTCGGACTTGATTAATTCAATATTTTAGATAGTTCAAACTGTACAAATTCTTCTTAAACTTTCTATTGGATGCAATATTAATTCAAACTTGGTTAACTTGATACAATGTTCGGAATTTAAAATTTATATATATATATATATATATATATATATATATATATATATATATATATATATATATATATATATATATATATATATATATATATATTCTTTTCTTTCCAAAAATTCAAAGAAATTTGTTAAATTTTGAGTTTTTATCCGCTTACCTCTGTAACTGAATGTAAGGGTGGATAATACAATAAGTGTGATAAATTACAAAGAAAAATCGAAATAATTAACTTAGAAAAATCTATCCAGCAGAAGAGCAGTAGGATGGTATTACCAAGTATACCTCCTACCTCTTCATAAATTCCGCTTTAAAATATAAATAAATCTTTGACTAAAAAAAAAAGAAGCAGAAACAAATAGAAAACGTTTTGAGGGACTCCAAATTTCATGACTTCGAAAGCTATAGCTATGTTAAAAAATAATAAGACGATTTGTTGAAGCACAAAGTAATATTAGGTTTTGGTAGTCTGTTGAACTAAAGACTAGTTATAAAATAGTAAAGTAAAATTTATTCAATAGATTGTAGTTAAAAAAAAGGACTAGTAAACAGATTTGGAAGGCGTAAATTATGTATTTCGACATGCTTGTTTAACACTGTCTGCTCTTACTCCAAACATTAGTTTTGTAATCTTGAGCTTCCACGATTTAAAGAAACATTTTTCTGTATGAACTGACCTAAATTTTTACCTATTGTGAATATTTCATATTTTTTATTCATTAAGTCAAGTGTCTGTTATCAGATTATTTATCTATTACTGGAGTAATGTCTTGAATGTTTTGTGATAAGTAGAAGACAAAATTAGATTGTCTTTTTTTTTTTTTAATTTTTTACTTCATTTAGGTTTGGAAATATTGCGCCCCTCGACTGTTTTACACGGTGCCAAACGGAATGTTAGTCTTACGTTTGGTGAAGATCGATTTTTTAAAAATTTATTAATTGTCTTTTATAGTGGCACCCGATCTCATTATTGAACTATAAGACAAACTAGTTCTGAAGGTACAAATCCAGGATATTATACTAGCTGAAAATTATAAAATCTATTTGAACGTGACAAATTTTCAATGCTGGCTTCTTTGGTCAAAAATTAAACACTATCTGTAAGCATCTTTAAATGCAAGCAACATTTCTCAACATGAAGTTCTTGAATTCTAAGAGCACGATTCTAATCACTATTGCGTACCTATACAACACTACAAATTTCAATGTCCAAATGATCAACGAAAGTTGATCATGTTCCGTAAACATTAAAGTCTTTATGTTAAAAAGATATTTTTACGAATGATATATTATTTATTTATTATACATTTCATGATTGGGATATGTAGGATGTAATAGTAAGATTAGGCTAATTAAGATGTATTTATATTTAATATTGTTATATATACATGAATCTCCTATCAGCTTAATATTTTTCATTTCTAATACCGCTTTAAGTCTTGTAAAACTTGCATATGCCTTTTGTAAATTATATTACCGCTCAAAACAAAAATAGAGTGATTGAATAACTACGTAGAAATCTGCGAAAACCTGTAAAATTTGTATGTTAAAGATTCTATAATACTGATTAAATTGTTTCAGATATTTATAGAAAAACACTTTGTAAATTGTATATTTTTTCAAAGAATTTATATAGTTAGGTAAACAGGATATTTTAATCCATTGAAAAAATCATTATAACATTTTACCCATTCGCTAAATTACTGTAAATAGAGTAAGACATTTCGGATTAGTGATTTGATCTGAGTTTTATGTGAAGGCAAAAATGGAAATACATTTGATTCAATAGCAAGTATTGTCTCTCTCCTAACACCTTAAATTCTTTTTTTCAATACATCATGAAAATAAGGAAATTAATTATTTCCTTTATTCGTTTCTTAATCTTTAAAATTTCTTGAATTAGTTTCAGAAGTGATATTCATATTATCTCATATTATAGTGACTAGTGCTTAAATTATATTCAAAGTTTTCGACAGTCTATTTGTATTGATCACAAAAATATTTATTATAGACGCATTAGAGTTGTCTTTGAAATTTTTATAAACTGCTTTCAACAGTTATTTATTACTATCTTATTTTTAGTTATTTATCAATTTGCCCTTCATTTCTCAAGGATTACCTCTTTTCAGTCATTTAAGAATGTCGCATTTTATTCTTTCTTTTAATACATATTTCCCTCATCATCTTTCCTATCCGTAAAAATGAATACACAACTGGCCTGCAGTTAAGTCTGAAAAAAAATAGGCAAAAACTTTATAATGATTTTATATTCGCAATTCATGTGCTTCATATTGACCATTCGTAATATATATATATATATACATATATATATATATATATATATATATATATATATATATATATATATATATATATTTCTTACAAAAGGCTTAAGAACTAATTCAAAATTTTTAGTTAAATGTAATTTAATAATTGTGTCAATAATAATTAAAATTAATATTTTAAAAATAAACCCGTTATGAACCAAAAAACCTAACGAATTTTGTTAAGTGTTATGTTAGTCATAATACCCCGTCCGTCTGTATATGTAACCTATATATAAGGACTTAACAAAATAAAATTATACTATAATTTTCAATTATTAATATACATACACCTGTGAGTAATTTGTTTAAATTTAATATATTCTTGTCATACAAGAGTCAAGTAAAAACTGCCCTTAACATTGCTATTTAATTATTCTAGATATTACATATTCTGCATGGATAATATATGCAGGGAATAATATATGATAAAGATGCATTCAGAAAATTTCGTGACAAACCATTTGTTGTCGCACTGACTGAATCAACCAACCATTTTTATAGGCTCAGGGGTCAGTCACTGACAGCATACCCGCCCTAAATTTGTGGTCAAGCCCTAAGGGATATAGTTCTCTGAACGTTCACAGGAGGAAAGTATGTCACGTTCAGGGTGAAATTGAACTATGTGCTATTTACTAGTATAAGAAGCTCTCGGGACCTGTTCTCTATTCATGGTAAGATGCTATTTTAAGTTTTACAATTTTACTAGTTACTGGGACAGTGGAATTTCCATATTAACAAATTGCAGTGAAAATTTCGATAGTTTCATTCCATTCAATTATGAAGTATAATTATTAATGAATTACAAAAAGGGTTTTTTAATGTTTATCAGCGTATAATGAATGTAATTAGTACTACAACAAAAATTATATTATTACTAATAATAATATAAAAAAGTTTAAAGCAGAATTGATGTCATTAACAAATAATACAAATATTCCAGATGCATTTCTATCAGTATATATTTGAAATTTATATTATTTATCATGTAGATTATACAATAGTTAGTATTAAGATGCTATGAAACACGTAATATACCCATACATTATTTAAAAGAAGGAAACTTTGATAATTTCACTATTATACACTCCTTTTAAATGTAATCTAAATTTTATTGTAAGGTCTGAAAATTATGTTATAAATAAAAATATTCATATTATATCTAAAAGAAATTAGTACGGAGCATTTTGAATTAATCTCATTTTGAAACTTGAAACACATAAAAAATAATGTTTTACTTTCAGGTTTTAACCATTAACATAAATGTATTTTCAATCACACATATCGTATTCAATCAAATCTACTTAAAATCAATAATAGCTAGTTTTAAAAGGCCACTTTCACTTAAAATTAACATAGTACATTTCTATTCCCATATTCCTCAAGCTGACAGCTTTTTTTTTTATTATTGATAACGGAACTAAAAATTTGGTTAATTTCTGAATAATACTTTTACAAGTCATTTCTTAAAAGTCTTGCTTGAACAAACGATAGTCTAATGGTAGGGCGCTTTTCTTCAGTACCGGAGTTAAAGGGTTCTAATCTCACTGCTGGCATGGATGTTCGCAGGAGTTTGAAATTGACTTTAAGCAGTAGGTCCCAGTCTTATTAGCCCCCGTGAGCCTAACGGTACACCATAGATTTCCAAACCAAACTTCCGTGATGATTTTTTTCTTTTTACTTTTGTCATTTGTAAATTATATGATTCTTTAAAGCATAAAATATATAGACCTAATAAAGAAAATAAAATTCACTTAAACACAAGTTGACTTTTAAAGTATATATATATATATATATATATATATATATATATATATATATATATATATATATATATGCATATATATATATATGTGTGTGTGTAAATATTTGAAAACAAATGTTTGTATTAAATTATAGTTGAATATTTATTTTATTCTTTGAACCTCAGTATTATTAATGAGAGCAATATACTCGTAATTCAAATCAGTATAAATACTAAAATTTCGAAGTTAAATAGTTTGTCTTTTTATTACATGACTCTAATATATCGTGTGTCTAAATATAATGTTTAAATATTGCGGAATAAATTCTTCATAGTCGTATGTATTTCATTTGGTTTACAAAGTAAAAAAGACAATTACTTTAAAAATTTAGCTTCTAATCGATATTTCTAATAATCGATATAAAATTTTTCATGTGGGTAAGTAAATTCCTGTTTTTGTTTGTATTGACATTTGTAACCTCTATTATTCTGTCCTCATTAATACTTTAGATTTTTATACATAATTCAAGATTATATTAGTTTAAAAGTGAGGGCAATGAAGGTTTGTGGAAACTATTAACTTTTTATGTGATTTTCGAATTTTTCATTTGTACTTTATAAAATGCAAGGTGATTATAATTAAGGTTTTGAAATGTTAAACTTAACCTGAATATACTTAAATGGGAATTTGTATGGTAAATGAAAACAATTCTTTAAAATATTATCTGAAACGCAAATAATGCACAGCTCCCGTTTCTGTAAAAAAGCTTCACAGACAAACTTCGATCTATCACACAGTCAAAATGAGTTTATCAGACTCAATACTCGAAATACACGTAACCGATGTTTCCATGTAATGTTCATGTCACAACTTGTGATTAGCATACTATGTATTTTATAATTAGTATGTGAACTATCATGCCCAAGCACAATAGCAGCTTTTGATAAAATCAGGCGAAAATTCACAAGGCAAATTCCTGTTGCTTCATTTCTATTCATATTAACGTTAAGGTTATTTTGACCAGCGCTTCGTAAAAAGTGTAACTTTAATTATAATGACCCTGCATATTACCGATTCTTCATCTATTTTCATAAGTAATGGTCTTTAGCTTAAAGAATTTGACTAGCAGGCTGCAAACTTTAGTTAGATTTCATTGTACAATATTATTTTAATGTGTAACTCAATCGCCATAATCCTAAAAAATTTAAATAGTTTTTAGCATTGACATTTTAAGATAAAATTGCTCATTTTTGTTGCCACATTAGAATCTTATTTTTAACAATTTTAAAACTTGCTGTACTTCTGAAACAATAAAATCACTCAAAAAAAATTTAATATTAACTATCAGTGATCATACTACATGATAAATCTTTTTTTTTACCCCATAGTAGATATAGCTATTTATTTTATATTTTTTTTCATTGAATTTCCAATGAATTTCTTTTTGTGAATAAAACGTTATAAATTGATGTCCTTATCCCCAGATATTTAAAATTACATAGAGATACCATCGATTGAGATGCGACCAGTTGGTATACTCTGTCTTTATAAGTTTTGCATAGATAGTTTTTATAATTTTTTTTTAAAAAAAAGGACATATATTTATATAAATATATATTGTGTGCATATTGTTTGTAAGTGATTACCAGCGAATACAGTTTTTGCATTGCTATTTTTTATACATTTAGATATAGATGGTTCTTAATGTTTTAAGCATTTTTAACCCATAATAATAACAAAAGGGGATATTAACATACTCAGCTGGCATAGTACTACTTTATATTTTAGTCTACTTTATATAACAGTCAATACTTACCCTTATAGTTTGTGAGCATACTTGCACGTGTTAGAAAAAAGTACATTATTCAATTATTAAAACATTAATTGTAATGTATTAATAATGGATTAATGCACTTTAAATCAATATTTTAATATTTGAATTATGTAACTATTTAAGTAATCATTAATTTATTATTTGGTATTTAATTATTTGTAATAATAACGGAGGGTTTTCTAGGGATAATTCCGACAGTGTATACTGGTTTGTTTTCGGGATTTGATTCTTCAAAGCCATATACTAAAATGCTATGCGTCTATCTCATAACTTTCAAATTAATAAAAAAAATTAATTTGCGTTATGTAAATTATTCTTAAAGAATTTAGCATTTTTTAACTCATGGAACTAGAGCTGACGTTGATATACTGAGCTGACATCATGTTACTTTAAATTTTGCTTTATTACTGTTACGACCTAACCTTTTAGTTTACGAGTTTACTTGTGCATGTTAAAAAAGGATATTATTTGTATAAATTAAACATTTAAGTATTTTTAATAATAACTGACAGTTTCATAATAATAATTCAATCAGTATATACTCGCTGTTCATTTTCTGAACTGTACTCTTCAAAGCTGTATTTTGTCATTTAAATACAATCTCATTATATTTTTAAGTTTTTTGATACATACACCAATGGCAGTTATATTTGAGTTAAAATTTTATGAAATCTAATATTTTCCAAGGAGCTAAGTTTATTATTCCATTTATATTTATAAATTGTATAAATTTTATTGGTACTTTAATTGACATTAGTGGAATTTTATCGGCACTGAAAAGATTTTCGATTGGATATACATGGTTCAGAGGTGTCATCTTTAAAGTCACAATAAAATGTCACCTCAAACAGGACAACAATAGGTGTATGTATTAAACACCAGAAGGAAAAATTCAATAAAAGTATATTAAAATGATATATAATTATTTATTTACCTTAAAATAAGTCTCGAGTATGTACCATCCAAATAGTTTTTATTGAACAGTCCAAATTATTTTTATTGAACAATTTAAATTATTTTTATTGAACAGTCCAAATTATTATTGTAATCTGGTCAGTCATTATAACAAATATCTATGTATTTAACTTATACAAATAATCCATTTTTCTCCTTTGAGTAGTGACAAAACAGAACATACCTAGTAAATTATTTAATTATAAACTTAGCTTTAAGTAGATTTTACCTTAAATTGTAAATAATTCTATGTAGAATGAAAAAATATTTTACTATCTCGTATCATTTTTAGTATCTTTTATTATCTTCCGACTTTGTAATTAAGTTATACAAGTTAATCCGTGGTCAAAAGTTAAATTTAAAAAGAACTAAATATATTATTTAATGAGGTATTACGACATGCTGAGTTGGAAAAACCAAAGACAGCTAACTAGGCTGAAACTAGTTTTACAGTAAGTTTAACATAAGAGTTCCCATTTATGTAGATTCCGTGACATAGTATATGTCTATGAAAAGAAGTTGAAAAACAAAACGAAATTCAAGGACATCGACAAGATAATCTTAAAGAATATTTTCGCTTAGTTATTCAAATTAGCTGTCAGATTACTATGATATATCATATCATTATATCCTATTTATTTATCTTAATATATACTTTGTTGCATGCTTTTTTAGATTCTTGAACTTCTGTACGAAATTCCTTAATTTTAGTTTTGACTAATAACATAAAAGAACATTCTGGAAGTCACTTTTATATGAACATAAAAGTAACTTTCAAAATATTCTTTTTTACATACATGTAAAGAGTGGGAACAATTAAGGTTTTTATTTATTTATTATTTACTTAAGCTTTTGGTTGAAACCCTTTTTTTCACTGAGATAGTAGGGACAATATTTCATTTTATGTTAATTCCACCTCTGATCGCCATTCAAAACTTTTAAGTATGCATATATATATATATATATATATATATATATATATATATATATGTGTGTGTGTGTGTGTGTGTGTGTAACTAATTTGTATTAATTGCTGTATAAACTAATATAAGTTAACCTACTCTTATGAAAAAACAGTGATATTTTTATTAGAATGAAATTGATAATGTATAAACTTTGAACTTTATCGGAAAATTACATTTTTACAGACAAAATGTGAATATGTACTGTTATTTAAACATTTCCAAGCACTGAAACTCACTAAATAAAAAAGCTACACTCTTACGACGGACATTATTTTATTATCATTAAACTATTTTTGTCAAAACTAATATGCCGTTGGAAATCAATAGAAACTGCAGTAGCATTTACATGGGGTTTATATATAAACCCTTTTTTTTAATATATGTATATACATACATACATATCACCACACGCATGCATATATGCATATATATATATGTATATGTATGTATATATATATATATATATATATATATATATATATATATATATATATATATTGGAAACAGGGTTTTCTTAACTGCTGAAAAAAGTGATATCAATATTTGCAGAGCAATTTTATTTATTTCTTTTGGTAATCTAAAAGTTTCATTCTGATATCAATTTAAAATGAAATTTTTTTTATTTAATAAATAAAAAAATTCTCTTTTTAAATTGTGTTCTGCACTTTTCATTTCCATTTCCCAGAAATTTTAGAACAATAATGATCGAATGGATAAAGTAATGCTCTTCATTACCGGAGTTTGGGGGTTCGAGTCCGATTGGTGACATCGCTGTACATAGCCGTTCGGAAACGATTTTAAGCAGAGGAGACTAGCATCATAAAAATTTGTATACCAAATAGTAGATCCTAGCACCAAATAAAAACCAGAAGTTTAGAGTATCAGTTGCATTGTAAATCATTTGAATAGCAACACACTGAACTAATTACTATGCATTTCTAATTTAAGATATAAGAAGGTATCAGTTTTAATGCTGAATATTTCTTCCATTATCGTTACTAACATAAAACTGTAGCTGTGTTTGAGAGACTAATAATTTATAAAATACTTTTAAAGAGTTTTGCGACGTTTTATTTCTTGGAAACAGGGATTTTCTAAAAGCTGTGGAAAGTGATATTATAGGCCGAACAGTTTTTTTCGTTATTTTTACAAACAAAGGTTTTCACTCTGTCTTACAATTTAAAAGACATGTTCACATAATTAAATTATTTTTTGTGCTGCCCAATTCACTTTTTCAGAGATTTAGAGTATACATTTGCTTGATTAATTCTTTGGTGAGCATTCTATGGTACTCAACCATTAATTTTTTATACCAAACTGAATTTAATTTTAATGTTAAAATTTTTTTCTGGAATCTGTTACTGGTAGAAATATTTTTAGGAGAAACGAAATTCAACAAATTATTTAAAAGAATAGAGTTGTGATGTTTAAAGACATCATTTTCTCTAAAGTCTTTATATGTTTATCCTGCTACCTGACTTGTATAACATTTTAGACACAAAAAGCATTTTTTTAATAGTTAAAGATTTATATTGCTTTGTTCAGTTATATTTTGTGGTTATCTAACAATATATTTTAAGTGTTAGTAAAATACAATGAAACACCATTGGTCCCATAAATGTTCATTCTTTTATAATTTTTTATAACTTTATTGGTATTCATTTTTTCGCATTATATAGTATGAAAACATACCATACAACTTAAATTACTTAGAAGTAATCTTTTGCTCACGACAGCCTCCTAATATATTCTTAATTTTTTTTCCTGCTTGTATATGACAAACATATACTATGTATGGTATTTGTCTTTCCATTAATCATTTATATTTGCAACTGTATTATGTATTAGTTGTAAACACTGTGATTGACTTTTATCTGTACGATGTCTAATTAAAACAGAACCTACTACTTAAATCCAATTTCAAACTCTACAAACATCTATGTCAGCAGGGAAATTTGGATCTGTGAAAGATGGTACTCTATTAAAAGTTTAAAAAATAATAATAAAAATATGTAGGTACTGTTATTACTTTCTATGGATGTACAAAATTAGTACTGTGCATTTATAGTTAGAGACTTATACTGTTTTGTACAGTTACACTTTGTGGTTATCAAACAATATATTCTAAGAATTAGTAAAGTACAATAAAACATTAATCATCCCATAAATTTTCCTTCTCTATTAATTTTTCTATAAATTCATTGGTATTCATTTATTCGCATTATAGGGTGAGAAAACATATTCCTTAAATTATGCAGAACTAATCTTCTGTAACGTTTAGGTGTTTTTTAGTAATCAAAATTCAAGCTCGCTATGCCAAAACTCGTGGCAGTTTCGAGTAAAATGTAACTGCATTTAACATATTTTAAGTGAGACTTTCTTTTTAATATAAACCGACATTATATGGTAACTTTATCTAAAAGGTACAAAGCAACTTATTTTCTGAATAGAAACTCTGAAGACAGTAAATGTTGTATATAACGCTATTATAGGAACCCAGAATAATGATTTTATAGAGCGCTTATCTCTTCAGAAGTTTGATCATTTGTGTAACCAATGTTTATGTACGCAGTGGGGATATGATGTGTTGGGTTCTATTTAGATATCTAAATTAACATCATTAAAATTAGAATGTAAGTATTTATAAACACAATCACTAAACTTCTAGGGATTTTGTATTGGAAAAATAAGGAATGCTTTGAATAAGTAAGGAATTTCACGAGATCAATGAAAATATGGCCATAACCAAGTTTATCGCCATATACAGTTATGTTATACACATGTTTCTATGTAGTAGGTAAAGAAAAGCATTTACCATTTATATAAGCGTAGCTTTATGATTTGCGTTTGTTTTATACTAACCCTTTTATATGAGTCTAAGATCAAAGCTGTTGTGACAACTAGTCAGAAAGAAAATTAGTATTTGAAGAGAAAAAATTTGCTCTCTCATACTTAACTGCCTTTCTCCGGGAAAGTGCTTCTATAAACATTGACTTTTAAACAAAAATGTTTAGAAAAAAATTATAATTTATAGCAATACTCAAACTATAAACAGTCCTTAACTGTATCTTCAATAAAAATGAAGAGAAGAGCAATAGATTACGAGTTTTATTTCAGCAGAGTAGTATGTTAAGAAAGAAGTAATGTTAGGAAAACATTCCTTTCACTATTAAGGGTGAATCAGTGAATGAATATGTATATTCTTTAAATGTCCCTGCTGCAAATAACCTTCTCTTTTGAGAAGCCAACTCTAAAAGCCATTTCTATGTAAACATGCACTTTGTATCATCGTTTTTGTGGATATGGGTCCAAGCCTTTGAAAAACAACCTTAGTCTGCCCTTGGAAGAAATCAATATGTATTCGAAGAAAAGCCCAAAAAATTTCTTATGCCCCGTTATATACGAAAGAGGCAGTTTAATTTTTTTCTCCAGTTCTCTAGATGCCGATTTATGTGCTAAGAAATCTATCCCCTTTTATTTCAGCGCAGGGGAAAATATTGTAGAGCCTGTAGGAAAGCGACCATAACTTACAGCACCGTAAAACATTTAAGGCACTTTTTTTTTCCTTTTATAACGATCCTCCGTGCCCTTTGCCGTATGAAATGCAAAATGGGGAGGGGGATAATGTAAAAATTGAAATTTCTTCTTGAGTTTCAGGTGCTTGGGAGCACTGAGGGAATATTAATGAAGTACAGAAAGGAAAACTTTAGTATTGTAAAAACGTGTTTTGTAAATGCCAGTTGAAATAATAAATACATTTATACTTTTTGTGTATATTTAAAATTACTACATTATAATACTACATTTTTTAAGACTTAGATATTAGTTTTTAAACTGAACATAAAGTAATATCTAAAAACTTAATAAAATAATATAGCTAGCTAGCTTCTAATTCCCAAATTATTGTTACAATCGGATAAATACGCTTTTTCACATTCTTTTATAATAGGGAACTCCCATTTTCCTATCTTTTATCATCATCTTTTTCCAATATATTGGGTATTAAAAGAATTTCATCGGCGTCTTTCATTACATTTGAAACCATTTATTTTAAACAAAAGATCTCACTTTTTGAATGCAAAATCTATTAAGATATTAAAAAAAACTGTTATGTAATTCATCTGTTTGAAATTAAAAGCATTTTCTAGTTATTTTCATTGGAGAGGTTGAATCTGTTAACTAACATTTTATGTTGTGTAATGAGATTATATAAAGTTTTGAATGGCATCAAAATTGTCAGAAACCACAGCAGCTTGTCATAAAATACTGTATTAGACAATTTTTAAACAGATTTTTATGAATCCTGATTATAATTGGTCTTAGAATTCATATGCGTGTGTATTTTTAATATTTTAAATATCCTCCATCTCTTAAATTTTAACTTATATCACAATTAATTCATAGCATTCATCCCTTTCTTTAAACCTCTTAGCAATACAACTTTCAAATAGATACGAAATTTCTAAGCATGCATTCAGTGCATTTCTAAATATTCTGTCA
Organism: Pardosa pseudoannulata; assembly: GCA_032207245.1. Lineage (NCBI taxonomy): Eukaryota > Metazoa > Arthropoda > Arachnida > Araneae > Lycosidae > Pardosa > Pardosa pseudoannulata. Next base: position 91,956,426 of record CM063503.1, on the reverse strand, counting down.
GAATCTGTCACAGCTGGATAGCTTAGAGTGCTCAAACTTCCCACTAGCAACTGAAGTTTCCTGTCCCACCACTATTTAAAAACACTCTCTTTCATTGAAATTAATTCTAAATAGCTGACTAAACATAATTTTGTTCATTGTATGTCGTTGAAAGCTTATCCGAGTCTTTACCACATAGATGAAGAAACAAGTCTTGATGCAAGCACACGTTTTTTCCATCATGAGCTATTAAAGAGTTGTGAAAAAGAGTCTGAATTTCAACGGTTCCATTCCCAGTGGATGACTGTTTATGTGGACTGTTATGTGTTTTTTTTAATAACGGGGAGTCACTTGCTTATAAAGCATTCGCCTATAAAATGATCATTTTATTTATGATTTTTTTTTTACCATATTATTTACGAGAGAACAATATACAGTCAAGTTCATTCTCTATGACTAGACAACCAAAACTTACAACCAAGCCTTGAGTTATTTGAATTCAAAACCTCCACCGTTACAGGTGAATACTCTAACTACTATTGCGACATGTTTCACCAAATAAATAGCCAAGATAGGCTATTCCCCCTTCAGAAAGTTTCTTAAAGCTTAATAGAAAACAGACTAATTACATGTATATTTATGCATGCATGTGAACACTAAATCTTAGACACTTAAATTAAACATTATCCTGAAACTATGTAACATTTTATTATCATCGATGTATAAATCGATGTTTCGATGCATCGAAGGATCGAACTTCTCCTCTAGTGAGTGCACATGTTAGTAATGTATTGAGTGTAAATTTCGCTGCTGCAAGGTAAAAACACAGGAGAAAAATCATCTTTCCCCGAATGTCTAAGTAGAATCAGCTGCCTTTCCCACTCTCTCCTTCTCTTCCTCCCGAAGCTGGTAGTCTCTCACCAGTTGAAGAACGCTTGTAATTTGATCCCAACGGAAACGTCTCTAGCCGTTATATAGAATACAGAGGCTCCTTAACTTTAAGAGTTCTTCAACATACAAAGTTTACTAGATGAGTTGTCGATCGGTCATTCTTTTGCTTTGAGTTAGGAGTCGAAAAGGCAAATACAAGTGAAAAGCCAAAAATCAGAGAAAAAGAAAGAGAGCGTTCTTTTCTTTGATGCTTTATTTTTCTGATATATAGCATCTATAAAAACGAGTAGCAAAAAATGTTTTTAAAAAAAATTCCAGATTCATTGCATATAAAACAGATATATGGAAATTTTGTAGCTGTATTTGATTTAAAAAAAAAAAAGTATATCATAATATTAAAACGGTTCAAAAAAATAATTCTTTTTAACTTTTTATTTTCTTTGCTTACGTACCTATTGTAGTGATTCATTTCAAAACAGGTTTAAAAGAAATTCTATTCCAAATTCACATCAACTACTCGGCAATAAGTGGTAGATGTTTAAAAATTTTACACACTGTAATAAGAAATAATAGAATTAAAATCCAATAGATTCCAGTCATGACAGTTAAAAACACATTTTTAACACAACAAAAGTGTATATATTTTTAAAAAATAACTTTTTCTTATGTCAAAAGTGAGTGCAAAAAGTTAAAAAAAAATCTCTGATACATCACATATGAAACAAACGTATTTGAATTTTGTAAATTTGTTTGCATCCGAAAGAATATAACATGATATTATAACAGTTCTAAAAACCAATTTATTTTTCTAATGGTATACTTTCGTTTTTATTACATACCTATTGTAGAAACTGCATTTTAAAACAGGTTAAAAAGAAATCTTCTTCCAAATTGCCATTATCTACTCAGACAGAAATGATGCATATTTGGATACTTTATACACTGTAATAGATAAAAATAGAATTAAAATTCAAGCCATTACGATCAATAGAGTCAAAAATCTAATTAAAAACATCAGTAATACACTATAATTCAAAAGCCTATGTAACATTAACGTTATGACGGTTTAAATTGCATGCTTTAAATTAAGCAAGGTAACATATTTAACGCTTAGATATTATATGAAAATCAAAGAAAAAATTATTTTCTGAATTACCAAATTGAAAATGATATTCTAGATTATGTAGGAAAACTACAATGAAAGTTCTCTACAGAACCATAAAAAAAATAAAAATAAAAATAAATAATTAAAAAAAATTAATTTAAATAAAAGTCATTTTGAGAGGTGGCTTATTAATAGAGGAGATTAGAAGGGCAAATTTTCATACAAAAACATACATTAAAAAATAATATTGAATTTGTTTATCATATTTCAAGCCTAAAACTTAAAAGATTTAATTAACTGAAGTTTAATTTGATTTTAAGAATATCAATTTTTTTTTTTTTTTTTTTTTTTGCTATTATTATTCAATTACAGGGAAAGGGCAACATAGCTATTTCACAAAGGTGTAAGGCTGTTTTTGGGCTTGCCACACAATACGAATATCCGATATTCTTTAGTCTGATTTTTAATCTTTATTTATTCCAATTATATTTCGTATTGTTAGAATTATTTTAAAATAATAGAAATAAATAATTTTTAAAGTTTTAAATTATATCGTTTATTTTAAATTATTTATTTGTATTATGGATGAGTTTTTTTATCGGAGGGTTGGCAGAATTTCTTAAATGGGCTATTCCAGTCCTTTATCAAAATTTCTGGAATTCCATATCTGATTCCAAGATTTCTAGATTCCCCCACGGAAGTAATTCTGACCTTCTACTGAGAAGTTTAAAAGTGGTTTTTCAGGGAGGGAACCCGGAAAAATGCTCCT
>CM063503.1:91938682-91948682 GCA_032207245.1 Pardosa pseudoannulata | reverse complement strand
TGAAAATCTACGTATCAGATAATTTAAATGGTACAAAAGTCCCAATATTCTAAAATAGAAAATCAAGGGGGGAAAAATCCCTCAAAAGGAAGAAAATATACTCAAAGGAAGAAAATATTTCCGATATAATACGAATATGGTGTGGATCATTAGTTTGTTAATATATTTTACCTTTCCTTATTTTTTCCGTTGCCGAATTGTAAAACTCAATAAAGAAATTAAGAGAATTTTTTTAAGCCTACGTATCAGCTAATTTAAACGTCTCAAGAGTTTCATTATTTTAAAACTGAAAATTGAAAGGGGAAGAAGAATCATCAAAAGAACAAAATTTCTTGTTATTCCAAAAACTTCCCAGTTAAACGTTTAAGTATCATTATGAGAATAAAACGATATAATTTCTATGTTCTTTTTATGCATGTTGTAATTTTTTGTACACAAAATGCATCTATTTTTTAAGAGGAAAATGTACAAATATTGCATCTGTCATAATAGTAATATTTTGAGTTATTGACTTGACTCAAGGTAATGAATCGTACAACTCATTAAAAGAATGAAAAAGAATCTTATTCAAAACATACGTATCAGATAATTTAAACGGTACAAAAGTACCAATATTTTAAAACTGGAAATCAAGGGAGAAAAAAAAATCCCTCAAAAGGAAGAAAATCCTCGGGCTTCAAGAAATACCCCCATAAAATTTTTCAAAGTGCCCATACTGCAGCAATATCGATTCCCTTCACAGCTGACGTCACTGGTCCTTACGCCTATTGGCCGATGCTTCTCTAAGAATTCACCATCTCCATCCTCCCGATGAAGATACAATCCGCTATGGCCGCATCTCTTACCAAGAAGTTCTTGCCGGCTTAAGTTCGTCTCGCAGATTATTCTCGCGTCATCTGTAGATCCTAAAGAAAAGAAAATCCAAATTTATGCCCCACTCGAGTAAACTTTGCTCAAAGTAGAAAAGGTTAATAAACAAGAGAATTTGAAAGTCTCGGATCGTAGATTATAAAACTTTGAAAATATAAACTGTAGGGGAGTTCACCTGCACTTTAAGTGAGCAGTTTTGTACCAAATAACCTTAAATAGGGCTCCTTGTGTAATTTATGGTTCATACTTTACAGTCTCTTTTTTAAGATAAATTTTAAATTTATCATATAACCCCATGTGTCTTAAAGCTTCGAATAATCACGTTATTTCTACCACTAGCCAGTTTTATGAAAATTCCAATTATATTATAACGTAAGATGTAAAGTTCTAATTGAGATTTAAGTGTACAGTTTTCTAGCAAATATCCTTACATTTGGCTCTTGGTATAATTTATGATTTAGATTTTTCTTCTATTATTTTAAATAAATTTACAATTTATCATACCCTACCCATGTGTCTTTAGTATGTATGTGTCAAAAATACCTTCTATCTACCATTAGTCAAATCCTTCAAAACTTTCAAAAAATGAAAACATAAGGCTTAAGAATTTCTTCTTATTCAAGTTAATAAACATAATTCAAGTTAAAGTTTAGATTTATGACAAAACAATACAATAATAAATAGCTTACAGTGCTTTACATCATTCTATTAATTTGATTTGAATGTTATATTTAAACAAATGATTCAGAGATGTGCTCTAATTATTTGCAGGAGGTATTTGCAGCAGTGAAAGTTGTGTTATAGTCCATTGAAGGATTTAAAATAGGCTCTTTAACTATTTATCTCTTTATTTAGTTCTTTCAGAAGAATTTTTTTTTATTATTTTATCCCAAACTGTATTCATTTTTGTACTTATTCTATTTGTTTTTATGTTTCACTCTTAGTAAAAGATAGCTTATTTACACACACACACATAATATATATGTATGTATATATATATATATATATATATATATATAATATATGTATGTATATATATATATATATATATATATATATATGTGTGTGTGTGTGTGTGTGTGTGTGTGTGTGTATAAATAGTGAGAGAGAGATGAAGATGGATGCAAAAGTTAAGAGACGCTTTTCAAAGTTATTTTTAGATTTAAGTAAGTAGACTAAGAGATCTATTGTTTTGGAGATTTATCTTTGACTAAATTCTCTCTTAGGAACTTCTGACATTATTAGCATAGGAAATAAAGTAGCATTATACAGGCTAAAAATTTAGACCTTTATAATAAAGCATTAAGGTCTTTAGGATATCTTTTCCACATTTGCAACATACATATTAATTGAACAAACTATGCATGAAACAAAAAGTAGCATTTTAAATGCCCAGCCATTGGAATTAATGAACATGCTTGAATTCATTCTAAGCCATTAAACGATTCGTGGTATATGGGGATTAAGTAAGAAAACCTTTTTGTTAAACTTTATTACTAGCTAGATATGAAAGGCGCTATTTATACGTTTTTAAATTCTGCTTTGAATTAAATGCTGAAATTTCGTCCGGTGCGAAATGGCTTTTCTGATAAAAACGATATGAAATACATAAAATAATGAACTCAACTTCATGGCTTAAAAGGAGATGGCGCTTGAATGTCTTATTAAAGATCCTTAATCTGTTTTTGATAAGAAGCTCATTGGTATGAAGTAATGCATGTCCGTTATCTGTCGGCGGTCCATTGTCTGCCAGCGTGACATAAATTGCAGCCAACTACACGTGTTATCGCCATTTGGCGCGCATTAGGCGCATAAATTTGTGCCCGGCATAATTAGCAAAGCAAAATAAGAAGCTGCCAATAACAATGGGAACCGTGTCCTGTAATTAGGCCTCTCCGGCTGTTCCTGGTCGTGATTTACTGTTAATTACGGCCAGTTCTATACAGTACGATAGCTCACGGCACAATGAATACCTGCCTGCTAAATTATTAAAAGCGTTGCGGCCGGTATCTGCAGTTTATCGAGCAATAACATGCGTTGTCACGCCTTTGCGCCAAAATGTGACGTCATTGCGGGAAATCGATACAGTTTCGGGTTGCTGCTAAAGGAAGGACCCCCCACCCCCCTTACAAACACTCGCCAACGCCTCACTCCCCCCAAGAAATATAAGATCACCCACATTCCATTGCAATATTCCTCAAAATGGAGGAGTAAATGTTCCGGACTCGAATACAAGCTTATTCGCAATCTGTATAACGTTTAATGTTTAAACATACTGACTTTTATTCAATTTTATCCATTTTAGAAAATTTATATTGATTTTACGTTCTCTTTAATTCGTTATTTCTCTGTACTCTCCATTTACTCTCGAAAATAAACATTTTTTGTTCATTACAACATTATTAAAGAGGTTCCACATTATTTAAAACCATTCTGCGCCTCTTTAAAATAGTTTTTAAAATCCTTAACAAATCTTTAATAATCCTTAATTAAACTATATAGTATGCAGTTTTTAAGAATGCTTATTTTATTAGTATCAGAATATTATCTATGAATACACGTAAGACTGCTGTTGTTTTATTGTAAATTTTAAAGCTAAAATGTATTTATTCATTAGAAAGGATAATCTCATTAAGTTGCTTTAAAAAAGTTAATTAAAAATGCAAAATTTCTAAAAGTTATATTTTTTCTGTGAAATTTTATTTTAAGCACGCTCAGAGCTGCTTATGGTTTATGCAGCGAATTATCTCCGTAGACTAATGCATTTATTTAGTAATCATTATATTATAGTAAATATATCTCAATAAAAATATAAAATCCCGAAGTATTTTAAAATACAATTTTTAATACGTATTTAGCATCGAGTATTCTTTTAACATTTATTAAAGTTGGAAATTTTAAATTTAATTAGTTGGAAAATAAACTTAAATTAAAAATTTGCACGGTTACGGTATAATAGAAATTAATCATTCTACATTCCAATTCCTCAAATCTGTTTCCCATATAGTGCAAATTCTGTAAAGAAAATAGTACAGAATTTATAAAGAATGATTATCCATGCTAAAAGGACACTGGATAATTACTATTCTATAGTAAATATAACTAAATAGAAACACGAAAAATGTGTTTGAACCTGATTTTAAATTCAATTCTAAACAGAAAGCCGATATGCAATATCGTTTTAGCATTTAACACTTTAAAGACTTGAAATTTAATGTGTTGGAAAAGGTAATTTCAATTAAAAATTTATTCGGCTGCGGTATAATAGAAATAAGTCAACTGACTTATAATAATTTTCATTCCTGAAATTTGTTTCTCCTTCTGTTTAAGAGAATAATTCTGAAGGAAAAAAAAATACCCAAATTTATGAAGAATGGCTTTTTCGTGCTGAATGCCATGTAATAATTATTATACCACAATAAATATATCTCAGTAGAAACATGAAACTTGCATTTGTTCTAAGATAATTTTCAATTTAATAGTGAATACATAGTTTGTATTAAATATCAGTTTAGCATTTAATTCTTTAGAAATCTGTTATTTAATGCGGTGACTAACAATTAATTCCATTTAAAATATATCATGCTACTATGTTGTAATAGAAAAGAGTGGTCCCAAAAATTTAAATAATTTCCTTTCGTCGAAATTTGTTTCTCTCACTGAGCGTGGAAATAATTCTGAAAGGAAAATATTATGGAATTCATAAAGAATGGCTTCCCGTGCACGCAAGCATTTGAAATGAGTATTTTATTTGTTGGCTTGCTTTGAAATAGCCAAAAGGTGTCATAAACTGCCAAATGTGGCACTCGCTTCTCTTATTTCTCCCAATCTTCTTGTACGGCACCATAGCCTTATTATCGATCAACTATACGTGCTTTTCTTATCTTTTTTATTTTTGTTTTATGTACACTTTTGCTGATAAGACCTCTTTCCTTCCCTTTCAGCTATTGCCTTTTATGCTGTCATGTTTTCAGTTTTTCTTCTTTCTTTTTTATTATTTACCCTCCCCCCTCTTTTTTATCACTTTTGAAGTCTTATCTTTTCGGAGACAATGTTACATAGCCTTGCATGCCGTTAGGTAATCATAACCACATTTATTTCAGTTTTACTTCTGAAATTCGCGTTAACCGGCAGTGGAGTACTTGCCGTAAAAAAGTGGTTTTTGAGTAATGTTCACGAAAGAAACAGAATGTGAACAGGATTTTTGATTTTTGAAGGGGAATGAACTTGCCCAGGTGCAACTGAATTTTGCTATGAAATACTCCTTTATTTCCGCTTTCAAAGCGCCCCTGATCTTTGTTTATTTCAAGGTTCTAGTACATTTTAAGGGTTATAAAATGAGCATAATTTCAATCTTCAGTAACTTAAAAACTGCATATTTAGAGAAATGACATTTTCACTAACTTTTTATCTAGTTTTTATCTTTGATTATGTAACATTATAGCATATTTAAATTTACTAGCATATTTTTAATCAAAATTTTTTAATTTAACAAAATTTATCATAATTGAATCATAATTTTATCAAAATAACAAATTTTATCATAACAAATTTTATCATATTGATCATAAGAATATATTTTAAACAAATATATTCTTATAATCAGACATATTTTTGTTAATTGAAATTAACCTTTTGACAGATTTTGCCCATATAGTGTACGGGCTATCTATATATTATCAGTTGTTTTCCCATACTTGGTTATGGGCACCAATATTTTATTCTTTCCTTTTTACCTGCATGTTTCGCCAAACAATGACCGATTGGTTAGGGTACTGGCCTTCGGTACCAGAGTTCGTGGGTTCGAATCCCCCTAATGCATGGATGTTCGTAGCCGTTCGGACTCGGCTTTAAGCAGTAGGTCCCGGTCTCATTAGCCCTCGTGTTGCAAAATGTAAACCGTAGCTCTCCAAACCAAACCAAACCAAATCCCTGTATGTTTGATACTTGTACTCACTTCATTATTCAAAAATATCATTTGGGGTTAAATTTCAGAAGTGAAACACCTGGTTCAAAGGCTGACAGAGAGACATTTTAAAGCCATCATTGCTCCAACAGATGAAAAACTAAGGATTGAAAGATAGAATGCAATTTGCTGTATGAAATAAAATAAAAATGGAAATCAAATTAAAAAATAGTTAGAATATTTCTTTATAAATTGCGAATGAAATTTTTTCATCATGCTACACTTCAGACTGTGTATCATGGCAAAAATATTTCCAAATAGTTTTCAAAAGTATAAAATTCAAAACTATTACAGGAACTTTCAAAATATCACAAACATTTTTGTACGATCTGAAAGGAATTTTTCATAACATACAGAAAGTACTAATAATCATAACACAGAAAAAGTAATAACAATCGTAAAATAGAGAAACTACTAACAAAAAGCAAACATTCAAGGGGTTGTGTGATCCAGAATTATAAGGAAAATTGCTTAACAGTATTTAAAGCTTTTAAAAAAAATTCCATTTTCTTATTTTACTAAGTGTGGTGTTCTAGCATATACAGCAAAACAAAATGGCTTTTTGTCAACGTTTGAATAAACTTTGTCAGTTAAGGGGTTAAAGAAATTAGAAACTATCAATTTCAAGGGGGGACTCAAACAAGGGAGAAAAATTAACTACGGCCTACACTTACTAATTTTATAATTTCTCAAAAAGAAATTAAATATATTTTTTGATGAAGTTCATATAACATTTACTTAGTAGTACATTCTATTAAAGTCATATTATATTTCTTTAATTTAAACTAAATGAATTGGGTATAATCATAAAATTTTAATTGGTAATGGTGTGTTGACTAAGATGACATAAAAAAGAAACAAACATTGAAACTTTGATTAAAAAAATACTAATGAATCTAGAATTATTTTGATACCACATAATTAGAGAAGAAAGAGAGCTTAGCTTTCAGAAAAGAAAAACATAAAAACATGTTTTCAAGATAGCTTGACAAGAAATAAAATATTAAAATACTTAGAACATGCAGAAGTTAAAAGGTACCAGAACTATTAGACCTCTTAATTCATTTTACATTATATATTTTAGGGTGAATATTAATTAAATTTTAATCGGCCGCAGCATTTTTGGTATAATCTAAATTTCATCCTTTAGGCGTGTATGCATATATGACTTTGGTAATTTGTGCATCCAATTTTTATGGGGTATATAATTGTTATATAATATTAACTTTAACTTTAGATTATAATGTAAATTTTTATAGCACAATTACTAACCTGTTTGTAATTTTGCATTCAGTAAATATAAAATACCAAGGAAACAACAAAAGCAAATATCGTTATAAACAGTATCAATTTTCGCCAAATATATATATTTAAGATATGAATATTGTACAAAATACTAGATTTTTATCAATATAAAAAATTTTGTCAATCTACATGCGATCTTTCTTTATTTGTGCTTTTAGAGCTTTATTTTATTTAATTATTTTTATTTTTGACAATGGAAAAAAATGTAAAAACATAAAATGTTTTATAGAAAATTCCTTAAAAATGAAATATTTTTATTTTCATTCTTAATTTTAATTTTTATTTAAAATTTTAAACCAATAGTAAACTTTTTTAAGCTTTGAGATGAATCTTCCTGTCTGTCAAGCCGAAGAATGTAAGTTAATCTTTGAATTTAAATAAACCGATCAATTTGAATTTATTACTTGATTTTTCATTAATCGTATATTCTGTACAGTCGCTATGCTACTAGATTCTTCCACTTGTTATTAATTAATTTAATGTTAGTAGCATATCTTATATCAAATTTTTCTATAAATGTCACCGAGTGTTGGATTATCGTGATTTTTAAAAGAATTATAAAAGAATTTTCATGGTTTAAAAAGATTTTCACAAATAATTTTGTAATTTAAAATTAAAATGTCCTATTTTTAACTTCTGGTCAATATTTTACTTTATTGAATGTGTGTTTTTTTCTTTTTTAGGATAAGTAACAAGGGGAAAAAAGGATATTCTTACGTATGTACAGGCATTTCTTCAGTCAGTTGAATTCTACTGCAGGTTTTTCTCAGAGCTGAGTTAAAAAGATCCATCGTTATCAATTTGCATCATCTAAAAGGGCCATACAGGTATCCAGAAGCTGAAATGAGAATGTTAGAATTTTACTTCAAAGTTACAATATTATCTGCATGACATTGGGAGATAACATTAAACTGAATTCATTCAAAAATTATATATTAATGAAATAATAAATTACAAAGATCTGTCGGTATCAAACAACCCGATCTAAAAAAGCTATAGAGCTCTCTAAAACCTGAAGGTATATATTAGCAATTTACTTTAAATTGTCAATATTATTTGTATAAAATTGTAAGATCACATTAAACTTCATGCATTTCAATAAATAAATTAATAATAATACATAAAACTTCTGAATTCGTTTAATGTTCCTATAACTGATTTTTTTACCATTATTTTTTTAAAGTTGATAATAACTGATGCAGTAGAATGTGATATTTCTCCTCTATATATTTATAGGATAGTGTATAAATTTTAGAGTTCTATAAAAGGAATATTTAAATGTATTGTTGGCATAATATTTCAATTAATATTACTTCTGTAGCATTATTAATAATTCATTTATTGATGTTTTTAAATTAAGGCACTTTGCCACATGGGAGTCAATAGAATCTTAGTTACACGGACTAATAAGCAAAATACACTGTTTTTAGAGAAAGTAAAAGTACATTTTAAGTTACTAAAATATTTTTAGGAATTTAAAACTTTGGTGAAATTTTACTGCAATGACTTATGCTTTCTAAAATTCTAATCTTAACTTTGTAACATTATATATTCAAGGTAAATATTGACTGTATGTTAAACGGCTGCAGCATTTTTGGCATTATCAAAATTTTATTCTTTAGGTGTATATGTATATATATATATATATATATGTCATTTAAAAATGGAGAGTAAGTATTAAGTGAGCTATAATTAAAAATAGTTAAAACTCATTAACGATAACGTAAGAACAGAAAGACACACCCTCGAGTGGAACTATACAGAGTAAAGAAGCTGTCGCGGAAGTAAACAATAGAATTTGTTTAGGTAACAACGCCATAAAACACATTCTATAAATTAGGCTGAATGTATATATATATATATATTATAAAATATATTTATACATATATATTTTTATATATATATATATATATATATAATATGTGTGTGTGTTCTGTATATATGTATGTATGTATATATATATTTTTTTATTATATATTATATTATATATAATATATTATATATAAAATATATATATTTATAAAATGTTATATTTAATTATATAAATATATATATTGATTTGGTAATTTGTGCATACAATTTGTATGGGGTATATAATGGGTATATAATATTTCTAACGATTCATCTATATTTCTATATGTATTGCTAAATGTATATATTGAATGTATGTTGATCTAGTAATTGCACTACTAAGAAAATTTAAGAAAAATATGAAAAATCTTAAGCAATATAAATGATTCAGAGCAGTAATGCTGTTATTGCTACTGTTAGTATTATATGTATGTCTATCTTTTATAATCATACACTAATAACTGTGTGTTTTACATTTTATTAAAATTACTGTAATCTTTATTTTGATATGAAAATTATAAGTTCTTTTAAACTTTGAGTATTTTTTAAAAATATTTTTGAAGAAATGTACTCCTTATCAAGTGTAAATATTTATAAGCGCAGTTACTAACCTGTTGGTAATTCTATTTAATAAATAAAGAAGAGTCATCTGCTATTATAGTGTTGAATTAAAGTCTCTAATTAATTATTTGATTCTTTTCTAGCTATTGAAAAATGGATCACCAGAAGCAGCAGAATCACTTTTCTACATTTTATGGTTGGGTGGCTGTAAACGCTAACGATAGCGTTTTTCGACGAAAGAACTTGTTAAACCTTGATTTGGTGGTCAAGCCAATTCCTGACAGCTACATAGAGCCCTTCATCTGTGAGAGTCGAACCCATGAACTTTACTCCTGAATACCAACGCGTTAGTTATTCAGCTATCATCTAGGACTGGTAATGTATGTGGTAGGTAAAAAATAAGAGGAAAAATTGGTTCTGTCTTCAGATATATTTACAATTTTATTA
>CM063503.1:91918682-91936182 GCA_032207245.1 Pardosa pseudoannulata | reverse complement strand
AACAGCGCTCTACGTACATTCTCTCACTATTTGTGTCTTACTTTTTTTTGCATTTTATGCTATAATTAATTACTTTAAAAACTGATAATTATAAGTTATTCTGGAAAAATAGTAAAATTTCATGTTTAGTTGCTTAACATAATCACAGAAACTTAAGCTTCATTCTAATTACAAGGTCATTATATTTATTACAGCTTGCTGTTTTTTTTCTATTGATTATAAAACAAACAATACTTTAATTTACAAAAATGTGCGTGTATAAAACAAATAGAATTTTTAATAGTTCAAAGGGTTTTCTGGGAAATTTTGTTAAAATCTCGATTTGAAATTTGTTTGTAAATAATTATTGTATAAAAGTGTAAAATAGAGTTATTTTTGCAGATATTGATGATAATGTTGCAGGCAGTACAAAATGGATTTTATTACATTAATCTGAAAGATTGTGCAATAAGTAAGTATGATGTAATATTAATAGCCTGAAACATGTGATTTATAAAACATAAATACTATTGTAGATTCTTAGCATGTTATGCTACAGTAAATATTTTTCATCCTACCCTTTTATATTCATACTTGTTTTAAAACAGATTTTTTTCCATAAAAAGTCAAACCAATTTGTATAGTTTCCTATTAAATGTATTCAGTCACTACTGTACCAATTTGTATAATTCCCTATTAGATGCATTCAGTCACTACTGTGATTTTTTTCTTTCAAATATCAGATACACATTCATACATATATGTAATGCCAAAAATGAGATGGTTTGGTTTGGTTTGGAGCGCTACGGTCTACTGTTTTGCACACGAGGGCTAATGAGACCGGGAACTACAGTTTAAAGCCGATTCCGAACGGCTACAAACATCCATGCCAGCAGCGGGATTCGAACCCACGAACTCCGGTTCCGAAGAGCAGCGCTCTACCATTCGGCCATCGTTCGGCAAAATGAGATGGAGAAAGTGTCAAATTATAATTTTATTCTTCCCTTTTAATCAGTATAGAAAATTATTTAAAGGTATAGAGATGATGCTAGAGCATTTTCAACTACTTATAGCTAACCATGGTTCTTCCGGTTTTTAACACAACTTCAGCATTTGGAATTTTCACATCAGCGTTTTTGACTTAGTTATCTGTATCGTGAGAAAGCAAAGTTCTCTGCTTGTTGAGTTTATGATGTAGTACAGCACTTCATTCCACGTATGGTGGTGAACCATATCTGACTTGCCTTATGATAAGATGTTTTATCATTAGGCTATTCAGATATTGCTCAATGATTTGCAGCTAAGTAAAGAAATTTCACTTTTTCCATCGACTGTGTGTATATATCAATCTTTGAATATGACGAATTAAATATTTGTGCTTCACACACGCATACACACACACACACATAAAGATGTGTATATTTAAGTGCAAATATTATCAGTAGTTGCCGAATGTATATCACAAATAGTTCTCATTTGTCTTAAAATTAATGTAAACTAAAAAAATGAATAATAAATTAAGATTGAACATATTACACACACACACACACACACACACACGCACATATGTATATGATGTGTGAGTGTTAATGATGTCGAATGTTGTGTATTATTGATGCTTCACATGCACATACATACCAGTTAAGGAAATTCAGAATCAATCTTCTTTCAATATGTTTCAAATGTCTTTTTATAATTTAGGGTTGAATTAACCTAGAAAAAAAGAAATGTAAATTAATGAAAATATTTCTAAAACATATCTAAATGAAAATTACTTTTAAACATGTCAAGCCTTTTTTCTTTCGTAAGACTTTATAACAAATGCTAAGTTCTTTCCTTCCATATTATTTAAGTCTAAATTATAAAAAATGTAATTTTTTAGAATTATATCTCCTTTCTATAATTCATAGATATAAATAGCATAATTTTCCAGTATCATTCAAATTATTTGTGGATATACTAGCTTTGAGATGAAAATGCCACAAATTAATAAAAGAAAAATTTAAAATACTAATATAAATTCAATTTGTACTTAATAAAATCTATTACATTACATAATATAGATTATACCACATGATAAATTACATTTTTTTTAAACTTAGTGATGCATTTACAAGTTTTTATAAGAAACATTAAATCATTTCATGATGTCACAATATTTATTGAAGCAGAACTCCATAACATGTAGATGGACTGTGAAATGATATTACAAAGCTCTTTTCGGCATAAATTAAGAAAATTATATTCAACAATTCTTATGTTAATCTCCCCTTCTGCAGTAAGCAGAAATTCCTTCTGGGAGAATTTAATTTCAGAAATATGTGAGGGGTTCTACATCCCTCCTGTAATCCCTTCAGGGATAAAAATTTATGTCTATCTTTTATTCCTTTTTCTGAAAAACGAGATATTGAATCACCATGAGATCAGCCTGAAGATATGATAAACCTTTAAAATATTACATATATATATATATATATATATATATATTGTTAATATAAATTTATATATATATATATATAATATATATATATATATATATATATATATATATATGTATGTATGTATTTCTGCAATAAGTAATGTTAGATATGTAATAGCAAAACATTGGTTCCAGCATCCAATGAAGAATTCAGATCCCTATCTCAATATACGTTATCGAAGATATTTACACATTTTTTGACTAGTTACAAATTTAGCAATTACAATATTTATAAACTTAGCAATAAATTTCCATTTGAGGTATTTGTATTCTTCAATGATGATTAACTATAGAACCTTATTACGTTTCAAAGGCATTGTTAAAATAAAATAATAATCGGCTTAAAACTGAAAGTATCTTTAAAGTCCAATAACCTGTTTTTTAACCATAGACGGCTATCCTTATGTATCGAAGACATTATATAATTAAAATAATAATCGGTTGAAAGCTGAAAGTATCTTAAAGGTGCAAAAACTTATTTTTTAACGGTAGAACGATATCCTTATGCCCCAAAGACATTATGTAATTAAAATAATAATTGGGTAAAAGCTGAAAGTATCTTTAATGTGCAATAATTTACTTTTGAATCCTAAAACGCCATCTTTATACCTCGGACATGTTATGAAATTAAAATAATAATTGGTTAAAAGCTGAAAGTATCTTTGAAGTTTAATAATTTATTATAATCGGAAAATAACTTTAATGAGCAGTAAATCCTTTTTTGAAATGAAATCTTAGATTCCATTCTCTTCCTTGCTTTAAAATATTTTTTTAAATAGTTGTGCAAACGTAACAATAGTCACAACGTTTTGCAAGAACAAGATAGAGTTCTAGAATTAAATTAGAGTTCATTTTAATAGAATTATTGATTAAAAATGTGACAGAAATTTAACAAAGAAATAATATAGTAAATAAAAGGGTTTAATGATATTCTTAGCAGTGTAATTAAGTTAATATTAATAAAGCCTGAAGTATTAAAGTCATTCTGGTAATTTTTAACATTTAAAATGTTCACAGAATTCGACATTGTTAAGTATTTGTCATATGAGCTGTAAAAATACATAAATCTTAATAACATTCAATTTATTATATTAGAAATTATAATAGTTACAGGAATCAAATCATACGAAATATAAAAATATAAGTTAAGACATAATTTATCAACCGCATATGAATAGATAGTTTTATAAAAAGAAAAGGGATCTATAATAAGAAAAAACTCTTAATTTCTTTAAAAAATATCGGCATAATAAATTACTTCTTTAAAAATATATTTCTTTAAAAATATATTCGGCATAATTTCTTTCCTATATTCTTTAAAAATATAGGAAAGAAACTGTGTTTTAGAAACTGTGTGGTAGAGCTGTAAAAATACATAAATCTTAATAACATTCAATTTATTATATTAGAAATTATAATAGTTACAGGAATCAAATCATACGAAATATAAAAATATAAGTTAAGACATAATTTATCAACCGCATATGAATAGATAGTTTTATAAAAAGAAAAGGGATCTATAATAAGAAAAAACTCTTAATTTCTTTAAAAAATATCGGCATAATAAATTACTTCTTTAAAAATATATCGGCATAATTTCTTCCCTATATTCTTTAAAAATATAGGATAGAAACTGTGTGGTAGAATAAACAGTCCTTTCATTACCTGTAAAATTTAAATTTAAATTCCCAATTGTACATAATCTTATATCTGGTACAGTAATATCTTAGTTATATCTGGTACATAACGTACATTCGACTCTGTACAATAGGACTGCATACATATTAATGAATACAAGAAAACAGCTAAAAGTACATTACTTTAATACTATAATTTGCCTAAGTATGCTTTAAAATAATTTTTTAAGAGTATTAAGGGAATTTTTACAATTTTTTCATGAAACTAAAAACTTAATTACATATTTACAAACGAAACTGTACAAAGAATATGTATAGTACTATTCATAACATTTCTTATGTTTCTTTTTAAGATACTTATAAATTCATCCATACCTTTTTAAGATATCATTAGAATACTGTAATGAAAAGTACTATTTTACTCCGTTTAAAATAGATATGATACTGAATCCACACCTTTCTGTTGATTAGGCGAAAGGTACTATTCATAGCATTTCCTATGATTCTTTTTAAGATATTTATAAATTCATCAATACCTTTTTAAGATATCATTAGAAAGCTGTAACGAACAGTATTATTTTACTCCGTTTAAAATAGATATGATACTGAATCCACACCTTTCTGTGGATTAAGCGAAAGGTACTATTCATAACATTTCCTATGTTTCTTTTTAAGATACTTATAAATTCATCAATACCTTTTTAAGATATCATTAGAAAGCTGTAACGAACAGTATTATTTTACTCCGTTTAAAATAGATATGATACTGAATCCACACCTTTCTGTGGATTAAGCGAAAGGTACTATTCATAACATTTCCTATGTTTCTGTTAAAGATACTTATAAATTCATCAGTACCTTTTTAAGATATCATTAGAAAGCTGTAACGAACAGTATTATTTTACTCCGTTTAAAATAGATATGATACTGAATCCACACCTTTCTGTGGATTAAGCGAAAGGTACTATTCATAACATTTCCTATGATTCTTTTTAAGATACTTATAAATTCATCAATACCTTTTTAAGATATCATTAGAAAGCTGTAACGAACAGTATTATTTTACTCCGTTTAAAATAGATATGATACTGAATCCACACCTTTCTGTGGATTAGGCGAAAGGTACTATTCATAACATTTCCTATGTTTCTTTTTAAGATACTTATAAATTCATCAATACCTTTTTAAGATATCATTAGAAAGCTGTAACGAACAGTATTATTTTACTCCGTTTAAAATAGATATGATACTGAATCCACACCTTTCTGTGGATTAAGCGAAAGGTACTATTCATAACAATTTCCTATGTTTTTCAGGATACTTATAAATTCATCAATACCTTTTTAAGATATCATTAGAAACTGTAACGAACAGTATTATTTTACTCCGTTTAAAATAGATATGATAGAATCCACACCTTTCTGTGGATTAAGCGAAAGGTACTATTCATAACATTTCCTATGATTCTTTTTAAGATACTTATAAATTCATCAATACCTTTTTAAGATATCATTAGAAAGCTGTAACGAACAGTATTATTTTACTCCGTTTAAAATAGATATGATACTGAATCCACACCTTTCTGTGGATTAAGCGAAAGGTACTATTCATAACATTTCCTATGCTTAAGATACTTATAAAATCATACCTTTTTAAGAACATTAGAAAGCTGTAACGAACAGTATTATTTTACTCCGTTTAAAATAGATATGATATGATCCACATTTCTGTGGATTAAGCGAAATAATCATAAAATTTCCTATGTTTCTTTTTAAGATACTTATAAATTCATCAATAATTTTAAGATATCATTAGAAAGCTGTAAAACAGTATTATTTTACTCACGTTTAAAATAGATATGATACTGAATCACATTTCTGTGGATTAAGCGAAATACTATTGTAACATTTTATGTTTCTTTAAATACTTAATAAATTCATAATACCTTTTTAGATATCATTATAATAAAAAATTATTTTACTCCGTTTAAAATAGATATGATACTGAATCCAATTCTGTGGATTAAGCGAAAGGTATATTCATATAACATTTCCTAAGTTCTTTTTAAGATATTATAAATCATCAATATTTTTAAGATATCATTAGAATGCTGTAAAAAATTATTTACTCCGTTTAAAAAGATATGAAAATCCACATTTCTGGAAAAGCGAAAGAATATTTAAATTTCCTATGTTTCTTGATACTTATAAATTCATCAATCTTTTAAGATATCATTTAGAAAGCTGTAAAAAAATTATTTTACTCGTTTAAAATAGCTATGATAAAATCCACATTCTGGATTAAGCGAAATATAATTATTTTTTGTTTCTTTTTAAAACTTATAAATTCATCAATATTTTTAGATATCATTAGAATGCTGTAAAAAATTATTTTACTCTAAATAGATATAAAATCCACATTTTGTGGATAAGCGAAATACTATTCAAAAACATTTTTGTTTCTTTTTAAGATACTTATAAATTCCAATACCTTTTTAAGATATCATTAGAATGCTGAACGAACATATTATTTTTACTTTTAAAAAATAGATATGATACTGAATCCAATTTCTGTGGATTATGAAGCTATAAAAAATTATTTTTCAGATACTTATAAAAAAATTCATCAATTTTAAGATATCATTAGAATTGAACGAAAAGTATTTTTTACTGAAAATAGATATGATATTGAATCAATTTTGTATTCAAACTTATTTTGAAAAAATATTAGAAACACATGAAATAGATTTTTCTTAATTTATAACAATAAATTCATGTGTTAATCACCTAATCGTAAGTTCAAAGAATTAACAAGCTCCACCTCAAAGGAGAATAAATATCGCCCAAAGAGCTCATTATTTTGGAGACACTTGAACTGGGATTTGTAAAAATATATATATATTCGTTAATCTCGAGTGAGAAGCCCAACTCTGGATGTGATAAATTTGTTTGTGTCTTTCACCAGATAACATAACTTCCTTCGTTTTTCTGCTTTTCGGAAGCAGGAGTTCTAAAAACATCCGATGGCACAAACGATACCTTTGAAGTGTGCTTTGATGAAGGCAAAATGCAGTTCTTGGGCCGTTGTCAAGCATACATAATCAAATCCTTAAAACACTGTTTAAATACATAGAAGTGTGCATAAAAGGGAACGTATATGATAATGCATAAAAGATGCATTAAAGTATGCATAAAAGATATAATGTATATGATGAACAAATGGGAGAAGTTACTTATATTATCATAATAAAAACATGCAGTAATGTATTTCAGCTGTAATTTTTAAAAGCTTCGTTTTAAAAGATTAAGAAATAAATCAATTGTTTGTTTCTTATTTTATCATCCATAATGTAAAAAGATTTCTTAGATATTGACTAATAAAAATTTATTTGATATGTTGAATCGTAAGCTCAAAGATCGTAGTCAAAAAAGCTCACTTCAAAGGAGAATAATTGCTTGAAAAGCCCATTATTTGGGGGGTGTAACTAGGATTTGTAAATATATTCATTAATCTTGAGCAAGAAGCCTAATTTAGGATGGAATAAAAAAAAATTTTTCACCTCTAATCAGATAATGCAATTTCAGTCGTCTTTTTGACCAACTGTAATTTTTAAAAGCTTTGTTATAAAAAGATTAAGAAATAAATCAATTGTTTGTTTCTTATTTTATCATCCATAATGTAAAAGTATTTCTTAGATATTGACTAATAAAAATTTATTTGATATGCTGAATCGTAAACTCAAAGATCGTAGTCAAAAAAGCTCACTTCAAAGGAAAATAATTGCTTGAAAAGCCCATTATTTGGGAGGTGTAACTAAGATTTGTAAATATATTCATTAATCTTGAGCAAGAACAAATTAGGATGGAATAAAAAAAATCGTTTTCTTCTAATCAGATAATGCAATTTCAGTCGTCTTTTTGACCAACTGTAATTTTTAGAATCTTTGGTACAAAACGATTAAGAAATTAGTCAATTAGTTGTGTCTTATTTAATCATTCATAATGAAATAGATCTTCTTAGGTATTTACTAATAAAAATTCATATGATATCCCGAATCGTAAGTTCAAAAATGTTTAACAAGCTGCACGTCAAAGGAGAATATATATTGTTCATAAAGTTCATCATTTTGGAGGCCATGAATTTGAAGCTTGAACTGGGTTTTGTCCATCATTCTCAAGAAAGAAGCCAAAATTAAGATGAAATAAATGCTTTTATATTCAATTTCCTTCATCTTTCTGCTTTATGGAAGTGGTGGCTCTAAAAACTTCCGACGGAACACATAATATCCTTGCCAGCGTGTTTTTCTCTAAACTGAAGTCAAACCGTAATTTTTGCCTGTAATTCAAGTATAAAAAATAAAGCTAAAAAGTATTACGACATGTATAGACGTTTCATGCACATAAATGAGAAAAATTATATGAGCATCAAGATCAAAGGATCCAAGATATTTATAAATGTTATTATAATGAGTACGTACAGTAATATATTACTGTTTATACGTCTTAAACTGTATTTTGAAAAACTTTGTTTTACAAAGATTAATCTTTGTAAAACTACTTTGTAAGACTTAAATCATTTATATGTTTCTTAATTAAACATTCATAAGATAAAAGTTTTTAAAATATTCGCTAATAAAAATTCGCTTGTTATGTTTAGTGGTACCTGGTGTTAATAACTTATAGCAGAGAAAAATTTATTATCAGGAATTAATAGTATTTAGCTAGATTCAAACATCATTATTTAGAAGTTTAATTTAAATACTATTTTTTTTTTACATGATAGTAACTCATAAATTTAACAGATTTTATTTGTAAAAGAGAAACGAAAGTTTTTTTACAATATTACAAAAGAATTGCAATTGATATGAATTTAATTATCTTTATATGTATATACATTTATTAGTTTTGCCTACAACCGTGTAAAATATTTTAATGCAATTATTTTCTAATTTGTTTTATGATAACAAGCTATACAAACTACTGCCTCGTAAAATGTAGTGATTGTGTGTCAAATAAGTATAATTAATAAGTATGAGTTAGTTTGTCCTGTTTACAGAATTCATTTCAAAGTCTGGTATTTGTGATGTTATCAATTAACAAATTAAAAGAAAATTGATATCTTACAGTATCCCGTTATGGCTATTTAGCTGTGATATTTGAATTCCTTAAAGTATTTAATTTCAGAGACACCCTCTTTCTAAATCTGTCGATCAGAAAGAAATTTTATAGAGAAATGTGACCAAGAAAAACAGTGAACTGAGCAATCAAAAAGAAAAATGCACTAAAAATTTCATTTTTAAAAAGAAAACAATTGAATTAATTATATATTCTAACATTACTCCTTCAGACAAGTAGCACTTTATCTAGGTTAAAACATAGACACAATAGCTGTTTCTAGTGAAATATGAGACTCCAGATTTATCAGCAATGGTGAATATTTCTTAGAATTTAACAAACTCACTTTTAAACACCACCCTTAGGTGCTAAATCGTAAATATTGTTCTTTTAATTAGCATTTTAAATTAAAAGTTTATAAAAATTGCAAGATTTGAAGATAATTTAAGATATGAGACGTAAACCTATTCAAGCTAGGTAAACTGACAGCTGAAAATTTACCTTGCGATATCATTATATGAAAATTAGTTAAATCAGACAGTAGCAGAAAATTGTCATTAAAACCTGTTATAAACTCTTAGAGCTTTTCGAGTAATGTTATCAGTAAAAAACGTATTCCAAAGTTAATATAAAAACGATTACTCCCGTTAAATAACTGGAATATGTGATAGCACAATGGGAAGATATTGTTAATCACGCTGATTGAAATGGATTGAGACAGTTTTTGCCGTAGAGCTTAAGATGAAAAAGTATTAGCACATCTTTTTAGTGAACTTACAGAGTTGCAATGGTTGTTTAAAATTTGTAAATTTATTATTTCACTGTCATATTGATTTTTAGAATAAAAGCGCTTAAATCATTAATTTTAAATTTTCGAAATACATAAACATGGTAGTATTAATTTTTGCCCTTTTCGTTAGCCTATAAGTATACTTTTAAATTTTTATGCAATTAAAATGAAAATTTTTTTTTGGCTTTAGGGAAAATTGATTTCCACACTATAGTTGATATTTCCTTCTCTTTCACCAAACAATATTTCCATGTAATACTACATTTTATTCTCCTGACATATTAAATTCTATATATGTATTACAACCATGTGGTTATACTTTTCCCCTTTCATCTAAAACCGTATTGTCTCAATAATACTGGTAATATCGAAAGTCTATGCTATGTTATATATATATATATATATATATATATATATATATATATATATGATTTTCTTCATTATGACTTTTCTTTTTTGGACTGGGACATAAGAGTCCCCTTTACAGTGTTAGAAAAGAAATTTCAATTAAAAAATTTTCAAGTTCAATTTCAAAAGAAAATTTTAATTCAGTGGAAAGCGAAAATATTCACATTTTGTCAAATTTAAATAATCCTACAAAAAGTGTTCAAACACATAAAAATGAGCAAATAAAATAAATTTTTTTAAGACCTTTTAATCACATGTCCTATTTCATTCCCTGTATTAATTACCCAACAAAGCTTTCTTGTACTATTTTTTCTTTCATCTAAAATTGGGGGAAAGGTCTGAAGAATACCAGTGCTTTCTAAAATTCTGTACTATGTCATGGGATTACCTTCAATAAGCTTTTGTACAGTACTGGAACAATCTCATTACGTCCCAGTCAACAAGATTATGAAAAAAAGATAACACATTCAACATTCATCAGATCTATTAATGTAGCTTAGTATATAGAGAATATGCGAAATTTCCTTGATGTTGCGAAAATAGTTCACAAAAAAAAAAAAAAAAAAACTGAATTCTAGATGAATTCTAGTTTTGTTTAATAGATGTCCCATTTATATTTCTAAAAATTCTCTAAGAGAGTTACTCACAGATTTTCATTTTCTAATATTTATGCAAAGATATTAATCGATTTATGTGCAGTTTGATCGTAACTCCTAACAGGTTAATCGTCATTTAATTTTCTTCATCTTCAATTCTTGTGCACTGTGTGAACTAAGCAGTGTATAGTTTCTAATGATTATTAAATTTTTCCTTACAAAACTGTTACTAGTTTAAGAGACATTAAAAAATTACAGCAAGTATGTTGGGATTGTGATAATTTATGAGTTAAATCCCAAAATTCAAATACTAAAATTTTATCCTAAATACTTTAATATTCAAACTGTGAGCTTGTAATGATTGATGATCGAACATTTATCTCTGTATTTATCTGTTTCGGTTTCAATTAATAACTTACATAAAAAGTTTTTAATTAACAGGTATTTATTAAGTAATATATCTTACTAAAACAATTTTCGAAATTCTGTTACATCGCTTATATTAGTATCTTACATTAAATTTGCTCATTAGCTAAAGTGGAGTTGCATGAAATTTCTTATATTATGTATTTCTTATATATATATATATATATATATATATATATATATATGCGCCCTCACACACGTGCATACATACACATGCATATCCCACACACATATATACTGTTTGTCATGGCCTACACATCGCTTAGAAAAATAGTTTATTCGTCGATTCATAGATGGCGCTAAACGACTTTCTTGGAAGGCTATTATAATTCAAAGAGAGCATTTAGAGCATTTCTTACATTGAATCTTCCCAGTGAAAATTTCAGATTGAAATCATGCAGTCTGATTTTTTTTCTTTGCACTTTCAGTAATAATAATCATAATAATCATAATAATAATAATAATAATAATTATAATAATAATAATAAAGATAATAATATACAATTTTAATAGCCTTTACTTGTAACCAATGTTTTCAGT
This sequence comes from Pardosa pseudoannulata, assembly GCA_032207245.1. Lineage (NCBI taxonomy): Eukaryota > Metazoa > Arthropoda > Arachnida > Araneae > Lycosidae > Pardosa > Pardosa pseudoannulata. Next base: position 91,924,213 of record CM063503.1, on the reverse strand, counting down.
ATTATATCCAAACTATAATTTTCGTATCTAATCACGGTTTATTTACATTTCTGCACTTTATAAAAATTCATTTAGCTATCATACCTATTTTTTAATTATTAATTCTTTTTCTAATAATTTGATTGCTAACCACATTGTGTTCTCGGAATAAAACATTGAAGAATGAGAATGGGAGGTATAGGATGTACTCTATTCAAAAGTAATTATATACATAGAGAGAGATATATAGATAAGCTCAGGATTTTAAGAGCAGGTCTTTGATTTGTGTTCTTAACAAATTTGTAAACAAGAAAAAATAGTTCCAGCTTTCTAAAAGTCTAAACAAATAAGTAAATAAATATATAAACTAAACCATAATATGAGTTTACAATATACATATGTTTGCAAAACATAAATACATCAAATACTGTAACTTAACCCTTAATTTGGCTAAGTCTGGCCGCTACACCGGACATGTATATTTATAACTACTATATAATATAATTGTCAGCGTTCACCACAGCGGACATTAATTATCTCAAAAATGGATAATGATATATTTTTTTGTTTATTTTACAGGCATCCTAATGTCTATACAGACATGGGCAAATAACAGAAATTAAAAAATATTTGAAAAAACATCTTGTCAAATTAAGGGTTAAGTTTAATTGATTTTTTTTCTCTCAAACTCTTTTTCTTTTTGACTAAAACTAGACATTAATTTTGGAATTACAATAATTATTAATTTTGAAGATCATGTTTAAAGAATTTTTATTAAGCTACTTTTCCTATCAAAATAATTTTCTTATTGACTAAAACTAACCAAGCTGAAAACTGAAAATTAAGTAAGCATTAATTTTGAAGATATATAGTAAATCTTCCTCAACTGCAAAAATTATTTATTGAGAAAAATCTCTAGGGTATGAGACTGAAAATACATCAACATATGTACTTGAAATTTCTCTTTAAAGTTATTTTAATGTTTTTGTTTTCATATGCAAAAATTTTATAAATATGTATTTTCAAATTGTACATTTACTCCTACCATAACAAAATTTGAATATGAAGTTCAATTTTTTTTTAATCTAAGAATACTCTAAATTATTTTTTACGAATTATTGAAAATATCTAAGCTTTGACATTCTATTAAATGATTGACATAATTATTAGACTTTAATTTCAACTTAAACATTAATTTGTATTTTTACTGGTTTATTTGCTTTTTGTTATATCTTTAAAAGTAAACATTAATTGTGAAATTACAATAAATATTAATTTTGAAGATAATGTTTAAAGAATCTTTATTAAGCTACTTTTTCTATCAAAATAATTTTCTTATTGACTAAAGCTAACTATGCTGAAAACTAAAACTACTAAGCATTAATTTTGAAGATAGATAGTAAATCTCCCTCAACCACAAAAATAAAACAAAGTTGTGTAAAAACTTATAAAGTACATTAAATATTGCAAATATTATCTTCTATAGGAGTAGAAATACAAAAAATACAATATGTAATACTATAAAAAATAATTTTTCATCAAACTTTTATCTACAATGACACCTTCTCTACATCTAGGCCTCGTATATGTCTTTAAATACGCAGGTCCTTAAAAAGTTAGATACACTCCTGCTTAAAAATTGAAAATTTTTAATCAGTGAACAGTCTTTCAGTGAAAACAGCCTTTCGTCAAAACAGCCTTTCACTGAAAGGCCGACGAAACTGTAGACTTTTAACTGTATAGTGTGACGTGGCACATTTCATGAGACAGTTTTAGTTTGATCTGATAATCATTCTTAAACGTTACTCTGCAGCTGCAAGTGGTATTTAAGATGAAAATTTATGCATTGATTCGTTTTTAGTGAGAAAAAAAAAAAAGATACTGAAATTTATCAGTAGTTGCATCAAGTATATAGTGTTACTGCAGTGTCGCTCTAGTGTGACAATGCAGGACCGCATGCAACAATACAAACATACGAACTTCTTAAAAAGTTTTTGCGAGAATTGTGAAATATCTCTCCGTATAGCCAAAACATTTCTCTCGTGTTTTTACTCCTTGAAAGAACTTTCAAATCGATATTACTATCAGGGTGGCGAAGTGATATCTGTACCCAAAAAAAATGGTTATCGGACTTTAGATAAGATTTCTTAGTAGAAAGCATTGAAAAACTTCTGCCCCACCTCGACAAATGTGCAAATAACGGATGTAATTGCATAGAACTTTAAAATATAAATAAAGAAAACAACTATTTCAATTTCCCTCGTTTGATGTACTCCTCAATAACAGTTGGTAGCACAAGATTGAAATGTTGATGTCTGAGATTTGTTTAAGACGAGAATAGAGAAACAAGACATTTTATTTTTATCTCTTTCCTTTTAATAATTGTAAAAGATCTTTATAGCATTGTTAAATGTTAATATAAGCATAAAATTTACCTATAATATAACTTTCTGTCTTGTTTAATTTTTTAAACTCTACAGGATTTGTTGCCCACCATCCACTAGTCATTTCAGCATCATATTACCTAATGGGATCATGTTGAACAAATAATTTTTTTCTACATACTATCACTTTAAGCATATCAACTCGCAAAATAGATATTTCTTAGATTTTCATATAATAAGAGGGCTAATTAAGGAAAAGTAATCGGAAATATTTGCTTAGAGTTTTAAGCCTTTTGGTGTGATTTAAATTTTTCTAAAATAGTTCGAAGACGTTTTAAAGTGTACTGCACACCATTGTTGGTTTTTAAAATCCCTTCTGTGCTACTTACCATTACCATACTTTTCAAAAATATGTGTACTATTAAAACTATATATAAACTGTATATAAAATAAGTTTTGTAAAAAGGAATAAAATTTATGAAGTTGTGTTACTGAATTTTTGTATCTGTTCCTAATTTAATGTATTTATTTTTTCTTTTTATGCATTGTTTCTTCAAGTTTGGGAAAGTTATGTGCTTTGAAAAAATGCTGAATTTTGCGGTTTAATGTGTTACCGTAAGTTTGCATGAATTTATTTTATCTGCTATTCTCCTTTTTTGCAGTGGTATAAGTGCTTATAAAATACATAAAATATTGCAAATATTGTCTTCTATAGGAATGGAAATACAAAATTGTAAAATCTTATATATCTATACTGAAATTTTGTAAAAACTTGATGTAAAATCCGTAAATTTACCGTGTATTTATGCATACAACATTTTCGTATTGTCCATACTGAAACAATATTAATGCACCAATAAACCGTAATAAGTATGGGACTCAGTTTGGTGTTTGATTGCATATGTGTGGTGATGTAATTGCTTTGAAATAAACAAGTAAATATAAATAAACAAGTTTGATAAAATACTTATGAATTGGCTCAAAAGCGTTGGTTATAATTATCATTTTAGTCGAAGATATATAGAAAAATATTTGAGATAATTTTTTTTAATCTAGATTTCTGAAATGTTCCTAGCTTAAAAATGGTTAGATTAATTCATATCACTACTACCTACCATTTGAGAATGAGATCGAAATTACTTCTTAATGCCAATTCCGTACAGCTGGAAACATTCATGTCGACAGTGATATATTAATCCAAAAACTCCAGTATGTTAAGGAAGATTGATCAGAATAAGTAAAAATGACAGCATGTATCTTTTAAACTAAAAGCACGCAAGAAAATTCCATCGTATTGGTATCCACATTTGTTAACGTAAAATAAGGAGAATAAAAAATCTTTTGAGCCAAAACTCTTAAAACATTTTCTTTCCTTAACATTCATAATTCTAACATAAACCAATAATAAGAAAGAAAATAAAGTCAACTACTTTGAATTTGAAAAATGGGAACAACTGTTACTTCTGTTATGAATCCCAGCATGTGGTTAAGATAACATTGAAAGGAAGTGTTTATGCCACCTCATTCTTTTTTACCTTGAGAAAGTTGTATCCCCAAGAGTATCAGCAAGCTGTTAAATGGCTCTGCTGTTCAGGGTGACGTCTGTATTAGCGTTGGATTTAAATAACTTGTTAAACAGTCCACAGTTTCTTTCATTTCACTTACTTTCTTTTTCGTTTTATGGAGCAAAGTAGCAACATAAAAACTACAATGACTATTTTTTGTAATTTAAATCCACAAGAGTATAAGCCAGCTGAGATTTTGAAGCAAAGTAGTTACTGAAAAACTATAATGACTATTTTTTAGTAATTTAAATCCACAAGAGTATAAGAAAGCTGAGATTTTTAAAGCAAAGTAATTACTGAAAAACTACAATGTTTATTTTTAGTAATTTAAATCCACAAGAGTATAAACAAACTGAGATTTTGAAACAAAGTAATTACTGAATAACTACAATGACTATTTTTTAGTAATTTAAATCCACAAGAGTATAAGCAAGCTGCGATTTTGATCTGTGTGTAACGATGAGATCTACATTATCAAAGGAAACAATTTGCTGAATAGTCCAAAACTTCTTGCATTTCAGTTTTTTCATTTTATGAAGCATAGAATCTGAATAATCAGAATGAATGAAGTTGTAAAAGAGAAATCCCATTAGTTTTAATAATTATTCAGTAACAAACAAGGAAGTGAAAAACTGCAATAAATATTTATTTATTTATATATTTACTATCTTATTATTGTAAATGAAATGCCCAATAATATAAGCATGCTGCTATTTGTTCTAAAGGTTAGGATGACATCTGTATTAACGTTGAAAATAGATGCTTTTTCCAACAGTTGATAATCTGTTTCATGTCATTTATTTATTTAATGACGTTTGGAGGAATAATCAGGTAGGAGCAAAAATGTAAAAGTGAATTTACATTAGTGTTTTATAATTATTCTATAATAAAAAAGCAGCTAAAAATTACAATTACAATAAACGTTTTTGAAGATTTAGCAAATAATTCTTACTAATGTATTTATTATTATACTTTTATTTATATATTTATATAGTCTTGGTAATATACTCTTATTTATATATTTATTATTATTATTAATTAAATGCCCAAGAATATAAGCATGCTGCTATTTGTTCTAAAGGTTAGGATGACATCTGTATTAACGTTGAAAATAGATGCTTTTTCCAACAGTTGATAATCTGTTTCATGTCATTTATTTATTTAATGACGTTTGGAGGAATAATCAGGTAGGAGCAAAAATGTAAAAGTGAATTTACATTAGTGTTTTATAATTATTCTATAATAAAAAAGCAGCTAAAAATTACAATTACAATAAACGTTTTTGAAGATTTAGCAAATAATTCTTACTAAATCATAAAATGAGGAATTTTTGTAAAAACAAATCTATGAAAACATGTAAGGTTATTTACTTACTAGAAATTACTAACTACTTTACTACTTAGTAGAAAATGGCACACATTCTGACACTAAATCCGAAGAACAAAGTTATTTCTTTAAAATGACAAAATCTTACTTTTGCGTTGTTTCTTATAGTCGGTCTCATTCTCATAACTTTCATATTGTATACAATCCCAGAATTTTGTATATCTCCGTTATATTTTAACTTTTCTCTTATCCAACAACGAAAAAGGCAAAAAAATTT
>CM063503.1:91896182-91913682 GCA_032207245.1 Pardosa pseudoannulata | reverse complement strand
TTATAAACTTTTTTTTTTACTTTTTAACGGAAAAAATATAATTTATCCATGATCTACTGCATTTTTAGTCTTAAAATGTGTTGCATTATAATTATGCCTATCACGTTTATTTAGAAAAAAATTTTAGTTCAGAAAACTTTTATGTACCGTTAAGAGTGATGATATAGGTTGGTTTGTAATTTTAAGGCGAATTTTCCATAATACACTTGCTTTAAAATTTAAGCACGATTATAGATGCATTTATAAGAAAATCAGCTATATCATAGCATATTTATTTAATTTATCGATGGTATGTTGCATTTTTATTATAAAATATGTAAAATTAAAGCTCTATGTAATATGCTAATTTCGGACATTTTAGTTAAGAAAATTGCAATGTGCAGTTAAGAGCCATGTTCGTAATTTATGCTGATCTTTATAGGATCTCTATCTATTTCAAAATGAAAGCACGGTTATAGATAATTTTGCACGAAAACCAGCTATATCACGAGCAGTTCCTCTAATTAAGTTTAGCAGAATCCTAGAAACGAAGCCATGCCAAATATCTTATCACAGTGAACAAGCAAACTTTTTTCAAAGTATGCCATACCTCTTCATTAGCTGCTTCCTTTAGGGCTTCGAGAAGGAAGGTATCAATTTCCTTCACAGCTCATGGACGCTGCCGTGAAATTTTAATTAGGTCAAAGCTTTTCGGGGAAAACAAGAGGGAAGCTCACACAAAAGAGAGACCATAACCGAGACCATAACCGAGACCACGAGTGGCTTCAGGGAGCGTCTTCTGCAAATGGCTTTCTAAGCGGTGCTTTATCTCGAAAGAATGCTCAAGTATAATGGTCAGCAAAATTAGGTATAATAGCTGCGGCAGAATTAAGTAGAGGCAAATATTTTGACTGAATATAATTAGTGAATACAGCCTTTCAGAGCAAACTCCAGATTTGACGCTTAAACCTCGAAATGGTGGTCATAATCACTTCGTTGGATTGGTACTTTTCTCGCGCAGATAGGTTTTTTTAAGCTTTTATGAAGCCGGAATGCCTGCGTTGTATCTAGTAATGTTCACTTTGATATTCAATTAGAAGATGCGTTTCACAAAACGGGCTATTTGCGTTTGAAAGGCTAAAACTGCAGGTCAATGGTTAAAATTAAAATTGCTATTTAATTACGCAGTTATATTATTTTCATTAAATAAATATAAATTTAGCTCGCTTCGGCTAAATTCATATTATTTGAAATAATTCAATTTTTTTTCTTTTGCTTTGTGAAGTAAGAAACAAACTAAAAAGAGAATTATTGTTTTCGTTTTAAATAGGTTTCGTTATATTAAGAATATTTAAGTAATTAATAAATAATTTGTAAATAATAGAAATTTTTATGCCTGTTCTACATGCACATAAATACTTTACCGAAAAATATAAATATTACGCTTCATTTTATAGAATTATCTATTAAGGGGAAAAAGTGACAAATTTTAATTGAAAATTTGACTTTAAAGCTGCAAGTTTATGGTTAAAATTAGAATTCATATTTAACCACGCAGTTATACTATTTTCATTAAATAAATAAACATTTGCCATGCTTCAATTAAATTTATGGTACTAAGCAACTTTTTTCTTTTGTTTTGTGAAGTAAGAAACAAAAACTAAAAAGAAAAATATTGTTTTCGTTTTATGTAGGTTTCGTTATATTACGAGTATTTATTTAAGCAATTCGTAAATAAATTGTAAAATATAGAATTTTTTATATGCCTGTTCTACATGCACTTAAATACTTTACTGATAAAGATAAACGCTGTGCTGCATTTTATAAAATTATACATTAAGGTATTGACTAAGGCCGAAGTGTATTAATTATAAATGAACAATAACAACTACAAGACAATAGTTAGAAGTGCTGTTTAATAGCAGTTATATTATTTTCATTAAATCAATATGAATTGCGCTTACTTCAGTTAAATTTATGGTATTTAAATTTTTTTCTTTGTAAAGTAAAAATAAACTAAAAAGAAAAATATTGTTTTCGTTTTAGGTTATCGGTTTCGTTATATTACGAGGAATTATACGAGTACTTATGTAAGGAAGGGTATTAATCTGAATTTCTTGTATATGCAATTAAAAATCCCACATTTAACTCTTTTTTTTTATGATTCAAATATGAAGTGAGGTAAAAAATTTCAAACTTTTATGAATGTAAACACACACAGATACATATTAATATATATCGATGCATATATATCCTATATCGAAGCGTATTTGAATATGCGTAAACTCATTATTTAAACACAAGATAAATTTTTAAAATTGCACATATATACCTAGTTAAAGTGTTTATTATTTCATTTAGTTGGTACTACAGTATAAAAGAATTAAAGATCATTAAAAAATATTTTCTTATATTTCTGCTTTTTTCATATTATTTAAAGGAAAGGAGATTAGTAAATTTAATTTGTTAATTATGAAATACTTTATATGGAATACAGGATCATAAATACTTTAATCATATATTAAGGTAAGTCTCTTGATTACATTTGAAAACTTTACTATTTTTACTCTTTATAATAACAAATTAGAAAATATTAATAATAAAGGAGAAAGTTTAAATCAGTAAATATATGCTATGAATTTACTCCAAATATAAAAAATATTTTACTTTTTAAACGAGATATGCATATATTCCAATTTTTGGCACTGGAGAAAGCTGGTTTGAAAGCTGGATTCAATGTGTACAGCTGTTTGGAAAAAAGCTTTCTGGATTAGGTCTCATTAACTTTCATGCAGTAAATCAATAGAACGCAGAGCTCTACACCAAGCCTATTTTAGAACTTCGAATTTTAAAGTAATTCATCAACATAATTAACCCTTTGTTTCACCCTCTTGCATACCTACAACATACACAAAAATTGATATATTTTACACAGTGAGGTTTGAAAGATGCTGATTGTTCAACAGTGCAGTTAATAGTTTGATCGTAGAATCCGTACTGCATGACATCGAAAGTACTGGACTCTCACTGGTACTGGAGAAAACATGTCCCAAAGATACCAGATGCAAATATTTCTTAACACATTGTATGCGGGACACGTACTAGTACATTTCCTGGCGATTGATACTTGAGCGCGGGACAGGTACTAATACTGGTTAGTGTAACAACATGGTTTGTTTGTGGGTACAAAAATAACGGTATATACAGGAAAACAAAGCCGAATGTTCTTGTCTACTACATAGATTCTGGAAAAATTTAGACAAATAAAAACTAGTTTTTATATTATTAGTTTTATGATTGCTCTTTTCATTTTTTTATGATGTAAAAATGTTTATATATAACATAAATTGAAAAAAATGTAAACTTTATACTACTATTTTTATTTGATTTTTCATATTTACTATACTATTATAAATTTATCCACTAAAAAATACATTTTTTGTTTACAAAAATCTTATGGTTGTTATTTATATATTTCTATTTATATATTTGTTTATATATTTCAGTATAAAATAGGAAAAGTTGGCTAAAAAATTAAATAATTTACGATCTATTGAGATTTAACTGAACAACTAAATTTACGCTCAAAACGGTACAATTCCGCTGTGAAATATACTAGCACACAATGTGTTAAATAAATATTCAAACCATAAAGAAAGCTGAGTACTTATATTCAGTCTAATTTATATCAACATATCGTTTAATTACTACGCTCCTAATTTCTGCATTAATAAATTTATTCTCAAATTTAACCAATTTTCAACTTTCTCTAAAGCATGAACCTATATGTATGCTTCTAAATGTGTAAAAGTTAAATTATTTATTTAATGAGTAGGGAAAACGGAGTGAATATTTTCTTTATCCAGAAAATTCCTAAAATAACTAAACTTATAACAATTCTGTTTACAAATATACTGATATTCAAATAATTCTTACTTACGTAGAAGACTTCTTGGTTTTTTATACGATGGAAAAATAGAGGTGAAAACCAAAAGTAGGGTGTTTATCATAAAAAAATTTAATTTATTAAACAGTAAATTAATATTTGCTCCTTAATATGTGCAATATATTATATAATTTAAGAAAGAATCACATACACCAGATCTCTAAAAATGTGTAATAATTCGGTGCACTTAGATCGATACATACCTGTTATAGATGTGACAGTTCGCGTATTAAGTCTTAACCTATGCCGTGAAAAGATATCAAGCCATATCTTATAATATAAAGAAATTTATAGTTTTTCCACAACCTATTGAATATTTACTAAGAAGTTATTATATCATAACTTCAAAATTTTTTATATTATATAGTACACTTCCCAAGAATTGCTTAAGAAGTGTTTAAGATATCGGATTACACTTCTTTAGCATACTTAGAGTAAGAACATAAAAATGCAAATATTACACAAAATTAAAAAATTTGTATATTTTAAAGAGCGTAAATTGTAATGGTAACACCACTAAGTGAAGCATGCATGTGATGAAGCATAATTATGTGGACCATAAGTTTATGATTATGTATACAGCACACTTGTACAAGAAATTGTACAAGCATTTCCCATTTCAATCACAAATCAAGATGCTTCAATTTGTAAAAATCGCACAAGTGTATACCCACTTCATTTTCCTGCTTCGTGGGAAATTCCGATTCAACGAAATCTATCTAAAATGATACTCTATGGACCGAGGAGAAAATCGTTATCAGTATATCGTCATTGACTAAAATTAGATATGTAACTTAATTTTTTAAATAATTTTAAATTATATGCTAGTAACAATATTACACTCTTGGAGATTCTATGGCATGTGAATGAGGAATGCAACAAATAAATAAGGTATTCCACTTAAATTGAAAAAATATGGTATAGACAATATCGTAATACACGAATTTCACTGTGTATGTTTATATCTCCCGTCAGCAGTAAAATGATTAAATTTTGAATTCAAATGAACATTTGTAGAGCTTAGGTCAAACTGAAAATAGTTTACACAATTAAATAACTCTTACATATTTCCCATCTATTAAACTATTTTTAAATCTTCCCATTCTAATTTTCCTCTCCTCCCGCTGTCTTAAAAAACATTTAAAGAGACCAATAACTGGCAGTCTTAGAAAATCATATCCACTCTTGAGAAACCTGGATATTGCTATACAACATCCTTAAACAGGACTAAAAATATTTTAAGCAAATTGTTCGTTTAAAATAGCGTTGTATTTCAGAATCTACGGAAAACATGGTGACACAACACAATATTTTTAACACTTTTTTAGGGACATAACACTGTAACATGTATAACATGTATTGAGAATCAGTATATTCAATTATCTTTAATTATAAAAGTCTCTTTAGCCCTCTTTAGCCTGATCATTATTATTACACACTCAAACTTGAATTTATTATAATAATATAGCTGATTTTATATACTTTTTTATCAATAATATATAAACAAAAATGTTTAAATATAAAATTTCTTACTCATAAAAACTGTTTTCATTTAAAAAATATTTTGCTAGTAGTATAAACAAAATAACAACAATGTAATCTCCATATCTTCAATTTTCCCTGACATAGTAAAGAAATTCTTGCTCAAAGTAATAATGTAAACAAGATTAAAATGCATGTTATTAAGCAGACAATTATCAAGTTTTTAGGAGATATTTTGACACTCAATATATCACTAAATAATAATCATGATATTCATTCATAATAACTATATAATAATCACTATATTCAATAATAGTCACTGTATAATATTCAGTATATAATAGTCACTATATTCATTAATAATCACTACATAGTATTCACTATATTCATTAATAATCACTATATAATAATCATTATATTCACTAATACTCTATCGTATAATCACTATCGATTCTATTAATATCGATTTATTAATAATTACTGGATTAAAAACTTCATTTGAATAGTTTACTAGGTTTAATAGAACAAACCTTTAAGTATGGTGTTTCTTCAAATCCCAAAATAGTCCCCAAGTATTTTGGGGGACAAAATGAAAAAAAAGATATAAATTTGGGGATTGTCCCTGAATTTTAAGGATGTATGGTCACCTTATTTCTATTTAAAACGGCCAACAACCGGCCATTATATGAAATCCTATCTACGCATAAGACATAGATATTTCAACACAGCATTAATAAACAGGGCTGAAAATATTTAACACTATTTATTCACTTAAAATTTCTTCCCATTGTAATTTTCCACTCTGCACGCTGTCTTCAATCACATACTTCATATTTAAGGAACCCAATAACTGGCAGTCATAGGAAATCATATCCACGCTTGAGACACCGAGATATTGCTATACAACATCAATAAACAAGATTGATCAGAGCGGGGAAATGGGCTGGCAATAAAAGCCCATGTTCCTGATCCTGGAGGGTTTCACACTGTGCGAGTAATACGAAACAGCTGGAAGTCTTTAGTCTTTGCTGTAGTCTACGCTGTTTGGAGAGCTGGGGGAACTGGTGAGCTATGGTTTGTACCACGTCTCGTAACTCAAATAATGTGAGCCTCCCTATGGCGACGGTTACTGGAGGTTTAAAATATTAGTTATCAGAAACCAGATAAATATTAAATTTAAAGATTCGAATGCCTTGCAAACTGAAATCGTATTTACTGGAATTTCTTCATTTTGATAAATGTTATTCAAAGTTTCAAATCTAATTTCCAAAAATTCGTCTTATCTAAGATAAAAATTACTCGGTAATATCCAATTTTATGTGGTAGAATATGCCATATATTAGCTTCATTGAAATTAGAAGTAACTTGTGTAAATACTCATATTAAGATTCAATGCTGTCTTTTTTCTTATAAATGATTCATTTAAAAGACAATAAAAACGTAATACTTACTGTTTCATATGTAATGTATATATCTATTAATAGAATCAATATTATCTATTAATATTTAATCTAAAATCTTATTTGTGATAATATTTTAATTGGAACACATCATTTCTTCATCATTCCTTTTCGTTTTTCAATGACTCAAGATTCTTTTAATTGGAAATTTCCAAACTAATAAAATAGAGATATCTAAAACCTCTTATTTGTTTCTTTAGAGAATAATGATCATTTTTAATGGAACGCACTTTTATCATTGTAATCTGGTCCATTTCCAAGCCATTGATTGTCCATGTTCATCCCTAAGATTTCTAAGTCTTTAATTGATACTCACTAAGTACTGCATTGCAAATTTCCAAACTAATAAAATAGAGATATCTAAAACCTCTTATTTGTTTCTTTTGAGAATAATGATCATTTTTAATGGAACGCACTTTTATCATTGTAATCTGGTCCGTTTCCAGGCCGTTGATTGTCTACGTTCAAGATTTCTAAGTTGATACTAAGTGCTACATTGCTAATTTCCAAACCAAACCAAGAAAATAGAAAATTTGAATTTGAAAAAAATAATTATGAATATTTTTTTCACTATATGTATTTTTAAACACAAAATAAACAAATCAGAAACAACAAAGTAACAAAATTAAATTTGCTTTTGAAGTAAGTAGTATACATTTTAAATAATTCTATTTTAAGTTAGCTGGATAATTTAAGTAGCATTGCCTAAAGTATATCTAAAGGCTCATGGTAACAAAACAATAAAAGAACTTTCTTCCAGGTTATATCTATAGCTGTGAGTTCACCTGACCCTGATTTTTAGTGTCCTCGTACATGTACCTGCTGCATCCCCGCTGAGAACGGCCCTATATAACTTAAAATTATTAATTCATATACTATATTTAACTGGTTTACATTTTGTTTTTACAGCCGTCAATTGAAAATTTCTTTGAAAATAAATTTAAAGTATTTTACAGTCAGAGCGTAAATGCCTGTAACAATAGGAAATCTATCAATATTTCATAAATACTTATATACTAAAGAATAGTAAATTTGTATTGTTGATTATGTTGCTACAATATATAACTATTTAAAATTTTTTATTATTAACTATTTTCTTTTTTTACAGATAGTTGAGTCACTCTCCTCCTCGCATGTGAATTATTATTTTTTATTGGAATGTGCATCATTTATCATTATAATTCAAAATTATCGATTATATACTACTTTTAACAATGCTATGTTAGTCTTCATTTAGAAATTTTGTTAAAAATAAGTTTTTAATGCTCAGATTGCTTTAACTTGTTCTAATCGTAATAGTACTACGGTTTTGTAACTTCTATTAAAGTTAAGATTAGTGAAATTATTTTGCTGATTATTTTGCTACAATATTTTAGTATTTTTAAAGAAGTTTATTTTTCATTCATCAATATTTTTTCTTTTTTTTTTACAGAGAGTTGAGTCATTTCTCACCTTGCATGCACCTTGCTAAAACTTCTTGTTTTCCAAGTGGATAAGTTCTGCTCTTTTTAGAATAATCTTGATTAAGAGAGAAAATAACTTAAGAATTTAACTTATTATTCAGCGTAATCAGTTCAAATTATACATTCTTTTTAAGAGCATAATATGCAAGGTGATTATAATTAAAGTTCTGCATTCTAAAAACTGTAAAAACAGAACTGTTGGTCATAATTATATGAAATTTAGTCTGGATATAAAGCCAGGATAATCTGTTTTGCAAAGATATAATCAATAATTGATACTGTACTCATCATGATGTTATAATTATAATATATGTCAGTCCATATGTTAAAAGACGTGACATTATATGCATAATGAAAGCGCAGGAAAACATGAACGTATCTGTAATTGAGAAGCGCATATTCCGTTACTGATGAAGAGCTTTGCTTGTAAAGCTTTTTCAGAAGATCGGGAAGTGTGTTATTTGCTCACTGCGTGTGTTATTTGTAGGTAACATTTTACACTATCATAGTTTTTATTCCCTATGTTAATTCACATTGCATCACATAGCGCTCAGGTTAAATTTAGGGTAATTCTGACCAATCGTTCTATTTTTGTAGCATTTTGATTGAAAAATTTGAAATATAATTACCTTTTATACACCGAATGAAAAAGGGCTTTCTCAGATTACAGCTTAATCGTTTTTATTCTACAAACTTCGAAATTCAAAGGCGTCTAAAGCTTTTAAAGTTAAATGGTGTAAACACATTGAAATGTAATATTTATCATACTATAAAACAAGATATATCACTCTATTAAATTTAACTGAGATTCACTAAACAAAAGAGTTATTTTTTAATAATTTGGTTTATTATTATTTTTTAATAATTTTAAGAATTTAATTTCTAATATATAAATTTCTAAAATTATATTGCTGGAACTTAAATTTCTATTTTTTTTATTTGGTATACATATTTCATGTTTTTTTTTATTAAAGAATGTATTATTTTAAATTGTCAAAAGAATATTTATAAAATTAGAAGCTTAATAAAAAAGTTGTAAAAATTATTCTAAAATGTGTAGAACTTATTTTGTCTTAATTTTATGTAAATTTCCTTTTTCTTTTTCATGTTTTGTATACGCTATATGCGAAAGTAAAGAATATAATACTATATAAAGAATGTATTACACAAATAGCAATGTTAAGAAATATTTATAATACTAGATGTATATTGTAGAACTAGTACATTATTTAGCAGAGCTTGTTATCTTATGATAATGCTAAATAAATTTCCTACTTTTTAACCATTTCATGTATACATATTATTAATCACTCATATTAATACTCCATATTAAAATATATATAACTTATATTAAAAATTGAATGTGTACCGTATATTAAAAAAATATTGCTCTAAATTCTGAATGACAATATTAAATAATACTCATTACACTTAAATTTTTATTAAACTACTTGTAAAACATTTATCATAAAAAAACAGACCTTATAATTAATTGAAAAAGTCAGATTATTTTAAATTTTTTCAACCACATTTAAACATATTTAAATTTCACTAAGCTTTATTTATTGCTAATTTTTTCTACAAATGTCAATATATTTAAGAAATCTAGAGTAATAAAGTAAGAAAATTAACCATTTTTATTTCACAATTTAAGGATCATATCTTGAATTCAAATATATTTGTTTGTTGCAATTTCACACTTACAGATATAAATACCATGCAAAATTTTTAATTTTATACAAATAGAAAATGTCACAGGATTTCAATCTTAAAGTTTTAATACTAATTAAAATAATTAATCTTTTCGGGAAATTTCTTTAATATACATTAAATTTTTTGGATCAATTATTGTATTTTTTCCTTATTTTCCTCTATATAAAACAAGTCAGTATTATTTTTTATGTTCGTTTTTATTAAATTTAATATCATGGGGTTTTACTTATAGTGTTTATTGTACATAAAATATAGATGTTATGTAAAGTTTTATGAAAATTTCATTAATTTACATTATATTGTTTAGTATAAATTAGTTTATATCTTTCTTATTTTTCTGTTTATAAAACGAGTTGCAATATTACTTCTAACTTATGTTTTTTTTAACTAATCTTTCAGCATTTCATTAATAGTGTTTGATACAGTTTAAATATAGTCACCAAATTTTTGTGAATATTGTGTGCATTTATTTACATTAATTTATTAGAATATATTACATTATGTATTACTCAAGCAAGACATTATGAGATATTACATAACTCTGAATATTATATATAAAGCACATTTTTTATAGAAAATATCATGGAATGTTATTAATAATGTTTATTAGAGTTTAAATATAGGTAAATATTTATGAAAATTTCATTCATTTACATTAAACTTTCTAGAAACTGTTATTTACGTTTCATTTCTGCTAAACCTTAACTATCAATGTTATATGTAACTTATGTTTTTAATGTAACTAATATTACCGTGTTTAAAATATAAATAATATTTAAGTTTTTATCAAAATTTCATTCATGTACATTAAATTTCCTAGAGTCAATTATTTTACGCTTCCGTAATGCGAGACTATATGAAAGCTTACCCAACTCTCCATATTATATGTAACGTATGTTTTTATTAAAACTAAACTCTGAAACTATCCCATAACCTAAGAATAATCAATACTTTCCCTTGGCCTTTGAGCTCCATGACCACTTATCACTGACATTAGTCCCCGCCTCCTTTCTGTCTGTAAGCCTATTAGATTGAGTTTGGTTTGCATTGGCTCGGCCCACCCGCAGGCATCTAGAACTGAAAAGATACCGGCAAAAATGGCCGCCATTTTCTGTTCTCAAGATGGAGTGATAAAAAATGTCTATTTCTCATGATAAAATGGCGTCTACTCGTCTTTCTGAATTAGTTTGCAATAGAGTTCAAGGAAGAAAATAAACTAAACTCAGCCATACGAGGTTAAAGAACCTTCAAAGTTTGATTAGAAATAAATTGATGCTAATTTTCAGTTTTGGTCCAAAATAATTAAATCACTGAATCAATTAAATAAAATTTAAATCGATAGAAATTAATGAATTTATTTTAGTTTCTTTATCGTATCATAGAGGTATCATATCGTATCATTTTATCAAAGAAAAATCTTCTGAAAATTTCATCCAAAAATGTGAATTATTTTACGCTTATTTCACTCAACAAATTTTAAATCCAACTAAAAATTAAATAAAAAGCATTATGAATTTATTTTAGTTCCTTGGTTGTATTTAACAAATTTGTATTTAACAAGGTAACACATATTTTTACATTTTTATAAAAAAATTTTTATAGGAGAAAATTTTTAGAAAAAAATGCGTCAAAAATGTGAATTATATTACATTTATTTAACACGTTTAAAATCAAGCTAAAAGTTAAATAAAAATGTTATTTTCTTCAGTTCTTTTATCATAGGAATATATTGTATCATATAATTTTTGTAGAAGAAAGATCTGTATAAAAAAGATGGGTTAATTATGCTGATTATTTAATGTTTATTACAAACTTTCCAGTATATTTGATGACTGAAAATCTAAAATCTAAAAACATTACCCTTTGTCAGTAAATTTCAAATGATACAAACTTAAATATGACACAAATTATAAGTTGATATTTCATAAATTTTTCTTTCTATCATATATTAAAAGCCTGTAAATATCTCAAAGCAGTAAAAATTTAGCACCTACAGGTTTCTATCATATGACAAAACATATCACATTATAAAGAAATTTTTCTTTCAGCAGAAAATGGTTTAAAAAATGTTTTAACTTTGAAAGAATTTTAAATTTTTTAACAAAAATTATGTTTTTGATTACCTTAATTCTTTGTATTTCAGGACTTTCAGGAAAAATTTTTCCTTACATGTTAAAATTCATCATTTCACACTTAAAGAATAATTAAAAAATTTAAAACATGAAAGTAAAAAATTATTGTCAAAAAATGTATCTTCTACAATCATAAAAAGATGTCTTTCATCTAAATATTGAAAATTGGTTTGCATAAACGTTATCTTTACATAAATATTTTGCAATTACATTTGTGAGAAATCTGTCTCTGGTGTCACCAATATATATAGTTTAACGAATCAAAAGTTTATTTCAGTTGCAATCAAGGGCATCTAATGCAATGATAAGTAAAATTTTAGTAAGAAAATTAAATTTAGTGTAACTATTTCATAGTAAATTGCGTTAATTGCAGTGTTACAGGATAGTAACAATCAACAAAACCATGTTTCAAACTATAGTGTGTAATTGATCTCAGTTTTCTTGTATGATGCTGATATGCAAAATTGCTAAATACAGCGTTAATCTACTTTCTTATACATTTATTTGAAAGGAGTTAATACATTGTGAACTCTGTAATTCCTTTAAAAATAAATGCAATTCGAATGTACATTTATACTGTACAAAATTCTTATCATCCATATATATTTTTTATGCAGTTATATGAAATTCAAATTGTATTTTATCAGTTTCATATTTATTTGTACTACTATTCATAATATTTATTCCTTTAATACTCATATGTAAGATACATCATATATAAGATAATAATCCATATGTAAGATAATAATCATCATATATAAGATAATAATTCCTAATACTCATCATATATAAGATAAGATGATGTTTTGATATCGAATATAATTAATTGAAAAATATGTGATTTCATTCATATTTCAATCTTTACTAACAGTCATCTATTTTTTAAATATTATCAAGAATCTCTTGACTGTCTAATATAAAGGAATTTTAAGCTGAAATTTGCAAATGCAAAACATGCATGGATGACATTGATTTGTTAATACTAGTAAATGCAGTTGTATCAGTGCATATTAAAGAAATTTTAAGGAACCTGCTAGATTGGAAATCGTGCTAATGAAGTGCATTAACCCTGTAATAAGGACATTATTTGAGGACATTTAATAAAAAAGTGTTCATAAAATTTCTTTGGAACGATTTTTACTTCTTAGGTGAGGAAGTGACAACCCATAAACCAATAAAAATTTCTAGAAATTATCACGTTTCTGCTGTTATTTTATAATTTTCCAAATAATATTTGGATAGACATTTTAAAATTTTTCCTGACCTATGATTATGCTCTTTGAGAGGATACATAAAGAAAAACTCAAACAAATAATTATATCTGACATAAAACTAAACTGTAGAGTACAGTGTTTATAGCGATCGAATGATATTCGTTTGTAAATGCAATTATATCATTGCATGTATTGCATGTAAATGAATTTAAAAAATTCAATCATTAAAATAAGTATAAATGTTTTCTGTAAATACCGTAATTCGATAATCATATTATTACATGTAAGTTCGGAAGCTAGATAAAAACAATTCCGGATAGACGTCTATTATAATGAACTACAAGTGTTATGAATTCCAAAATGTGTTTGACCCTGTTGACCGATATTGTGAAACTGATATAAAGGTATTTATATCAGTTTCTCAATATCGGTCGATTTTATATGAATTTTATTTGCTAATACTTGAAAAATTATTTAAAAAAATTGTTTTAAAACTCATTGGCAGCGTAAACAATGGCAGCGTACATTCATACATATTTACATATATATACATACATACATTCATACATATATATATATATACCTACATAATTACATACATATATACATATATACCTACATTATTACATACATATATACCTACATAATTACATATATATATACATAATTGCACTCACAATTTGAGTACTATACGATTGTAAAAAGTTGAAAATATTTGTGAATACATAAGATAACTTGTTTTTAAATGAACAAAATAAATGCCGTTAATATGTTAAAAGTTAATGCTTTTTTATACTTAGGTGCAGGTTTCTTCCCACGGAATATGTAGCCTATAGCAAGCCCATTGGTCGGAAAGTGAGAAAACATAGCCAATAGCATTCATTCGGTTATGTTATGTAATACTGCACTTGTCGGTATAATCTCATTTTATATTTGCTTGTATCATTTTTCCTGCCTCTAAAGTTTGTGTCAATGTCTAGAAATAAAATATAAGGATCTTTTGAGATCTATAGGTACTATTTATTGTGAAATTTAAAACGTGCTATTATTAAGTTTCGATTTATTTAAATATAGAGCCATCTCTATTTTATATTTAAATGTATTATTTAAATATAAAATATGATATAATTATGAAGTGTGAATATATTATGAATAATTTTCCTAAAACTACTAGTTTATTAAATGAAAAGCTTTTCAATAATAATAAAAAAACTACATTGGTTTCCTTCAAAAATGATTCCACTTGGATAATTATATAATGATATAACAGAGTGAACATATAGTTTTAACTTCTAATTGCATATTATTTTTAAATCTAATTAGAAAGATATTTTTATAGAAAGGTTATAAAAATACGAAATTGCTATAAAGTACAAATATTGCCCTTGAATAGTTACATGATAAGAGAACATAAGTTAGAAAGAACATAGTTACATAAGAGTGAACCTGTAGTTTTAACTTTAAATTGCGTATTTTTTTAAATGTAATAAAAAAGGTACTTTTAAGGTAAAGATAGCAAAATATGAAATAATTACAAAGTACGAATCATTTCACTTAGCTACATAATGAAAAATTAAAGCGAACTTGTAATGTTTACTTTTAATTACAAAGTATTTTTAAACCTAATTAAAAAAAAGGTATTTCAATAGAAAAGTTATCAAACTACGAAAGTTCTAACTCCGTTAGTTTAAGTATAGAAAAGCTACGATCCTAATATAAATAGACATTAATTAAATAACCAACTAGCTAGAATGTTAAAGAAATAATGTTAATTTTAATTAAACATGTTATTAAAATTCCTTACAACTGATATTACCGAATTATGAGTGTTAATATTTTATTCTATATTTTAATGCTAAAATTTCTGATTATGATAGTGTGATTTAAAATTCCGTGGTTTTTAAAAATCTTACTATTAATTAAAGTATATTTACAATAAAAATAAAATTAAAATTTCTAAACATTTTGATTGCAAAAGTTTACAACATTTTACACTTACTATTGCTAATTTGCTTCTTAAATTCAAAATTTGATGTCTTCTCGGTGTCATAAATTTTCTATATAATATGAAAATAAAATTATGACTAATTTGCTAAACATTTTGTAAAATAACTTTGATGAAATTTTTACTAAATAGCGATAATTTTTATACCAAATTTCATTTTATTATCTGGTATAATACGCTTAAAATCATATTCATTTTTAAACTATACTTGTGACATTCGGTCTTGTAAAAAATAAATAGTATATTTATTTCAAACAGCTGTTTATAAACCAATAATATATTTAAAACAAAAACTTGATTTTTAAGAATAGTTTTTATAATAATAATCATAAAACGTCATTTTTATTTTCGTACTTCTTTTGTTATTAAAAATCCCAAATAAAAGTTTTTTTTTTTTTTTAAATTATTTATTCTTTTTTCTTTATTTAACTTTTTTTACTTTGTTTTTTTAATACATCTTCTTTAACGTAGATTCATTTTTTATTTTTTTTTGGGGGGGTGGGAGGTTAAAGAAAATAAAAAAAAAAATTAAAAAAATTAAATTCTAACCTTGATTGAATAATCATTGCTTATTTGAATAGTAAATATTACTTTTAATCGATTAAGCATGTACATAAATATAATCTTTCGCGCTTTACTTACTCTAGAAACCAAATATTTATTTGTAACAATAAAGAAATTACAATACATATTCAAATTTTTATTTTTTAGTCTATGTGGGCAACCCGATGCAGATAAAAAAAAAAAATCTGCCCAAAATTTTTCTATGGTTCTCCTGAATCACCATGAAATATCACTTAAATTTCGAAGCATTTTGGAATCCTTGGAGAACAAACAGAGATACACATACATACAGAGGGTTACGTATATAGATTATAATCTATATAGGATATTAAGTTTCTCCTTAACAAACCACTATAAAGAAACAGAAAACTATAATGAAATATAAATATATTTATCATAAATATTGTAAACAATTTTGCATAAAAATGACTTTTACATAAAAAGTTGGAAACATATTTCTGAGACATCTATTTCTGCCATTTCCGCAATTTTTAAAACTATAATAAATTCATTTATTTATTTTTATAATAATTATGTAAATATTACCAAAAAATAGAGTATTCTCAAAACCCAAAGTAATTTTGTTATTGAGATTTGGCACGGGTATTACGAAACAATCGTGTTTATTGCAGTGATGCTGAATACCAACAGTAAAATAAAACCATCTTTCAAATTCTGTTGTATGAATGACATCAATTTTGGGGTGTGTTACAAATTTACAACACGGTGATACAACAGACAATTTGCTTGCTGAGAAAAGATAAAAGAGTTCCTAAAATTTCTGAACAAGACATTTCTGATAGTAATCCCGGGCAGAAAAATAGGTTCTTAACTGAACTTTTATTTCAAACACTAATGATATTTGAATGTATATTAATGATATATGCTTATATTTCACATATGTATACAATATATGTTTTTTCTGCGTTTATTTATTATTTAAAAATAAACTACTGACTTATCCCTCCTTTTAAACATGCAGTATTTCTATAGCTATATAATACTTTGTATTTTCTTCCTACCTTACATATGTAAAGACAACCTGTACTCTTTGAAAAAGCAGCAAATTTCTTTTACAATTTTTGTTCCCAATGACGAATCCATGCATTTTTAGTAAAATATTTTTAATCCTGTCATTCTGTATCAGGAAATGGAATCCTGTTCTTTATCTCTGTTCTTTATTCAAAGCATGATGAGGCTTTTATATATGTATTTCATATTAGAGTTTTTCTGAGATTTCAATGCATTTGTAATTTTTAATCCTACTGAATTTCTGTAACTCCCTGGGTACGACTCCGGCTCATACCGGCCGAAGCACTTAAAGACGGGCTTGGCCGGAATGGGCCGGAAGGATGAAAAATAGGGGTGATAGGTATGTCTAGAAGGGGTCTTCTTTTCATCTACCCAGCATTTACGACCAGTTGACAGTTTGATTGATTACTGCCTATAGCAAAGATTGGCCACATTTTGAGGTGCTTTCCTTAGCAATGAATTTTTACTTTCTTTTTATTCTCTAATATAATTCTAAACTTATATTATGCT
>CM063503.1:91823682-91893682 GCA_032207245.1 Pardosa pseudoannulata | reverse complement strand
CTTTGGGTAATTAAGTTTTTGAAGATTCATAGCAACTTAACTTCCTCGTGTTATTCTGGAGTGACCTAAAATATTTAACCTTTTCTTACTGCATAAAATAATTAGATTTTTAAGATTAGGTCTAATGATGATTCTTAAAAAATACCAATCTCTTAAGACGCATGATTAATGAAGATGGGGTAATTTACATTTGTGTAAAACTGCTAAGACTCTTGTTCAGAAATAATAAGCGAAGAGGGGCTGATATATAAAATTAAAAACAAATTTAACACCAAAACAGTGGAGTTTGAAGATCAAGCTGTTAAAAAGTTTCTTTGTGTAAATACAAGTTTGCTACTAGAAGAAACTGCAAAGAAGTGTCAAGAACGTTAATGATTTAATAATATCTTACATGAAAAACTCTTTTTTTGATACAATATATATATAGATTTATTCACAGATGTGATTTGATTTAAGAAATCCGACATATACATAAACGAAACCATTTGGTAATAACTAAATGATCTAATATTAAGATCATTTATGCTCTAAGAAATATTGTACTTTTTCTTAAATATTTTAATGTTATTTTAACAAAAACATTGAAGACCAGCAATGCCTATCCAGTGTGACAAAACTAAGAAGATTAATTATTTTCCACTGATTTCATATAAAATACAAATATTGGAGATAAAAAAAAATGTGAAGTATTTTCAAAACTATTGTTCATGCAGTATAGTTGAAATCATTTAATATTTCTGTATTTGAGAAAGAAAGGTTTTAATATTTGGTAATATAAGGTTATAGTTACATTATTTTTGCTTCATTTAGAATTAAGACCTTCAAAAAATGTCATTGTGGATGTCCAGTCATTTGGGTATGCCATCTAATAATAACAATATATTTTGTGCTAATTATATTTATAATAAAAATTTTTTAATGTTCATAGCTTAAATCTTGAAATGTAGTCTATTAAAATCATTTCATCATGAGAAAAAAAAATATATGTGCACATCCACATATGTATGCATATGTGTGTGTGTGTATGAGTGGCGTAGAGTAGAGGGAGATATGGGGGTTGTTAGCCCCACCCATAAAGATTGCTGCATATTTATACTATATCTGTAAAGATTGCTGTTTCAATCTTAAGATATGAGTTGAAGGGCCCTTCCCCCTCCACCATTGAAAATTTCTCTTTGATTAATATATGTATATATATATATATATATATATATATATATATATATATATAAATGTGTGTATATATATACATATATATACACATATATATTTACATTTTAGTGAATCTATAGGGAGAGTAATAAATATGATGCCATTCAAGTATGAAAAAATAAATTATCTCACTGATTATCAATATTGTTTATAGAATTAAATGGATCTATTAATTATGCAATAAAATTTAATGTTGATATAAATTTAAAAGGAGAAATACTTTTTTTTTAATTACGGGTAATAATTAGGTTAAAATTGCATTATTTTTGTTGCAGATGATTTGATGTAAAGTTAGGGTTATTATACGAGAAATATCCTTTTAATGTCGAGTTATTTGGGTCTGTCATCTTATTGCAATCATCTTATATTATGTAATAATTATATTTACAGTAAAAATTTTCTTATAATGATAGCATAGGAAATCTAGAAATGTAGTTTAAAAAGTCTCATGAGATAATTATTTGTTTTCCATATTTCAGTGAATGTCATTTAGAAGAGAAAATATTCTTCCTTTATATCAGCAGCATAAATTAAGTAATAAATATCACCAGAAACTAAAATTGTTCCTTCTATTTCTAGCATTAATACTAGAAAATAAATATAAGATAAAGTGAAGTTCTGAAAATTTATTTCTATACAAATTTGGTAAAACATGACATTTGGGGAAAATCAATGATTATACACGTATCTGCTTTAGGAAAAGATGAAACAAATCTTGACTGGCCCATTACAGAACACCCAATCAGGTTACAAATTGTGCGAAAAATTATTTAGAAAGAAAGTTACAATTCCTTTCTGTACTTTTTTTTTTCAAGCTACTCTCTTGAATTCTTTTGATGTCAGCGCAAAAGCCATAAATCCCATTGTAGTGTGACAATTTATTAATCGCTTTAGGATCGACTGCAATTTATAGATCGGGAAAATTGCCAGCTAAGTCCAATATGTGCCAGAAATGCTCTCTATACTTCACGTCGCAGCCCTTTAAATTTATTTGTCGTGAAGAGAATCTCCTTTTGTTTGACTGTATTCTAAACATTTCTTGAAACTCATATATTGTTAACATACGATCATAACACGTATCTTCTTTCTATGTATTTTCGTTTTGCAGTCCGCTGTTTCATTTTTTTCTTAGGGGAGAAGGGGGGTGGATCCCCTTCTTTAAGCGCTCTTGAACATCTCTTTGGCAATAACAGTGATTTTTATGGGCAAGGGAATGTTTCTAAGCCTTGATTAGTGTCCTTTTTTTTGCGAATAATGGCATTTGGAGTATCTCTGCGAGCTCCAATAGCGTTTCGGGGTCTGGAATGCAAGGGACGTTAATGGGGCCAGAGATAAGCAACTACAGATTCCACCTACTAACCGGGTCTGGGGATTCTCACAAGGTTTTAACTGAAGCGCCGCTTTCATCGGCCCAATACAAGATTGCCGAAGAAGCTACCTTATTTTTTCCCCCGTTTTCCCTAGCCTCCTCCTTCAACTGAAACGTTACTTTTTGCTTTTTTTAGGGAAAGAAACATGTTTTTTCTCGGTTTTATTGCTACAATTCCAAGTACAAGCACTCTTCTAAACTCTTATGGCATTTATTTGATCTTAACGAACTTGGGTTCATCAAGAGGAGAGGGAATTTTCGCTATGGAATATTAAGCTCCAAAAGTTCAAGTACTGAAAGTTATTTGAAAAATTTCATGCGGCAGAAACATTTATGCACCCAATAAAAAAAGTTTTTCAAATGTAATTTGAATACATCAAAGTAAATATTAGTTTCTTTGGCTTAATGACCGAACTGTTCTTTTCCTTAGGCAAACAAAAAACAAAAAAGTATTCAGTCAATTTCAAGTGTAAAATATCAGGGATGAAGACACAATAATCAAAAATAATTTTCTTAAAAGCTATTTCAATTTAATTTATTAAATTCAGTTATTTTTTTACTGTATTTCCACTATACTATGGTGCCTATATTATAGTGTCTTTTTACCATACTGTAGTGTAAAATATAAATGATAAAAACAAAGCTTTTTCAGAGTCAAAATTATTAATGAAAATTTTAATTGCTTAAACTTCATGCATTAAATTTTAAAACTTAATTGCCTCATCAGAATAGTACTATAATATAGCATGTTAAAAAAGGAGAGGGAATTAGCAAGAGGAGAGATAATTTTTGCTATGGAATATTAAGCCCCAAAAGTTCAAGTAATGAATATTATTAGGAAAATTTCGTGTGGCTGAAACATTTATGCACCATATAAAAAAAGTTTTTCAAATGTGATTTAAATACATCAAAATAAACATTAGTTCCTTTGGCATAATGTCAAAACTGTTCTTTTCCCCAGCAAACAAACAACTATGGTGCCTATACTATAGTGTCTTTTTACCATACTGTAGTGTAAAATATGAATGATGAAAGCAAAGCTTTTTAACAGTCAAAATTAACTTTCTTGAAAATTTTAATTGCTTAAACTTCATACAATAATTTAAGACTGTATTGCCTCATCAGAATAGTACTATAATATAGCATGTTAAAAACGAGAGGGAATTTTGCTATGAAATATTAAGCTGTAAAAGTTCAAGTACTGAAACTTATTTAAAAAATTTCATGTGGCAGAAACATTTATGCACCCAATAAAAAAATAGTTTTTCAAACGTAATTTGAATACATCAAAGTAAATATTAGTTTCTTCGGCTTAATGTACGAACTGTTCTTATACCCAGGCAAACAGGGAAACAAACAAAAAAAAAAGTATTCAGTCAATTTCTAGTGTGAAATATCAGAGATGAAAACATAATCTTTTAATAATCAAAATTAATTTTATTGAAAACTATTTCAGTTTAATCTATTAAAGTTCAGTTATTTTTTTTTACCGTATTTCTACTATATTATGGTTCATATACCATAGTACTTTTTCTTTACCATACTATAGTGTAAAACATGAGTGATAAAAACAAAACTTTTTCATAGTTAAAATTAATTTTCTTGAAAATTTTAGCTGTTTAAATTTTATGTATTAAATTTTGAGACTTACTCACCTCATCAGAATAGTACCATAATATAACATGTTAAAAAATTAAAAAGGAGTGAAAAGAAACCCTTCAAAGTAGATATTAAATTACTATTATTATTTATTAGTTAAAAAATATATTGGAATATTTTTATTAACTGACTCATATTTTAGGTAATAATGCATTTACTCGTGTATAAGACGTTTTTTTCTTTTTTTATTTTAATTTTCTTAAGGATAAAACTCAAAATGTGTATTTTTTAAGAAATAAATTTTACTCTGTTTGGTAATATAATACTTGCAACTTAAATGCTGCAGTATAGATATTTTCTCCCTTTGAAGAAGGGGGAAAAGGGATAGAAAAAAAATACAATACCTCATATATCAGCCCATTAAAAAGAAGGGAGTGTCCACAGTCCTCAATTCAATCCACACGATGATTTCATAGTACCCAACCCTCTAATAATCTAAGACTATTAATAACCAGCACGAAGGACTCCATTAAGAATGTATTCATCTTTAAAATGACATTGAATGGGCGTTGGAGATTGGTTCATTGGGTCAGTGCAGAAATTATTTTACAATAAGTCACTTATCGAATATTAGGTGAATGGTAGAACCAGGTATAAATTTTCGCTTTTTTTTCTTTAAAAATCAAGGTGCACATAGATGGAAAGCAGCTGAATGATGGTCGAATGGTTAGGGTGCTATCCTTCGGAACCGGAGATCGTGGGTTATAACCCCGCTGTGGCATGGATAACCGTTCGGAATTGGCTTTAAGCAGTAGGTCCCAGTCTCATTAACCCTCGTGTTGCAAAAAGTAGACTGTAGCGCTTCAAACCCAAGTAAATCAAAAGTAAATACAAAATATATAACCTCTTTTAACTCTAAATACAATTATAAAAATCAAGACAAAATATATATTTTTAAATAAATATATTCTTTTTTAAGAGAAATTACAATAGTGAGGGATTAAAACTTTTGAGACTTATCTTAAAAGTTAGAGAATTCGAAGACGAAATTTAGAATTTTTTAATTTTAATGGTGTTGGGTTTTTTCATTAAACTATTTTGCATTTGTTTTATATAAACTTTAGTTTTTTTTAAAAAAATCTTTGAATATCATGTTTATAAAATAATACAAAATATATAACCTTTATTAATCTTTAATACATTCGTAAAAATCAAAACCAGTTTTGTATTTTGTAAAATAAAATTTTTTTAAGAAGGAATTACAATAGTCCATGATTAGTACTCTTCTTGGGTATGTATCTCAGGGAATATCGAGGATATATTTTTCTTATAGAGCTTAGAAGTAAGAACATTTGGGTAAACTTTTCGAATTTTTAAATTTTAGTTGTCTGTTTTTGATTAAAATATTTTATATCTGTTTAACATTGTTTCTACCTTTGAAAAGTTATTAAAATGGTCCTCTTTTACGTAATAATTCATAAAATATAACCTCTGTTACTCCTTAACATAGTCCTAAAATTTGAAATTAAGTTTCCATTTATTTTTAAAATAATATCTGAATATTATTTAAAAAAAAGACAGTATGGTATTACAACAATACATGATTAGTAATTTTAGTATCTATTTTATAGGTAAGGAACTTTGGAGATGACATCTCGAACTGTTAAATTTGAAGGATATATTTTGAATTAAATTATTTAACATTTGTTTCATATTGTTTGAAATATTTAAAAATATTTGAATGTCATATATTACATAATAATACAAAATATATAACTTCTATTGATCTTTAATAAAATTCATAAAAATCGAAACCAAATTTGTATTTTTCTGTAGTAAAAGATATTATTTTTTTATAGAAGGCTACAAGAATTTGATACTTTTGGGATGTATATATAAGTAAAAAAATTTAGAAAGAAATTTCGGAATATAAAATTTTAATTATCTGCTTTGCATTGAACTTTTTTTCGTTTGTTTTCTATTATTTCTAACTTTTAAAACATTCTTCCGGCTATCCTAAATTATCTAAAATAGCTTAGCCACTTAAATCACTGATGAAAAGCTTACAAGCAAGTTGTTAATAGATTCTTAAACAGTAATCTAGTTTTGAACTGATAAAAGAGCTTGTGGACAGATACTGTTGAAAACGAACGCAAATCCGTCAGACAGAAGTTAGACGGAATTTTAAAGTGTGAGGAAAGTTATCTTAAATGGTCCGTAGATTAGATATGCTCTTGAATATTAGGACGACGTAAACAAAATCATCCTAGAATTGAAGAAATGTGGTAAAAAATCATACAGTAAAATCAAGTGTTTAATTAATTTTTTTTTCAATGAGGAGGCAATGCCTTTATTAACATTGGCTTTAAATACCGTAGAATTTGTTGAACATTTGTTTTATTATGGGAACATCCCATAGGCGGTCAACTTTACTACTTATGAGGGGGACAACACAAATGTCTTTTAGTCTTATACGAAAGTGGAAACCCATCTCGTGGAAGCTATATGCTAACCACTATATAATCCTGGATAAACTAATACCGGGATAATTAATTTAGACTTATTATTCTGTCCAAGGAGTTCTCAAACAAATACTAAATGCGTAAATTACTTGTTCAACACTAGATTGCCCGAGATTTCTTGTATACCTATATTGCCCAAAAACAGTCAAAATGACTGCATTGTGAAAAAATAACAAATATGTAAAGAAATTTGTTTAAAATTAATTTTTAATATTATATAATAAAGGAGGGTGGAAGTAACTACAATTATTCATAAACCCATTTATATGTTATAGAAAAAGTCACCAAATTCTAAGAAATTGTGTCATTATATTTCATAATTGTTTTTCTAATTGAAATTAAAAAACAGTTAAAATGACTGCCTTGGGCAATCTAGTGTTAAACGTGTATAACACACAATTTGTTGTTTACAAGAAAAAAAATTAGAAACTTTTTATATCGTGCGGCTAAAATTTGACATTCAAGTGATTTTACCAGATTGTAAACCAATTGATACCCAGATCCAATGAATCTAGCTCCAACGCTCTTGCAATCTCATTCTAAATATATATCCATTATTTACACAGTCCTACACTTTTGTTATATCGGATGTCTGAGGTCAGTGCTAGGATTTCGACTGCTATGGCAGTGGATGCTGAAATCGGTGACCTAGTACACCCCTACTTTATTATGGAGAGTTTATATTGTACGAAGAACAGTATTTCCTTTATTCGTCTTCATAGAAGGATTGCTGCTTTTATATTTCATTACCACTCCATTTCTTTTTTTACAACGGTGCTAGTTTATGTTGTACGATGGATAGTATTTTTTTATTCCTCTTTATTCTATAAGAAAGAGTGTTTCGTGACAACTTGCAAGTAATATTAAAAAGAGGCCTAGTTGCATTGCAACATTTAAGTTGCAAGAAGGGAAAAAACAAATTAATTAAGAACCGTTCGAAAATTCATCATTTAAAATTAATGACTAGAGTTGCTAGCACTGTTGTAAAAAAATGCAATAGTAATAAAATATAGTAGCAATCCTTCTAAAGAGTATAAGATATTTGCCTTTTTATTACCTTTCTTAAATGCCTGTCTTTGACAAATGTATATCGTGTGATTAAGTGGTAAAAAACTATTATCACATATATCTTGAATTTTCCCCCTAAATTTTTATACAAATTTACATAATGCGTGGATAAATATTGTAAAGTATTTTTGAATCACTAGTAAAAAGTGCAGGTCTTATCAATTTTAAACATCTTATAAAATTGAATAACTAAACATCGTGATAAAATTTTCGATTTGACTAACGTTAAGATAAAAGATTGTGCATTTAATCATTTTATCAGGTTGCAGCTATGTGAATTTCCAAAACTTCGGGTTGAGTGAAATACTTGTTCCTTCTTATGTATATATATAAATATATATATATATATATATATATATATATATATATATATATATATATATATATATATATATATATATATATATATATATATATATATATATATATATATATATATATATATATATATATATGTATTTATATTTCATAAATACATATTTTTCTGAATTATTTATGCAATGTCGTCTAGCCCGCTAATGCAATACGGTAATATGAATAAGAAAAGTCTATTTTGTAACAATGTTATAAGTAGACATTTAGAATTATATGTTGTATTATGTAGTATGTATTTCAGCATTTTTTTTTTTTTTTTTTTTTTTTTTTAACCAGATACCAAACATACCTAGCGTTTGTCAACAAACATTTATAATACGCTATTTTCAAACTATTGCACTATAAAGTATTACGCTTTTCTAACGTTTTGAATGAATTGTTAATTAAATGTATTTACAATCTCTTCATATAAAGGGTTTTAATGGGAATATTCACATTAAGCTTTAAAACGTCTAGTTAGCATGGCTAGCTTCAGCTGTTCATTTCAAAACTTATAAGAGCACAAATACAAATACTCAAGTGTGTATATTCTTATACTTTGTGCTAAACGATGGTCGAATGGTTAGGGCGCTGATCGTACTGGAGTTAGTGAGTACGGACCCATCTGTGGCTTGGATGCTCGTAGCCTTTCGGAATCGGCTTTCAGCAGTAGGTCCCAGTCTCATTAGCATTTGTGTTTCCAAAAAGTAGACTGTAGCTTTCCCAATCAAACCAAACTTATACTTTGTATTAATGAAATATAGTTAAGATGTTTAGGAAATTTTAACTATATTGCATTGGGTAACTCAACACAATCACTAGAATACAAATACTCTTACGCATACAGATATATATATATATATATATATATATATATATATATATATATATATATATATATATATATATATATATATATATATATGTGTGTGTGTGTGTGTGTGTGTGTGTGTGTGTCTTTATTATTAAAAAATATTAAATTAAAAAATACACAGTATTTCTGGGTGTGAATGTTGCTTGATATTATCCTTTTACTATTTATTACAATTTTAAATGAGCTGAATTTTTTTTTTTTTTTAACTATACTACTTTTAAGCATTGTATAGATTTTAGTAGAATAATTATGCATGTTTTATATTATTTTACAGCTTACTCGTGATAAACCGCAGCACACATAACACAAATGGTAACACCTTTGTAGTTGAAAAATAGATCAGAGTAAATTATTCCTAATTACATCAGTTAGATAAGGGAAAGTGGTAAACTCAGTTAAAGAGATGTTGTGAAATGTAAAAGAGGAAAATTAAATGGAATGTAAAAGGCGAAAAGGATGAAAATATGTCTAGCAGTTCACTAGACACTGTGTGTTAGTAGACTGCTGCTATACCTACTGTGTACCTAGTGCCTAGAACCCAGCCTGAGTCTATTTTATACATTCAAACACTCTACAGACAATTTAACTATAGGAAGATTATACAAAATTTTATTAATAGAAAAATATATTTATAGAAATGGATTTAATTAATTTATATCTGTTATTTTTTGAAAATGCATTTAAAAAACATTGATTATTAACACACAGTATTTATGAGTGTGAATGTTACTTGATATTATCCTTTTACTATTTATTACTATTTTAAATGAGCTGAAAATTTTAAAAATTATACTACTTTTAAGCATTTTATAGATTTTAGTAAAATAATTATTTTTTTAATATTATTTTATAGCTTATTCGTGATAAATCATAGCACCCTTTGTTGTTGAAAAATAGAAGACAGTAAATTATTCCCAATTACATCAGTTAGATAAGGAAAAGTCTGATAAACTCAGTTAAAGAGATGTTGTGAAATGTAAAAGAGGAAATTTAAATGGAATGTAAAAAGCGAAAAAGATGAAAAGATTGAGTGTGTCTAGCAGCTCACTAGGCACACTTTGTGTGTTAGTATGCTGCTGTTGTACCTACTCTGTACCTAGTGCCTAGAACCCAACCGGAGTCTATCATATACATTCAAATACTCTACAGACAACTTAACTATAAGATTATACAAAATTTTATTCATAGACAAATATATCTATAGATATGGATGTAATTAATTTATATTTGTAATTTTTTGAAGATGCATTTAAAAACGATTAGTTTAAAATATTTTAAGTATTTTAAAGCTATAAACATATTTCAAAGCATGACATACCTCAAATCAGTTCTCAGGGTTTACATAAGTTTTACATTAGTTTTCGTCATTAATATTCTGAAGCAGTGTTCCGTTTACACATTTATCATCACGGCTTAAATAACTTTAAAAAATGCAGAGAAGGTGAAACGTGTATAAGATTTAAGGATAAAATAATTTCCTACCCGAAAAATGCAATATTTTGGCAGATTTTTCCCACAATGTTATATGGCCGTGTTGCGTGATTCCGTTCACCCAGAATTACCTGTCCCAGGACTTCATTTCAGGTTCGTATGATTGATCTTTATCTTTCTGTTTTACTTTATGAACCCCCTCCCCCAAGTCTTTATCTTACATCAATTTTCTTGTCAGTTTTCGGTTACTCAATGAAAACTATACAATAGAAGTGAAGCAAAATAAGGACGATTCACGAATCTAGATGTTTCGATAGTCGTGCATTATTTGGGATTCTTCGGATTTAGTAGTCAGTGGTACTTTATTTTAAAAGCTTAGTTCATTTTCACATGCAGTTTGAATTTCAATAATATATTTCAAATTCTTATTTCACATAGAAATAAATAAATAAATGAAGACTAGGATTTTAGGAAACGATATTCTCCAATAAGCCAAAGTCAATGATTGTGTTGTACCAGCTACAAGCACGTACTCTGTATACTTTGCACTGATTATCTTTATTATTTTACATATAAATTTATATTTTTGAATAAAGATTCAATCAGACATTTTTCTTTTATTAAAATTATCTCAATTGCAGTTGAGGATTTGCTATAATATTCTCATCCGATATGCTATCTAAATTACTTCAAAAAGTCTACTTAATCTACCACCAAAAGTCCTCTTTTCCTCCATACTCTGTAGTTAGATTTATTTACCTGTCTATCTATCTATATGTCTATATATATATATATATATATATATATGTGTATATATATATATATATATATATATATGTGTGTGTGTGTGTGTGTGTGTGTAATATATCAAAATTATTTAACTTTAATATTTCTTCAAAAAACTCCTCTCTTCCATTTTAATTCATCTAAATATCTTTACCAGTCTCAACATGGTGTGTTCAACGGAGTATTTTCCACTTAACATTCCTTTCTGTCATAAAACTGTAAACTTTCTGTCTATACAGCAGTTTCCCAGGTGTTGGCGGAACATGTTTTCGCGTTTTGCTGATATTGCAGTCAATTCATTTATTAAGCTGTTTTTGTTGTGGGAAAATTCTTGTTGTCAGCGCTCTTGGGTGTACTTGTGTGAGAGCAGAGTGAACTCTGTGGCTTTTGATTGTATATTGTCCAGAAGGACAGATGTGCCGTGTTGCCGCTCTGAAATAAAGTTTTAAATTAGACTTCTGAGTTCTCTTGAATATGAGACCCGACTGCATCTTTGTACTTTATGAATGCTAGCTGTTGAACTTTCTCCTTGTGAAGGAGTTTTATAAAAAATGGATTACATATATATGTGTGTGTGTGTGTGTGTGTGTGTGTGCGTGCGTGCGTGTAATATATCAAAATTATCATACTTAAACTATCTCTTGAAAATTCTTATTACTTCAAATCTATTTTCCCAGTCACAAAATATCTTATTAAAATATGTGTCCGCGACTTAAAATTATTTTAGTAATTTTTAAAGGTAACTCTGAAATAAAAGCAAATTTTCTGTCCACTCGCCACATTTTCCAGTTGTCCCCGGAGAATGGACAACTTTTTCAATGGTATAAGTTCCTATCTGATTATTAATATAGCTGACTAAGCTACTTTTTCTAGGAAGAATTCGTCTCCGCGTGTCGCTGTGGGTCCAGCCCTGTAATTTATATTCTTCTGAATGCTTCATTCCCTTCTCTGCCTTTGACTGAGAAACATGTTCTTTTGCTTAGCTCTCAAATAAAAATTTCACTTTGGACTGAGCTTATTTTTCTAGATCTTCAATAAGAGAGGTGCCTAGGCTTTTCTTGTCCCAACAAGCTCTTGCAAGTAAAAATAATCTTCACTAATTCTATTAGTTTTCGTCGTGTTGCATATTTATATATGTTATGTGGCAAGAAATATTATTCCTTTCTTACTCACAAAATTACATGAAGTCGATCAGTTTCATAATGGTAAGTGATACAAGCACAGAAGTGAATGCTGAAACCAAACCTTGTGATTTACAAAACGTAAAGAAACTATAAGTAGTAAACAGAACATAGGTTGAAGTAGTTTTATATATGGATATGTTATTTGAACAATCGGTGTCCTAGTACTAGGGTGCATATATTCCCTCTGACGGGATAAACTAAGTGTAACATTTTGTCAGACTATTCCATTTCTGGACTTATATTGGGCAAAAACGCTGTGATTATGAGCTCCGGAAATTCCTATCAAAATTTACCCTCGGTCCTGATTTCCTAGTAGGAAGTGCAAAGATGATCTTCAGATTATTTATGTCCACTATAAATCGTCCAAAATCTTCAAAAATGAAAGAGGATTTTCCGGGAGGAAAAAAAAAACTTTGTATATAATATAATCCTAAAATATGTTATCCCTTTTACAATTTATAACAAATAATCTTTCAGAAACCATTTGTGAAATATTTCAAATACTAACCAACATATCAAAGGTTATCATCTAATAGTAAATAATATATAAATATTGAGGATTTATCGGTAAACAGAGAAAGCTGAAAATTATATGGGAAGACATAGAAATACATTTTTAGAATATTATCTGCAGATATTAACATTAAGATTCATATATGTTTTCATTTTCCATATAAAAGTAGCATGGATGAAAATACCCTGGTTTATTTTAATAATATTAATGCTCTTAAAAATAAATTGAAGTCACTGAGCCTTGTTAATTTGATTTATTTACTTTGAAAAGGGAAGTTAGTGCTTGTATTAGATCTGCATTTCGGTATAAAACATCTACACATTGCATTATAAGGTTTATAAGATATACGCTAGTTTTTATCCTACCATTCAAAAATTTGTCTGGTAATGCATTTTTGTATACGGGAACAATATCCATATCTGGGACCCAATGTATTAAATTTTTCCACTTGAAAAATTCCAGAACCGCAGTTCAGAAGCAAACCAATGAACAAACACGGCAGTTAGACCTGAATCTTGACATATATATGGAGACTTTCTTATATTATTGTCTAAGTACTGCATCATACTGAGATGAGGACCATAACCATCACAGAGATGGTGGTTTCTCCCTAGGATATACAAGCTGAACAAAAAGGTCCATTAAACAGCTGATAACTGCCAGTCTGGCTGATGCTTTGCAGTAGTTCTCGGATGATGAGTGATGTTAAATAATTGGTAAGGGGATTGCTGTTTTATTACCCATTTAACTCTGCGAGTTGATCTCGCTGACTTTTTTTCCCCTTCCACGGATGGTCTTTTTAATTGCCAGTTGACTCGTGATGTGAATGGTATAATGCTTAAAGCTTCTTGGCAAAGAAAGGTGTTTTTTATTTCCCAAGAAAAAAAATGCTGAAGATATATAATACTAGTAGTGTCATTTTTTTATGATGCTTGGGCGCCGTTGTTGCTGTGACATCGCAATGGTATTTGCCAATTTATACATCTCGCTTTAAAACAAAAAGAAGGGCAATAAATGAAATTTAAATGTTCATTGCCGCAATCTGGAGAATGCTTGTGTATCTCTTCTGTTATTGAGTCTCTAATTTTAGATGCTTCTGTTATGTCTTCATTATATAGCTATTTAAGGGATAAGCTGATAAAGCTATTTTATATCATTGGTTTAACAGGAATACACTGAACGACCAGCATTAGAAAATAAATAAGAATAGTGCATATATTAACTAACTTTTCGTATTTAATGACGAAAATACTTATTATTGTAATCTTTATTATGCATCTACTGACTGAATTGAGACTATTTTGCTTAGGAATATTGTATGGTTGTTTGCAAACTTCATGTTTAGTGATATTTTGACACTCGTAGTTTCTTATAATAGTATAAACCCGACAGTTATCAACTTTCTGATATTTTTTCCCCATAGGAATGTCTGCATAAAAATGCTATTTGTTTCCATAGTCCATTCAAAAGTGGCTTTAAGAAGTAGATCTCACTCTAAATAAGACTTTGTTTTAAAACAATAAACCTTTCGAATCAAACCAAACCCAAATATTATAATGTTATAAGTACATACTTTTTCTGCCATTCTACAGTGAAATATTTTCATTGCTTTTATTTTTTTAATAAATG
Organism: Pardosa pseudoannulata; assembly: GCA_032207245.1. NCBI lineage: Eukaryota > Metazoa > Arthropoda > Arachnida > Araneae > Lycosidae > Pardosa > Pardosa pseudoannulata. The sequence goes on along the minus strand of CM063503.1, from coordinate 91,879,140 downwards.
CACCGAATAAGTATTTAGCATAAAATGTCATTATGATTGTAAAACATTTTCTGTTATCTTGCATGCTGGACTAGATCTAATTTTTGCATTCTAATACAGAGGGTTAAAATTTTTTTTTTTTTGTAAAATTACCTTTTTAAATAATAAATATTATGTAATTTTTTAACGAAAACAATTTATATATAGGGACAAATTACCAGTTGTAAAGGAATCTTAAAGATTTTTCAAAATATTGCTGAAAAGTTAATTTATGTTCATCATTATCTTACTATCCCTATCGCTTCTTAATAAATATATGTATGTAAATTGGATGTACTTTGTAAAAAGTCATTTTTAAAAAGCATTTGAGAGTAGCACAATTTTTTTTTCATAATGTTTTTTTAGATTGCGGCTAAATGTTGATTAGAGTATTGACTAACATAATACCCTAATAAAAAAAAGTAATATACAAACCACTCTACTGTGGAGCAATCTGTCGGATATATGAAGTTTGAAGTACCAACAAAGATATAGGAAAGGATTCATAAAAATTCTTTTTTTCAAATTGCTGAAAACTTAGATTTCTGTATATTTTTTCCCTCATTGATAATTTTGAGACACATTAATAAAGAAATTTGTAATAATCGAATTACTAAAGCTTATAACGATCCCCCTATTTTATGAGATTTCAGTGATACAAAAAAACTTTTTTTTTTTCAATATGGTTTTAGATTCCGGCTACACACCAATTCGTTTGAGAACTGACTGAAATAGTACCTCAATAAAATAATAATATACAAACTTTCCCACTGCAGAGCAGGGGCGTATGCAAGGGGGGTTAAGGGTTTAACCCCCCCCTTGAGCTCAGAAAAAAGGGCAAAAATAAAAATATTAGTAGAAATTATGAAGGCTATTATTTTTTAGAATTATGAACACCACCCCTCTTGAAAAGTTTCTGCGTACGCCACTGCTGCAGAGCTATCAGTTGTTGTGTATGGACAGTATGAACTAAGGGATAGAAATATTTCTGGGAATTCTTATTATCGAGATACAATATTTTCCAAATATATTTTTAATATGCATCTACATATTCATATAATATCCTTATAAATAGTTGTAATATCCTAATAAAAGACTAATATATAAGGACTCCACTCCGGAGCTATCTATCGTGGTGTATGGTAGGGAAAGTGTAAACTAGGAATTAGAAAGGTTTGAATGTGGTAATTCTTACTAGAAACATGCATTTTTTATTTTTGAAATCTAAATTAATTTTTAAACTCCGTCTGCTGATCTATTCATTTGAGTACTGACTGACATAAGCTTATCCACTCTGGCGCTATCTGTCGGGGTGTATGGTGGGGAAAGTAGCATCTAGGAAGTAGAAATGTTTGAAATATGGTAATTTTTATTAGCTAGATGTATTTTTTCTTTCTTAAATCCAAATGAATTTTTAGATTCCAACTACATGGTCCATTCATTTGAGTACTGACTGACACAATATTCCAATAAAAGAGTAATTTACAAACACTATCAAGTCGGAGAGATCTGTCGCTATGCATCGTGCGGGAAGTATGAACTGGCAGGTATAAATGTCTATAAGACTTCTTACCGATCGGTAAATTTATAAATAAACATAATTATAGTTTTATGTCAAACTCTTTTGGTATTTTATTTATAAAAATTATGATTACACTCGAGAGAAATTGCTCAACACTTTTGATCCGTAAGATCTTCACCTGCTACTTATATACATACGTGTGTGTGTGTGTATATATATATATATATATATATATATATATATATATATATATATATATATAATAGGATTTAAATGGCATAATCATCATCGTTCTAAAAAAAGTCCATTTTAATTTCTTTTAAAGAACTTTTAGATTTTTATTCTATTTCTGTTTCATTTTGATACTGCTACATACCATATTATTTAAAGGCTTTATTTTACTTTGTCCGATTAGCCAGCCATGGATAAATAGTTAATGATCTGCCTTTCAGTGTGATAGGTAAAAATTCTATAATGGTATGGACGTTCATAATTTTTCAGATTCATAATTTTTCAGATTTTTCAGATTATCTTTAAGTAGTAAATGTAGTTTAATTAATTTCAGGAAGCAAATATTTCAATGAAAAATTACGGACGTCTAACTATATGCCCAATAAAAATATCAATTGCTAAATGATTAAGCACTGCTTTGCAGTATCTCTTACGGTAATAGCTAGTTTCAATACTGCTGTAAGCATGAGTCTTTGTAGTAATTCAGAATCAGTTAGTCCTCTCGTATCTAAAAACTAACCGTAACGTTTCAAACAAAAAAGTTACCAAATAAAATACAGATTTATGGACTCCTTATACATTTTTAGGTTGTGTGAACAGTCATTTATATACAGCAAATGAATATGATATTCTAAAATAGAGAACCTAAATGAAAAGAAAATAATTCCTATTGTTCTTGAATTGCGCAGGCAGATCTGTAAACACAATGTAGCAATTACAATGTAGATACGCGCAATATCAGGACTTCTATTCTGCAAATCACGAATTAAAATTATATCTGAAAGATAAGAGACTTTTGTTTTATATTTTACAGGTTATGTGAATGGTTTTTGAAACTAAATTTCGAAAACATTTCGAAAGACCAAAGCAGTAATTTTTCCTGCTTTTCTTTTTATCCAATCTGTATTTCCACTGTAAGAAATAAAAACCTTGTAATCATGTTTCAGTAGAAATAAATAGAGATGCATAAATGAATATCTAATGAAGCATTTATCTGATGAATGATGATCTGACGAATTTAGTCATCATATGCAAGTATTTCAAACCACTGAAAGGCACCATGACTGGGTTAGAAAAATAAACATATTTATTGAATCCGTTAACCAAATATTCCATCAATATCAGTATACTCATACAGGCAAATACTTTTTCAAAATATCACAAATGTATTGTTTTGCATGACCTATAATTGACACTTAAATGAAATATGTACTCAAATACCCTAGAGTGATTTTTTAAAAATCCGTATATAAAAAAGAGAGCTGAAAATATTAGAAGAAATATTTCTGGGCAATCTGGGTATTGCAACAATCACCAGGATTTCTGTATACATATATTATAACTGCAAGAATAGCTGCATTGATTTGGAGATATCAGTTGAAGGGGTGGAATCACCCTGTCCCCAGTCCTGTACAATTTCTCTTGTGGTATTGGAAAAGCATTAATATTTGGTTGAAAACTCTGAAGTTCTGAAGATATTTTGGGAGTTTTGAAAGAAATTATAAATTATAGTCAATCGCTATTTGCAGTCATTATTGATGGAGTATTTATTAATGACATTTTTCTGCCAGAAGTTAAACTGCTACTAGGATCCCTCAAAAATAATTTCCCTTTTAACATGATTAACTGCATTGTATATTCTAAAGGAAGATGCGATTCTTGCATAGAAATATAATTAAAATCTTTTATATCTTTTTTACTTACCAGAATCCTGTTGTCAATTTAGTCGGTTTGTTAACCCCATTTTAAGGAAATTTTCTACGATAGAAAATCACAATGAGTTTAAATATTTGGATTTAAAAGTAGGCAAGCGGTTCTATAGTACCCGAACAAAGTAAGTATGACTCAAAAGACTGTGATTTGATTTCTCCCATACAGATTGCGAAGCAGATCATAGATGATCGAATCTTTTAATAAATTAATATATATAGTAGGAGTTTTAACTATGGATAACTTTCCTTTTTTTTAAAGACTAGGAACTTTTTGTGTTTTCTTCTTTTATTATCTATTTATTATTTTTTTCCACACGAGGACTAATGAGATCCGTATCTAATATTTAAAACTGGATCTGAATAGTTACATTTACCAATAGTAGGATTCAAACTCATCAATTCGGGTGTCAAATTGCAACACCCATCCTATTTTGCCAGCGTCTGGCTTAATATGTATCTGCTTGGAATTAAACACAATCTTCCACCGAAACTTGGACATCCTGATAAATTGAGATAATCCTAACCTGTTATAATTTTTAATTTGAAGGTAATGAGTCTTTCATGGACCATACAATATTGAGCCCTCGACAGTCGAATGTAGTTCCAGAACATTACGATCCCACTGTTGACATGGATGTACTTGCCAACACTGGCATGAAAAGATGTTTGAAATCGTCTTAAGCAATAAGTCCTGGTATAATTAGCCCTCATGTTTCAAAAACTTGACAGCAGCCCTTGAAAGGAAATAAATAATAACATTAATGAGATTTCCATCATAAAGCTTGTAACCGAATGGAAAAAGTTTGGGGCATTTTGGAAAAATGCATCCAACAACGGTATTCTTATTAGAATCTTAAGATGTGTTTAATGAAAGGTAGGGCATATGAATTGGTTTGGTTTGGAACACTAAGGTCTATTTTTGTGCAACACAAGAGCTAATGAGACTACTGCTTAAAGCCGATTCCGAACTGCTACGAACAACCAGGCCCCAGTAGGAATCGAACCCACGAACTCCGATACATTAAATGTGACACCTATCAAAACAATGTATAACGTATAACAAAATGCACAAATATTGATGTTTATTAAAAATGACCCAATAAAATGCGATAGTAGGTAAACTGGACACTTTGTTGTGTATACTTAATAAATGTTTTGCACAAAATCAAAAAAAGACATTTTTACTCACTCTAAAATATAGTCGAATTCATTTCACATATACTTCATTTTTAAATTTTATTACACGTTTTAGTGATTAGAAATAATTTCAATTATTAATTTTCTTGATGAGCTTATAGTAATTATTTACTGCTATATCTTCATTGCATCACATTTATTAACGCTTATTTCTCGCGGAAGCATCAAGATGAAAAAAATTAAAAGCTTTTTCAAATATTTCTTCTTTATAACTACTTGCATGTAACGATATATTTTATTTCTAACTAAAATCGTGAACGTAATAGAGATATTTGCACCCTTTTAAAATTCTTTTGCTGTATAAATCAGTTACTTAATTTTATCGATAAAATTACGAGCTTAACATTACTTTTTTTTTTTATTTTATTTCCACAAATGCTTTAGACAGCAGTAACATAGCTCTGTAAAGACAATATCACTAGAAATGTTCTTTTCTTTCCGAAATGTATTCTAGACCACCAAAGCATCCTTTTTACGTCCTCTATGCCTCTATCCAGCAGTTTTAAGCTGCCTTTAATTGACGGAGTAACGCGTTATGATGGCTTAATGCTTATTGATATGAAGCTTGTGAGTGACTGCATGATATGCGGCCATTTTGCTGACAACACAGCGAAAGCTTTTCAAATTGATATGGCCACGGTTTAGGAGTTGCATAGCGTAAAAATGGCCGACCAAGAGGGATCGGCTTTTATTGTTCGTATATCGTTGTAAAAATGCGGGGATAGGTGTATTAGGGGGCGTTTCCACATTGCGGCTGGGTTTTTTTAGGTTGTTATTTTAGGGGAAAAAGTTTTTTTTTCAGTGTAGGCAGTAAAAAAACTTTTAGCAAATTCTTTTCAGCATTATAAAATAAAATTGAGTTGCTATTTAAATATTAAAAATGATATAAGATTAAGATCAAGACAAAGTTCCCATTATAATCTGAGAATGTGAGGTTTTAAATTATTAAAATTTAATGATCAATTAATCATTAATTGATCATTAAATTAGTCGAATTTATCCATCTAACTTTTACATTAGTCAAGACTTTTTAAAATGTTTTTCAGTAATGAATCTTAAATATTACACATACTACGAATGTGTGGCTGTATTTAAAATAAGTCACAGACAAATAAAATAAGTCAAAAAGTTTAAAATAAGTCGCAAGTACTTTTACGTATGTCTTTTTATATAGATTTAAATCCCTATAATCAACACATTTGTAACTAAATATTTCTCTCTCTCTCTCTTACACACATATGCATACATATAAGCATAAGATGCAGGGAGTGATAAAGACAGAGAGAAATTTAGTTATTCACAAATTTTACAATATAGGAGTTTAGAAGCATTATTCAATTCTGTAAAATATACTTCAGGATTTAATAAATCTAAATAGGAGATAAATGTACACGTTTTACTTGAAATAATAAGCTTTTACGCGTATTTTATACAGAAATAGATAATGCTGCTAAATCCGTAGATTCATCGCATTTGTACATAACTCTATTATTCTCTATCACTTACACACACACACACACACACACACACATATATATATATATATATATATATATATATATATATATATATATATATATATATATATATATATATATATATATATATATATATATATATATATATAAAAGAGATAGAAAGAGAGTAACAAAGCTATGTACACGTGATGAATGCAGGAATTTAGCAACATTTTTTTATTACGTAAAATATATGTTATATGTTACTATCAAATAAAGTACATCAATTCATTCATGTATGATTTAACTTAAATTGGGGATAATTTGAACAATAAATTCCTTGAAATAACAAGTCTAATTACATGTTTTATACATGATTAACACTAGATTGCCCAAGACAGTCATTTTGACAGTTTTTTAATTTCAATTAGAAAAACAATTATGAAATATAATTTACACAATTTCTTAGAATTTGGTGACTTTTTCTATAACATATAAATGGGTTTATGAATAATTGTAGTTACTTCCACCCTCCTTTATTATATTATAATAAAAATTAATTTTAAACAAATTTCTTTACATATTTGTTATTTTTTCACAATGCAGTCATTTTGACTGTTTTTGGGCAATATAGGTATACAAGAAATCTCGGGCAATCTAGTGTTAAATAATGTTGCTAAATTGCTCTAATCATCATATTTGCAAATTACTGTATTAATCCCCCTTTCTATATCACATCCACAGACACGTGCAAGCAAACATGATAGAGAAAGAAAGAGGAAGTGATTGAACGTGAGAAATGTAGAGATTTAAAAGCATTATTTATTTCTGCATAAAATATCTGTAAAGACATATTTCGAGTACAACTTATTCGTGCAGAACTGAATGTAAGCTAAGGATATCTTCACACATTAATCCCACATAATTAATTTTACATGTACATGGAAGGGGAACGTAAATATTTCATTACCATCATACAGACTGCCAAATTAAGAAATATTAGACTCTTAATTTTCATGAGGGTTATTATTCATGAAGAGATGCGTAACTGCAGCTACTTCTGTTTAATCAAGCATGTCGCTTATCCAACAGAGTTAATTCGAATGAATTACATAAACTGTTACCTTCTGGTTTTATATATTATATAATTGCTAAGCATGTTGGTTAATTTTGACATAATATACATGTAATTCAAATTTGTGCACAAAGTGCTCTTGTATTTTTGCTGCTTCTATTTGGACTCATTTTCACAATTGCACCATTTTAAAAATCATTTTGGTAATATGCCATTATTTGCGTTAAAATACTATTCAAATTTTTCATGAATAATATAAAATTTAATACATTTTTCTTGCTCTTTTTAAAAAATTTAGTCAGCCATTACCATGGAGAATTCCTCGATTTATCAAGTGGTAAATGTTTTTCAAGAAATCTTTAAATGCAGACCATACAGAGATAGAACAGTTTTCCTCATAAATTACATGGAACTAGAGGAATTTAATAAGAGTGGTATCCAAGTACATTATACTTTACCATAGTCCTAGTCTGGGAATCGGAGGACTGTATCCGAACCGCATGCTGCTCTTCTGATTTCTGAATATATATATATATATATATATATATATATATATATATATATATATATATATATATATATATATATATATATATATATATATATATATATATATATATATATATATATATATATATATATATATATATATATATATATATATATATATATATATATATATATATATAAGTAATAGGGTATTAATATATAGAAATGACACTCTAATACCATCGTTATCTTATTTCATTCATAACTTTTTTTTCTCAAGTCCCTTGTCGTATGTTACATAGGGCTCCAAACCAACCGAAATTGTTGAGCTATAGCCTCTCTATTCATTCCTATTTCCCTGGTATGGTAAAAACGCATTTGATGTTACGGGAAGAAAATATATCAAAAAGAAACAAAAATGTATATAAAGAAGAATATGAAAAAATAAAAATAGTGTAGTAAAATTTAAATCTCTTAGTTATGATTGGAGATCTGTTTGTTTTCCAACAAGAAGGGATATTAGTACGGGATATAATCATTAAAGCTGATTCCGAATGGCTAAGAATGTCTTGGCTTCAAAACTCAGGCACCAAAAGACAGCGTCCTACCAACTTGGAAATCATTTATAATAAATTATAACAGCTTAACTTACTTTAATTAATTATAAAAATATTTGGGTTGTTTTAGAGTAACATTTTTATAAATTACTTTTTTAGGACATTTTTAGGAAAATTTTTTGTTTTGTCATTTCAAGCAATATGTTTTTTTAATTATGAAATATGTATACTGAAGAAAACAAACGACATTCACTTACCCCCACGATATCATTTATAATATTTATAAATTAGATCATAAATTTTTAAATAAAAAATTTAAATAGTTTTCATTTTTTAAACATAAATCTTAAACATAATACAACGATATTTAAATCATTAAAATTATAAAGTTAAGGGATAAAATTTAAAAACTTATTACAAATATTATTTATAATAGTTCAAAATAAATTATTTTGATCATATCAATATAATTCGGTGCCGATGAGCGAAAATAATTTTATCCCCAATTCAATTAAGAATTTGGTTTATATATTTTTCGAGTTATAGTGGGAAAAAACAGATTTTAGTTCTTATTTTTGTGCAATTTTTTATGACTTGAAGCATATATAAAGCTAAGTATATTTTAAGTCAAAGTATTACTAAAAACCATTTTAAGGTTTATTTTCAAGAAATTAAAATTATAAAATTGTATTAAGAAATTGAAAATTTATAAAAAACTATTTTCATAGTAAAAAAATATATTGCGTATTAATATAATTGGGGATTGAGAAATAAAAGAGAGATTTATTTTTAATTCGACATAAAAAATTATTTTATATATTTCGTAAGATTTCATGTGTGTAAACACATTAAAGTTCTCCATTTAAGTACATATTTTATGCTTTTTAGATGCATTACATGAAATGACAAAGCTAAATAATTTTTAAAGTCGTATTAAAATGCTTGTTAAAATTTTATTTTAAAACGAGTAGAGCATTTTATTTTTCGATGTATTAGGAAAAGATTATTATACTGCATATACACTGAAATGGGTGTATTATATTTTTTTTCTACTGCGGAATTCCTTATTTACTCAATATATAATCACAAGATCAGTGTGATATAATTATTTAAATTTTAAGTCAATTAAATAAAATTAAAATAGATCTTCAATTAATATCTAAGGTATTATATGCACACTGCGTACACAAACATTCAATGTGCAAATGCTCAAACCGTGTATAACGATAACCTGTCTATTACAATAATTTTCTCAACAAGGGTGCAAAGACGAAAAAACATCTTTGCACCCTTGTCGACCAAAAGAAAATTTTGCTGCATAGCTTCCCTTAAAGCAGTTTAAATACGAAAGAAAAGAAGAAATTTAGTTACACGTTTAATGCTTATTTGTCCTCAATGCAATGAATGAAACTATCTAGATGATTTTCTTAAATTATTTCTCCATTATTGCCTAGGCACTCCTGACATATGATTGTAGCACCCAGTTTGAGAACCATAGCCCTGTAGTATTGTTATACACAGGTTTTATCGTATTTTGGTTTGAAGTGTAGTGTATCCCCTTATGTGCTACCTGATACTTTAGTTATTCCTCAATTTGGACTTTGGATTATTATTATGCGTAATCATTATTCAAATAATTATTATTACACTTGGGGTTTATTTTAATCAAAATTTCAAAGCAAAGCTGAAGCTTAATCTTAATACCAAAATGATTCAAAATACGTTGAAGATCATAAAATTGCATTAAAATCTGCCAGAAAAGCATATTGTATTCAAACATATTTTCATAACATTGACTTAAACTTATTTTAATCACTTCAGAAAAAATTTTTTAATTTAAAATTTGGTTGAAACCATCTTTATGAGGCAATTTCCTATTGAACTTGTAATTAAAATATTTAATATCGATATTTTGCTGCTAATACATTCATGTATTTTCAGGTATAATTAACCAGTATTTCTGAATGTTATTCTAGTATTATCTATTGTTATTAAAAGAACCATATATTTGAAAATATGTATTAATAATAAAAAAAATAAAAATTATAATAAAAGTTATAAAAATATGTATGAAAGTGTAATAATAGCAGTTTTGTTTTACAACTAACAATCATAATGAATTCCTCACGAATTTCTGTTTTACATGTTTTGATAATAAATAAATAAATAAAACTGAAAATAAATAAATAAATAAATAAAATTGTTTTGCAGTTAAGAAGGTTTCAGAGAGAGATATTTTCTTTTCAAATTTCTTATATCTTTTTTTAAATATAAATATTTTTTCAATGAAAGAATCATTTAGATTTCTCCTCAGAACTTCTAATATTATTTAATATATATACACACATATGTATACATATTTATTAATATCAGAATGTTTATATATATATATATATATATATATATATATATATATATATATATATATATATATTAATATTATATGTATGTATATATATATACTTACATATAAACATTCTGATATTAATAAATATGCATATATTTGTGTACATGTATGTATATTAATTAATATTAGAAATTCTGAAGAGAAATATAAAGGATTATTTCATAGAAAGAAACATTTATATATATATATATATATATATATATATATATATATATATATATATATATATATATATATATATATATATATATATATATATATATATATATATATATATATATATATATATATATATATATATATATATATATATATATATATATATATATATATATATATATATATATATATATATATATACATACATATATACATATATATATATACATATATATATATATATATATATATATATATATATATATATATATATACATATATATATATATATATATATATATATATATATATATATATATATGTGTGTGTGTGTGTGTGTGTTTGTTTGTAATGATTTTTTCAATAATTGAGATAAAACAAAGTTTTAAAAATCAAATGTGATATAATGTATATGGATGAAATACATATTAGTCATTGTTAAAAAATCCACTGTTTAGCTGTTTTGAGCAATGAATGAATATTTTTACTGTGCGTTACCTAGACTAAGAGAAAGCTAAATATGTGAAAGCCCCCCTAATCAATGTTGCTCCTTCTCCATCATGGTTGCGATGGTCCTCTCAGAAAATAATGGCTTAGAGAATGGGTATTCTGTTTATTTAACTCCTCCGGAGTCGGCAAGGAACTGCTAAGAGTTTCACAGTCTTTTTGCTCTCGTCTAGAAGCAGATTTCAAGAGAGAACTACTTTTAAACGAGCGACAATCTTGGCGGATGTATACATAACATTGGGTGATGCGGTCGCTTGCTACGTTGTAGCCATCCAATAGCTGTAGTGAAAAAAAAAAAAACATGCATATTTGCTTTCGGAAAGACAAAGTTACTATTGACATACCAAATAAACAAATTTGCGTGCGTTTTTTTCTGTCAATATACGGAAACATTTACTAAGATCAGCAAAATGTGACGTTAATTTTAGATAACTGTTCAATATCTGACTTTAAAAGCTCAGTATTTTCAGAATGGTATTGTTTATTAGTTCTCAAAAATCCCATGTTTTAAAAAGCGGAAAACGAAACCATTTTGTTAGAGGGTTTCGAATTAATGGGGAAATAGACTTTATTGAAATGGTTTTAATGTATAAACTTGAGAGTGAAATAGATGAGAGAATGTGATGTAAGATCTTAATTTAAGTTAACGGTCATCGATGAATTTATCAATGTGCTCAGTTTTCAACTAATTTTAACGTCGCTGATTTTTGAAAATTGTAAAGTAAATTTACATCCGTTTACCAGGAATAGCAGATAAGATTTACACCCAATTAATTTATTTTGCTGAAATTTAAGAAAATTATATTTTTTCAGCTATATTAAACCTAAATATAAAAAAAAATTCAAATTATTATATTTTATATAAGAAATCTGACCCATTCTTTAAATAAACACAGGTATAAAATTTAGTGTGACATAACTGTAAAAATGGGATCTAAGATCTAATGATTTATGTTAACATTCGTCTATAAATTTACCAGTTCCTTCATTTTTCAAATAATTTTTAATCTTTATTGTAGTGAATTTTAAAGAAATTTATGCTCATTTAACAGAAATGGCGACTAAACTTTAATCTCTTTTATCCCAAAAATTAATTTTTTTTTCAATTTTTAGAATCATTTCTTGCTAGGTTATATTAATTCTAAATACAACACAATTTAAAATTATTTTTATAACTTCATAGAACTTTATAGAAATCTAACCCCTCATCTAAAAAAGACACTGGGATAAAATAGATAAAATTTGAACTTTTAAATGCTGCATTTTAGCTGTTCTTTAAGTAGGACAATAAAATAAAATTGTTTAATAAGTAAAAATTTTATACTAATAAAACTAAAAAAAAATGTTTTTTTAATTAAATGCTTGATTGTATGTGTATGTATATACATACAATAGTGAATATATATTTTTAAGTAGACAAGAGATAAAATACACTGTTTAAATAACACTGGTTGGTTTTAATAGCTATCAGTTTCTGCGTATCACTTTTAGTGCAAAATTGCTGTAAAAGTGGGATCTAAGACATGCTAAAAGTCATCGACGAATTTATCAATTTCTTTATCTTTTTAACAATTTGTTCATCTTAGTTTATATACAATTTATAATTTTATATTATTTCTATTAAATTAAAGATAAAGCATGATGCTTAAATAAATGTTTTCGTTTTTAGAGCAACAATTTTTCTATCTTACACTCAACTAAAATACGTTTATACATAACTCATCTGAGTGCGTGCTATTTTCAAATTATATATTTTTTTAAAAGCAAATAAATCCTCCTTACGTAAATCAAAACAAAGTGAGGTATTATGAGAAACCTGGTGGAATAGTGATTATTTATCATAAATATACCGCTTAATGATAACTGGAATTTACGAGATAACGGATCTAGACTGAGTAGCATCGCATTAGAGGAATCATTTGGGTAGCCAATAAATATCAATTTGACGTTTATGAGAGAGATATTCGAAGTAATTTTAAGACTAATTACTCCGAAAGTGGTTATTTATGTCCTGGCTCTCACCCTGCCTTTTCTTTACAGAAGTAAGTGTGTGCACGTGATTTTGCTTTAAATGTTACTGTATCGATATAAATGTTAGTAGAAGTATAGTATTTATATATTTGAGTCACAACTTTACGAATCAATTTAGATTATTAACGTAGGCATGGAATATTTTTAAAGCGTTATATTCTATCTTTCCCTGAAAATAAGGGTTAGTATAATTTGTAAACTGTTTATAGCCGTTAATTTTAACAAGCACCTATTCCTGAATCCTTTTTTGAAATCAAGAACCCTGTAAGTATTCTCATAAAAGTATGTCACCTATGAAATAATAACTACTATATGCAGTTATACGGTTGTAGCTAGATTAATACAGTGTGACTCATAATCCATACCAAATAACTTACTAAAAATTGTCCAGCTATACATATCCTTTTCTCTCTATCTATCTCTCTACAGAAACAAAATTTATGCCTGTGTAGGATTTGAAGAACTGGAAATATATATTTCTTTTTTAGCTTTACACATAATACTGCATTCACTTGAATAGGGCCTGCTTTGCTTCAAAGAAATCACTTTCCTATTCTATCAAGTAACATTAAGTTAATATAATTAACATTTAAGCATTTGGAGAATATAGTTATGGAGTAATAATATCTTGATCTGAAATTCTGACGAAACAATTTTTTTAGAATAGCAATTAGCTATATATATATATATATATATATATATATATATATATATATATATATATATATATATATATATATATATATATATATGTGTGTGTGTGTGTGTGTGTGTGTGTGTGTGTGTGTGTGTGTGTGTGTTAAGATTTTGAAAATTACAAGGAAGTTACAAATTACAGAAAAGGTGGATCAGCAGTTTCGCTATACTGAAATTCTAAACCCACGCTGAGCTAGATTTTCTAATAGATTATATGTGCTTCCTATTTATATATCTAAAAAATTCTGAAGTGATGCGTTTTTACATTCAGTATTTTAGGGCTATAAAGAAACGAAGTTCTTTAAAAATTCCCAAACTATATGCGGTTACCTATTTCATTTATTTGTACTTCTTTCGGGATGAAATAAATGCATCTGTTTTTCTAAATGTCATGTATTAAAAATAATTGTGTGAATGAGAAAATCCAGACACGAAAAATTAAAAACTTTATTCAAAACTTAATAAAAGTCATTGTATATGGTATAAATAACAGTAAAATAAATATGGTAAAATAAATAACAGCATGGTAAAATAAATAACATGGTAAAATAAATAACAGCCATAATTTTTACTAATTTAAAATATTACTCGAAAAACCTTTTTGGTTGACAGAAAATGATGTAAATTTTATCTTGCTACATGCCTTCAATTTTTTCCAGATTCAGCTCAAATATCTGTTTATTATTTCTTACCTTTTTATAGCATAACTGAGCTATGTTTCTTTATACTTTCTTCTTGAACATAAGTGACACAGTACACATCAGTTTATTAAATATGTTTCTCTACTTAACTCTCATTAAATTAAAATAAGTAATAACTACAAAATTTTGAGTACATCACAGTAAACATTACTTAGCTGTTTGTTCATAATAAATTATTAATATTCGAGAATATCAATACTTCATTATAGTAAACATTATAATGCTGTTATTTAATATTTTTTAAGCTATGATGATATTATTCACCAAGTAAAGAACATTATTATAATGAGTACTTTACTCATTTATGTAAGAATACAGTTCCTTTGGAATAACATCATCAAGTTTGCTTCCCACGGCTATTAGAAAAAAAACATTATACTGTAAATTGTTTAATCAGTGAATTGTTCATGTAAATTCGCGATATAATAAAGATCCCTTATAATATTATTATTTATTTTTGTAAAGATATTCGTCTTTGTGTATCAACTATTAGGCTACAGTGATGGTTCAGGAATATCACTCTTAATTCATAAAGCTCAGTTTTTATAAATGACATAATTTTGCTTAGATACAGATAAAAGTGCTTACAGTTGAGAGGGAAAGAGAAATTAAAATATTTAAGAAGGGAAGAATATGGATAAAATCATTATTACTGAAAAACAAACAGGGACAGATCTGTACCGATTTCCCCCAATGCATTTAAATATATGTGTTATTAAGAACATAACGGAATGTTTTCCTTAAAATGTTAAAAGAAGAGAAAAGTAGATATCAGCATTTTGGTTCCAAAAAGTAAGATTTTTTTATATAACTTTTTTTACATATTTATAAAAGTGGTAGTTACATGTATCAGCCATACCTAGAATTGGTTCATATATGTTCCAGTACTTTCTTAGTTACCACATTATGTTTCCAGAAAAAAGGCAGTCAGATTTTAATATTACTCTTATAATTTTTTCAGAATAAAACTTAAGGATAAAATAAAGCATATCTATGTTATATCAATCAAAATATACTTATTTTTTATCAATCGTTGCTTTCATATTTGGTACTGATCTTTTAATGTAACAGTTTTTATACCTTAATAATAAGGACTATTAATTATTATGACTGAATTTTGCTTAAAAAATATTAAAATATATTTCAAAAATCACATATGTACCAAATTCTATTAAACTGTAAACAATAACTGATATCTAACTGTAAAAATCAACAGTCAGTAAATATTTTTATTATGAAAAGTTTATTAGCCCTGGATAGAAAATCCAATCAGGCACTTAGCCATCAATCAGAAAAAATTCGAAATTAGAATTTTGACTACCCCAACCCATGAATTTTTTTAAAAAAATTTTTATATACTTCAAATCTTTACTTTATTTTTGTATATTGAAGCATTAAATAAAATTGTACTAATCCAATGATGCATAGCGTGGATAATTTGTATCCAAGAGCAAACATAATGCTAATTTTCTTCCCTTATTTTAAAGTAAATGAATCTCAACAATGCAAAAATAGTTTGATTCTTTAGTGTAATTAGGACCATGGGAATTGTTAAAGTGAGTTCAGGTATGTTAATATGGGAATCCAGGCACTCACTACCATAGAGTTAATTAAAATGTGCTAGTAATTAGCATAGGCAATTATTATTCCAAAATTATATTTAATAATTTACACTGGTGTTCAAAATTAAGAGAATTTAAGATTTGCTCGATGATCACCAGAACAATTAGTGAGATATTAATGAAATTTGGTTTCAGTATGTTGATATAATACAAAAATAAGTAAATAAATCCATAAAATACCCATTCGCCAGTTATAAATGAAATATAAATTCCCTTCCTTGTCCTTACGCAATTATATTTTAGAAAAAGCATTTATGTTGTAAAATTAGAAAATAACTTTAAATGACAAAATCCATATCAAACAGGTTTAAAACAGTGGGATACTTATTTTTTATATAAATAAAATCATGTTTTAATATATTTTTTTCCTTATATCAACTGGAACCAGGGTAATGATTGCAATACATAGTTACCCTTTTCATATTGGGTATGATTTTTAATTGGTAATGCATTTTAACACAATTTTTTTTATGAAGACTAGCAATATTTTAAATGTATTTTGGACTACTTCTTAGACACTTATCATTTTCTAAATTTTACTGTATGTAGGTTCTACATACCTAGAAGTAGAAATTTCTTATATCTGCATCATAAAGAACTCAAATATTTACATAGGCTTTTCAAAACCTTTTATGGTAATTTAGTAATGAAATCTGCAATCTTACTGCCACTGAAATTTAGTTTTTCACATGAATTTTACAGCATTAATATAATTCACTTTTAAGAAACAAAGTAATAACTATCCCAACTTTTGAGAATATCTTTAAATTATTTTGGTATAATAAATGGTGTATCATAAATATTCATTTTTCCATGGCTGTTTTTTTTATTATATCTTCCCTAAATAATCTATCTATTAATCTATATTTATCTATCTATCTATCTCACTCTCTCTCTATATATATATAGACATACACACACTCACATATATATATACATATATATATATATACATATATATATATATATACATATATATATATATATACATATATATATACATATATATAGGTATATATATATATAGAGATATATATATATATATATATATATATATATATATATATATATATATATATATATATATATATATATATTATATATATATATATATATATAAATATATAAATATATATATATATAAAGAACTATATAGTAGGTATGTTATATTCGTTTAATATTATGTAGTAAATTTTGTAACAGCTTGAATAAATTTCACAATAATTTAATTCAAGCTGTTACACTATAAATTATACCACAGACTTTTTGTAAACTTTAGCATAAATATCCCCATTTCCTTTAAAATTCCCTTTAAAAATTTCTCAATTAACTTTACTTTCCAAAATTAGCCATGTCGCATACATATGTGGAAATTTTTTGTCTATTATTTTATGAAAAACTTTTTATTACATGAGCAATATACCACTTAACTTAAAAGAAAACAGAAATTTAACAGCAGGAGAAAAATTTGGTAGTCTATTGATCTCATATTTTGCCTAATTATTATTAATTTTAACATTTCAATTTAAATTAGGAACTTAATTGAGTTGCCAGAGAACAGTTGTCTGCATTAACACAAATATCTTTTGACATTAAAATCCTCATTAATCGACATTTTATTGGCTGTTAATTGAATATAGCAATGATCAGTTATTCCTGCATGCTATATAACACGATATTTAATAGATAACAACAAACACACCTCAACAAAATTAATAATCATCTACAAATAAATTTCATCATTGTAAGAGAATATAAACTCTCGAATGTCTTTATTTACCAGAAATGAGAATTAAAAGTAGTTGCATCAACAAAATCGACCGTTTTCTATATATCAAATTAATTCCGCACTTCGGCGACCGCTAAAAAAAAAATTGCTTGTCTTTTATTTGGGCGAGCACTGTATAAAGTTAAAGCATTCTTTATTTAGAAAGCATTTTCATTTTTGTAGCTTCATAAAGTGAGTGGGGCAGCATTGTGTCGGTGATACATGTAGAATGGTTCTCCGGCGAAGCCATATATACTGCGAGTGTTGTGACAGCGAGCGGGCTGTGTTTGGAGTTTGGAGTTGTGCGAGCGAGAGGAGCGGGATGTGTGTGTATGTGTCTGCGAAGGTTTGGTTCGGGTTGTCTCGAAGTGAGCGCCGCGTGCTTGGGCGGCGGCAGGATACAGTGGCGGGCGGCGAGCGAGCGTCCTGATTGGCTGGCTCGGTCCACCCTTTTGGGAATGTGTATCCATGGCAGCTGAAGGATCCCCCGAATTGAATCCCGAGAGCTAACGCGGCCAAACATCCCCGACTTGATGGTGTGAGAATCGCGGCTATTTCGCACGATGAACTCGTACTTCGAGCAGTCCGGCTTCTACAATGGCCAGTCGGCCGCCGAGCAGTCCTACAGATTCCCGCAGGGGCTCTTGGTGCCGCCGTATCCCCCGCAGGCGGGCGCCCCGCGATCCACCGAGGGCGCCGCCGCCGGGGCCGCCTCCGCCTACGCGGCGGTCGACGCGACCAACGGGGGCGGCGGCGGTGGCGGCTCGACCGCGGCCGCCGCCTGCAAACTCTACTCGAACTCGGTGAGCGAGGGCGGCTCGGCCATCTTCAAGCCCGAGTGCCTCGCCAAGGACCAGAACGGCTTCAATCAGGCGGTGAAAGAGATGGCTTCGTCCTGGCCCTCCGGATCCGTGGCCGGACTCCGGCCCTCCGGGATGGCCGGCGAGTCCATGAGGCCCTTCCCCGCCGAGAACTCCGCCACCCCGCGCGTCACGGACGCCTGGTCGACCTGCTGCCAGAGCACGCCGCCCATGGCACAAGCACCTGCCAATGCCTTCTACCCGTGGATGGCCATAGCAGGTTGGTGTAAGTTGGATTTCCGTTCTTCTCCACAATTTATTATCCACTTGCTCTGATCACTCAACAACCACTATGGGACATTTTTAAGTCCAAACCCACAATGCTCGCAAAGTAATATTTGTAATAAGTTGAGAGTCAGCTGTTAGAACGCCCTCTCTCAATAAGTCTTGATATAATAATATAAACCATTTTATACTATCTTTTTTTAACATTATTTTCCAGCTTATGAGCAATGCTCTGTAAACAAACACCAGCAGTGTGGCATAATAACAGCTATGTTATTGTTGCCTAGCAAATGTTTTGTCTGTGCTAACTGGTTAAAGTAGTTACTAAAAAGCTTTTCATTTCAATAGTATATACAAATGGCTAGCATTTTCCTTTTCAAAACATAAACAAACAAGTGAGAACCATAAACAAGTATTGTTACTTCAATAATCTTCATTGTTTATGTAGAGTGAAAACTTCTTTCAATCTAATGATAACCATTAACAAAATCAACACCAAATAAAACGCCAACATTTAAAACCAAATAAAAATTTTATTCATATAGTATATTTAACATCTATCTGTGAGTTAAATTTAATTTCTACTTTCACTCATACACTGCTATATATTTCATGTGTTGGCTATGACATTTATATTGTATTGAAAAATTTTCCAATATAAAAAAAATTTCTGGAGATAAATGTCAATCAAGTTTAGGTGTATGATATATTTTATTTATGTGTAGATAACATTGTGTTCTCTAACATAAAATACAGAAATTTTGTAAAGAAATGTGTACAGAAGCAGCTAGAGAGAGTTAAACTGTTCCATAAAGCACACGAGATTTAAAAAAAAAAATCAAAAAGAAAATTTTATTTATGAATATTACAAAACTTAAATCAATCTTTTTTAGAATTTAATCTTTGGTTTTTTAACAATTTAGTTTAAAGGTACATTGTAATAATTTATGATAAGTTTAGAGTATTTGTTTTACTAAGAATAGCTTTTGCATACATATTTAATTTTCCTGTTACAAAAAATAAATAAATACTATGTGATAGTCTGAAAATCAACAATGTAAAAATTTAAAAAAATATTCAAGCATACAAATTATTATAAAATGGAAAGTGAACTTTACATAACAGATATCTCTTTAGCACTTATAAAAACAAACCTAAACGTAAGGTGTTTTTAAAAATCTAAAAACGATAAAAACCTTTATTGGTAATTTATGTGAGTTACTCAATTGGTTATGCAATAAATATGTATCCTCTAAAATTATGAAATAAACAGGAAATCTACAATATTAATGTAATGTGTTTTATAAACATGATTATGGGGAATGAGTCCCTAATATATTATTAAAACAGTGCTCAACAATACAATTATATCTAGTCTTTAAAACTTAAATTTTTGCAATTATGTTAGATTTTGTATTGGAGATTTTTAATTTACATTTTTATTTTTAAGATTCTCGAAAATAAATAGTAAAATTAAGCTTACTGGCAGAATCTTAAATTGTTAATAATCCATTGAATATTTGGATAGTCGTGAATTTATCGTTATATGCTTGTTGATTTCACCTGGAAAATGTAAACAAAAAGATGCATGTTTTGTAAACGCTTTCACCCAGCTGACAATGTTTTGAAAAAAAAAAAAAAAAAAGTTCGCTTTTGAAACTTGCTCAACCAAGGCCGAGAAAGAATCAAAACAAAACGTTCCCGTGTTTAACAATCAATCAATCACATATAAAAAAGAAGTGTTAAACCTCGGGCAACTTCTTGATTTCAAGAGCAACTCAAACGAGTCGCAAATCAAGTTTTCAAACATCCTTGCTTGTTTTATGGCGCTGGAGAGTCATAGTAAAACGCTTTTATTGCCCTCTTACCAAGCTATACCTCGTGTATCACTTTGAAAATACCTCCCCGGCAGGGAAAAGTCATAAAATGACTGTTTACTGGTCATCAAATCTTGGAGTGGCTTAAGAGCCTACTCCACTCCCGCCGTAGGACTTCCTTTTATCCAATGACAGCTCATTCCGTAGTCATCTCTCAGGTTGTTTCTAATGTAATGTTAGGTGAACGTATTTAGATGGTGGAGGATAAATGATGATGTCGTTGTCATTAATGATATTTCATACAGCTATCACTAACCTAATTTAAGATGATAACATTCATCCAAATTACCATTTAGGGTCTAATTTGCACCTATTTATTTATCCTTCTAAGATTGAGCATTTTTTTTTTATTTCAGTTTGGGAAGCTTTACATATCCCGGACTGTCATAATACAAATCTTGCTATTTATGTTAGACATTTAAGGGTTTCTTTAATACGTTTATTAGCATTGATATAGCGTATTAACACAAAATTTTACGAAACGCTACTAAAGGAAATGTTTTATTTATTTTTTACTTAATGATATTTTACTGAATATGTTTCATTTCTACATCTGAATATTAATTTACTCATGATAGTAAATACAAATACTGTTTTCATAGAGTGAGTTTGTATAATATATTTTATTATATTTTGTTACTTATAAGAATGTTTTCAATTTTTTATAACAATTTTCAAATATAGGATTCTAGCATTTAGATTCAAACCATAATTAGGGAATATTTTTTAGTAGTGATGGCATTTGATAATGAAGTTATTAGATGTACTGTTATTTTTAAGATATTTATATTTACTCTATTTAATTAATTTACACTACTTTTAAAAGAAAGTCAGCCATAATCAAGTATATGTAACTTAATATTTGTTCTAATACATAAGTTATTTCATGACATCTGACAATAAATTTAAAATTCTCTAATATCCCTGAAATAGCAACTGTCACCTCAATGACATTAAAGAAAATGTTAAATCAAGACATGACTACAAATAGTATAGTTTTATAAAGATATTAAAAATTAAATTAAATTTTAGATATTGATATGAATCTTGAAAAAATAATAAAAGGAAAATTACAAATTTTAAATATTAATAAAGGTTGTCGAAAAGAAACATAACATATGTAGATATTTATTAAAAATTTATCACCGTGTCATATCTTAAGATGTATATTTAATTCTTCTATTCGAAATAATGAACAAAATATAATATTTAGAATATAGTTAATTTACCTCCGAAAACTTTTTAATTCATTTAGTCAGATAGTTTTGCGTATGTTGTAATATATGCTAGAATCACAAACAACATAAAATTGTATGAATGGAGTGTAAAAAATATCACAGAAGTTTTTTAGTTTTAAAATAAGTATAATTATATTTAGTATAATATTTTATATATTATCTTTACAATGAATGTTTTTCTTATATAAATTCTCTGAGGGAAAAATTAGTTTATTTTTTTCTTTAAAAAAAATGCAATTATTGAATTTATCTGAAATACAAAATATTAAAATAAAGGCATAGTAGCACTAAAACACCATGTTTTCGTATAATTTGTATTAATCAATAAAAATTAAAACTGCTTGAAAAATTAATGTAATTTAAGAGAATCTAGATATATTGAAATTTAAACTATCTGAACTTATTTTATCATTAGGGATTAGTTGGAAAATCAATAAAATGAGGATTGAACGTTCTGTATTTCGCCTTGCGTTATTAAAGTGATGCTAGTGTTCTTGTCAGTTCTGAGAAGCTTAACTGCGTAGTATTAATTTGTCCTTGCTGGTCTGTCACTATAAAAGACAAAACTTAAATGACAGTCTTGGAGGAAACTCTCTTTCACGTTTATCTAAATTGTACAAAGAATGTTACAAAAATTCATGTAATTATAGTTTCGAAAAGCCTTTAAGAGTTTTTTTTTATTTACAATATTAAAAAACCACTTTTTTTTGTGCAAAAGAAGAACGAATGAAATTAATTTTCTTATATATAGTGATTAATTTTTTTAAGTCAAAGAAAAATCAATTCGTTCTAACCGACTATGTAGTTTTAAAATAGCATAAACAGTAATTTTAACATTTTAAATTTGTATAGTTTTTGATGGTAAATTTTAGTGTTTGTTCCATGGATATTTTTTCGTGGGGGAGGAGGGATACTTCTGAAATTTCTTCCAATAGTGCAAACACTACTTTAAAAAAGCTTTTAACCCCTTCCGGTTAAATGACGAGTCTAGCTCGTCATTAGTTTTTCATTCCATACCGCACAATGACGAGCTACACTCGTCATGCGATTAAAGTTACTGTTAAATATAATAATTAATTTAGTTTAAAATTTCTAGTGTACTGAATTTGGCAACACTTTTATCACTTGTGAAAATCACAAGTCACTATTGCATATTGTTTACTTAGAATTTCTTGGTACAAGTCATTGCCAAATTAATGAGTCAGAATGAAAGGAAACCTACTAAGAAATGCCGTGTGTGTTACATGAATCAAATTAGAAGTGAAACTCCCTGGCGGTGTAAACAATTAAGAATTTCTTTGCACTTTGTTTTG
Organism: Pardosa pseudoannulata; assembly: GCA_032207245.1. Classification (NCBI taxonomy): domain Eukaryota; kingdom Metazoa; phylum Arthropoda; class Arachnida; order Araneae; family Lycosidae; genus Pardosa; species Pardosa pseudoannulata. The sequence goes on along the minus strand of CM063503.1, from coordinate 91,855,478 downwards.
AAAAGTACCACTAGCTTGAAGACTTATATCTGTATACCTTATTAATGTTTTGCTTTGATATTTTCTTAATTTTACTGTTTCTGATATTATTTAACACTATGTAAAAAGTGAATTTTAATTAAGAATATGTAAGAATTATAAAATGAAACAAGTTTTTTAAATAAATATTAAATGGTTATTTCATGCACAGTTTTTCATTATTAAATCATACCGGAAGGGGTTAAGGTAATTTAATTTAACCATTAAAACTGCAACTAGTGTCTTTAAAGATAATAGCAACTTTTCACTAGTGGGTAGATAGTACATATAGTCAAGTACGGTTTTATAAACAATTTTCTCCATACAATTGCTTAAACGGTTGCATAAAATAATGGTTATATTTTTAGGAGTATAAAGGAGCATAAAAGGAGGCAAAGGATTTTTAGAGTACAGGTTTTAAAAAAAGTGAGATTTACGAAAAAAGAGCATTATTTGATCAACTTAACAGTATTCACAAAACCAGATTTTTAACATTCAGTTAGCTTTTAAAGATCTATATTTTTTAAAGCAATATTAAAACATTTTGTATCTCTGCTGACATTAATGTCTTTAGGGTTTTTTGCTAAAATATTTACGAAATCATATTTTTAATTTCCGGTTAGATATTAGAGATCTATATTTTATAATTTATAGAGCATTTTATACCTGTAATAACAATAATATATAAAAAAAAATCATACATTTATAAAATTGTGAAACCTTTTAAAATTTTTACTTACGATATTCATAAAACCGGTCTTCTTGCTTTAATTAGCTGTTAGAGCTCTGTATTTTATCATATATAGAGCATTTTATGTCAGTAATGTTGAATTATTCAATTTTTGAAGACTTGGCTTTTATACAAGTAGGCTATTTTACTTTTACCGCTTATATAACTTTACTAAACATTAACTTTAACTGTAGTCAATCCCTAATATGTCAAAAAATAACTCATTTAAGTTTTGCTATTTTGGTATTTACACACATTTTATGGTATTATCGTAATGTGTTACTAACCTACAGATTAATCACTTTCATGCCCATTGAACCCTTTTTTTATATTATCAAATACACCGGGGTTTAAACTGCGTAAGTGATTTCACAGATCTTTAATTAAATTTTAAGAACTTAAAAAAAATAAATTTTAACAATTTATTTTTTATTTAAAAACTTGTTTCATTTTACAATTCTTACATGTTTTTAATTAAAATCCACTTTTTACATAGTATTAAATAATACCAGAAACGGTAAAATTAAGAAAATAGCAAAGCAAAACATTAATAGGGTAGACAGATAATAGTCTTCAAGCTAGTGGTACTTTTCAAAACAAAGTGCAAAGGAATTCTGAATTGTTTACACCGCCAGGGAGTTTCACTTCCAATTTAATTCTTGTAACACACACGGCATTTCTTAGTAGGTTTTCTTTTATTCTGATTCATCAAATTTGCAGTGACTTGTATCAACAAATTCTAAGTAAACAATATGTAATAGTGACCTGGGATTTCCACAAGTAACAAAAGTGTTGCCAAATTCAGTACACTAGAAATTTTAAACTAAATTAATTATCATATTTAACAGTAACTTTAATCGCATGACGAGTGTAGCTCGTCATTGTGCGGTATGGAATGAAAAACTAATGACGATCTAGACTCGTCATTTTACCGGAAGGGGTTAATAAATGATAACAGAAGGTAAAATAATAAATCGTTTAAATGCCTGTATAGTTACCCAAAGTAATTTCTTTTATAGGATGTCAGTCTGTTAGAGTGTATCATTTCTTACTGGGTACAAAATTCATTCATTGTGATAAGTAATATCAAGATAAAAATTTTTTGTTATGATTCCTTTACAAAAAATTTTAAGTGAAGGTAAACGAAATAAGAATAATTGTCACTAATTATAAGAAAGTTAAGTCCGTTGTTATTTGCTTGAAAAAAAATTATCTTTAAAATTTTTTATGTTTTGATTTCCTAAAAAATCTAAATTAAAAGGAACATTTTAACAAAATAATTAAAATCCAAACGTTACTGGTAAAATAACGCTAAATTAACTTACATGTGCGAAAGTAACTTTCGTCCTGTTTTCTGATATTTAGAAGAAAAATAAAGAATAAATCTAATTAATCTATAATTTTGGTTGTAGGTATATAAATTTGATTTCTTATACAAATTACTTAATGAAGTGTAGGAAATTGTGAAGAGACTGGTTACTGCATAAGAAACTGAAATACTTCCAAAAACATAGTTTAGCGATACTATTTAAACTCTCTGCCACTTCTTTTCTCTTTGGGCTGTTAAGTAAAAAGTAAAATAAAAAATCACAATGGCCAAACTTGGGTTGTGTGATAAAATTTCTTACATGTGTAATAACATGCATTAATTTTTCTTAAAAAGTTAAAAGTAAAATAGCATTAAAACCTAAAATAATGCATAATTATAAAATAGTGTAAGTTAAATTTTATTTATATAAAGTTACTAAATGTAATGCAGGAAATTTGAAGAAACTGGTTGCTGCATAACAAACGGAAATACTTCCAAAAACAAATAGTTAAGCGTAATATTTAAGGTCTCCGGCTCTTTCCTTTCACGTTGTGCTGTTAAGTAAAATGTCAAAAAAAAAAAAAAAATCGCAATGGCCAAACAATTGAGCCGTGTAATAAAGTTGCTTACATGTGCGAAAAGTATAATAAAATCCATCATGATTTCTCAGCCAAACCTCCTATGTCGTAAACTATGCATATTATCCCAAAGGGAATAGCAACGGCTTCTGGATTGCTGCTAAGTGGACAGGGCGCAACTCGTACATATAGTCGAAAAGCGGAGCTAGATATATCACCTAGACTCTGCCATCAGGAGACGTGACCGAATCTTAAATGTTTCTCTTCCAGAAAAGAGGTGGAAAAAAAAGGAAGAGAAAAATCTATCGATAACAGCGTAAAATGTTGCCGAAGTCTGCCTGCGCTGAGGGGAAAAAATGCATTGCTGACACCTTTATTTTTAATTTAAATCTGAGATTTAGTTGAAATGTGCCATTGGCGAAATGCTTTCTCAGCCTTCATTTTCATTTTTATTAATAATTTTAATACTTAAATTAATTAATATCTTGTATTTAAAAAACAACTTTCACCATAAACCTATTGGACAATGGGAGAATTTAAACGTTTATTTTCATACATCTATGAAACATTATATTAAAAAGTATTAATCAGTATTTCAATTGCTTTTTCATATTTTTTTTGTTGAGTAAGACAATTAATTACATTTAAATAGAATAGATTACGAGAAAAAAATTAATTTTGAAATATCAAAAATTTCCATCATTTATATCTGTGATATTTTTAATATGCAATGCTTACTTTGCTTACTAAATTAGATTAATCTAAGTACCGAAATAAGTGTGCATTCTAATTAATCTGGTAAAATAATAAATTTAATGTTGATACTAAAAATTTGAGGAGTTTCAAATAAATTTAAAGCCAATCATACTTTTTGCGTTTTAACTTTCAAATTTTTTTTTTAGCTCCCGATCTGTTTAATAAAATTTGTAAAGAAGATTAAATAAACATTAAATTACATTTAAAGAAAGTTTTAAATGCTGTTAACAACCACGCCTCCTTAGCGACTTATATTTTTTTTTATTGGAGATATTTGGTTTTCAGAATATTGCAAATTTAGATACCTTATGTTTTCAAATACCTAAATTTTGAAAGTTTGAGGAGTTCTGAAGCAGAATTTTACGTAATAAAAACAGAAACAACAACAATAATAATAATAAATGGTAATAAATGGTTACAATATTTATTTTAAACATAATATTCATATATTTAAATCTGATTTTGAAAATTAAATATAATCCTGTATAGAGATAAATGGAATTTATCTATCTACTTGAAACTTGTATTCTTAAAGCTATGGCATAACTATTTTAATAAATAATTAAAAAATAATAGAGCTTACTCTTTTGTTCAATGATACACTAAATTTTGTTATTAAAAGGACATCTTATTAATTTAATAACAATATATTAATAACAACTTATTAATAACAATCTTATTAATTTTATGATCCTGAATACCTATGGGATTTAATTAATTGCAGAAATTTTCTATAAATATAGGGTTCAGTTTTCGCATTACCACATTTTACTACTTTAATGTATAAAAGTGAACCAAGCTTCTCTGACATTGATAAAAGGAGAAGTATATTTTATGTGTTTTAATTCATAAAAGTTTTTCTGAAATTTTATAATTTTATTGTATGAAATAATCCATGAATTCATTTTTAGATAAACTTTACTTTTATCGGGATTCTTTGTGGAATTCGCCCATTTTCAATGACTGTTTAGTAAATTTGAGTTCACTAATGAAAAGCAAAATAAACATTTTAAATTTTAAATTGCTTTTTTGCATCTTAAAATTTGATTAACAGGATTGATAAGTTAAATAGTTGCAATGTAAAACATGTATTGTTGAACCAAATTCCCAAGTTTTGAACAATCAAGAGGTAAGTTTCTTAAGGACTGTGAGTATTTACATTCCTAAGCAGCTTAATATGAGGTAAGTCTCAATGTTTTGATCTCTTTAGTCGAAACGGTCGATCGTTGTCTATCCCAGGTAAGTAAAAAGTAAGTTATCCAGACTTTTTTTTAACAATTGGTATAAATAGTATTGGGAAAATTGGTAAAATTGGTTAATAATTCATAGAAAATTTCTTTTATATTATTTTTATGCTCTTGTTTTATTTATAATAAATATACAGGTATAATTTGCAAGTCTTTGAATTACGCTGTGTAAAAGTTGCAAATTATAACTCTTCATAAATGTCGTAGCATAACTCTTTTCTTAAAACTTTCTTTGAAGCATAAAAATTCATTACACGGTAACACAAAAGAATATAAAATATATGAACGCAACTTTTTGATCATTTTTGCATACATTTTTAAATATGTATATAAATCATATTATAATTATGTGAATCGTAATTTTTTTTAGTTCTGCAAAGTACCATTACAGGCATGCATTACGTTTAACTCCTATTAACACATTCATCTACTTTTCTTAAAATAGAAAATCGAAGATTCGTATTTATACCAAATGATATTTATTGCCAAATCTTGTGTTTTAGACTGACACTATTTTATTCAGACCATTATTTTATACTTTGTCTTTACCTGAAATGTAAGATTACATTTCAGGTTCTGCAAATTACGTTAATATTTGAGAGATGAATTAGACAAGTAATCTGATTCTTATCTTAAAAAAAAATATGAAAATGCAGATAAAACTACATAAAGGTAGTTAAGGCGTTAGTTAGGCATTCATATTTTTAGTGAGCTTTGTTAGAGTGTCCAAATTTCAAGTATTATTGCTATAAGAGCATACACTGAAATACTGAAGCTTTTAATAATTTAAGTTTTTACTAGAAACGCTGATAGGAAATTCATGCCACTAAATTAGTGCCTGAAAATGATTAAAGGAAATCAAGGTCACAACATGTCATTCTATTTTGGATAGGTTTACAAGCTTTGTTAAGCTTAATCATACCGTATTTTTAACGAATATTAGCTACCAAAAATTTTGTTTTTCTTCACTACACCTAAATAATTTTGTTGGCGAAAAAATAAACTATATTATTGATTTTAAACAAGGAGTGAATGTTTTATCATTTATTTTAAACCTCTTCTACATGACTTTAGGTACGCTGTTATCCTACAAATTTTAAAAAGGAAACTACGCACTTTATACATCGCTATGCATTTACAGATAAGATTCTACTCCCGGAATAACTAATAATTTCTTTTTATTTAACTTTTATTTATGTACATGTGAATATCTCCAAAATAATTTATTTACTTACTTAAATAAAAGTTTGAAGAGATTATGATTTTTTAAAATTTGTACCATTTGATAGTGAGTTAGACTAATGATAAATGCTAAAATTCTAAAAGTTTTTAAATTAGTGACCCATGCCAGAATAATTATTTTTACTGTCATTTAATTACTGCCTGTGAATAATTAAAGAGAATCAAGGTCACGAACACATTTCTATTTTGGATGGGTTTAAGCTAGATGGGTTCTATTTTGGATGTTAAGCTTTAGCATAACGTATTTTTAACGAAAATCAGATACCAAAAATTTTGTTTTTCTTTCATTACACCTAAATAATTTTGCTGACAAAAAAATAAACTATATTATTGATTTTAAACAAGGAGTGAATGTTTTATAATTGATTTTAAACCTCTTCTACATGACTTTAGGTACGTTGTTATCCTAGAAAGTATAAAAAGGAAACTATGCACTTTATACATCGCTGTGCATTTAGAAATAAGATTCTACTCCCAGATATAACTAATAATTTCTTTTTGTTTAACTTTTATTTCTGCGCATGCGAATATCACCAAAATAATTTATTTACTTAAAATAAATGTTCTTAATTAAATAAAACAAGTTTGAATAGACTAGGATTTTTTAAAATTTGTACATTTGATAATGAGTTAGACTAAGGAAAAATGCTAAAATTATAAAATTTTCAAATTATTGACCCATGCTAGAATAATTATTTTTACTGTCTTAAGAAATAAGTAAGATAAAAATGATTGCAAATAAGTTCAGTGAAATGGCTCTCTTCTTGCTCAAGATATCATATTTCTTTCAGACAATGATTCCATTATGATTTAGAAAAAAAAAATATTTTGCGTGACTACGTAACTCGTATATAAAAATCTTTCAAAGGTTACTGACTTTATCATCCAGAAAACAGTCTTCCATCTTGTTATTTTAAATAAACATTACTGTAATAGACTAAACACTTAATTCAATTAAAGAAGAATTAATGAGACAGTGGAGTTAGATTTCTAATTCATTAACTTCCAGTTACGAAACTTCGTATACATAAAATAAGCAAAACTAAATTAATCACATTAATTTCTTTTTTGGAATCATTTTATTTTTGTAATTTATTTTTTATAAATTATTTTGCTGATGCTTTTTGTGAAACTTAATTTTTCTAAACATTCCTACAAATGTTTGCCTTCTAAATATAAGGTAAAGTAAGACTGCGCATTCGTTTTAGTTTATTAAAACTAGATTCAAAAGTAAAAAAGTACATTTTTTTGCGAAAATTCAAGGTTCAGACATAAAACATTTTCTGTAAACTATTAGTTCTTCTACAAAATTATACTCAAAATTATTCAAAAAATTATGTAAAGCAATAATAAGAAAAAATTAAATAGTAATAGAGAAACGCTATAAAAATAATTATAATAATTTGGTAATACCCAGTATTTTCTTAAACAAAAATACAGCAGGAATTTATCTTTTAAAATTTGTAAGATGTTTTTAATTTGTAAGATCTTTTTAATTTGTAAGATGTTAAACTAATGTTTAATTGAGCAGATACTTGTTTTTTCAGAAACAACGATAGGAAAAATTCAAAATTTTTTACGAGTCAATAGAAGTAGTTTTTCTTTATCAAATATCGAATATTGAAGCAAATATATGTAAGCAGAGTATGTTTGCATACTTTTCGGCTAGAAAATACTCAGTCGAATGAAATATACACAATTAATAATTTATGTATAGCTGTAACTAAAATTAAGAACAAAACACATTAGCTAATATACCACAAAATATTTATGTCAGTCTTACAATAAATTGACAATATATAAATAATCTCTCAAAACAGTTTGTAGCATTAAATATTATATGTATATGAAAACCACCGAGTTAAAAAACATTAACTCGCATAAAATTGCAACAAAATAATATAATAGCAATAATTGTTAATTTTATTACTTTTACTACTGTTCTGGCATTTTAAAGAGCGTATTAAGGCCAAAAATGTTTAGCAATAAGTTTTTCAATTTGAAATATGTAATAGTAAATAACTAAAAAGCTACCTCTGGTGTATCAAACATAATTTTTTTTAATTTAATAAATGCAAAGTTTAGTTCAATAATAATTATGCGCATCTAATCAAATGATAAATGAAAATTTGATATAAAAATAAAGCTTAGTATCATTCTTTAACATGAATTATACGAGAAATATATGCTAATTATAATACTACAGGATATCAACAATCAATAAAACTGTGTATGAAGTTCACTCAATAAATGCATTTTTTTTTTCTTCGATTTGCAAACCGTTGGTGAAAAAGAGAGAGTGAGCCGTGTGCTCCAAGCCAGTTAATGATGACTTCATAAATTTTAACCTTAAACAACAGAACAGAATTACTAAAATAGTTCAGATAAAATAATCAATAACAACAAATTTTTGGACAGTGGTCGAATTTATTCATAAAGACTAAGGTGTAATATTAAAATTTACAACTAAGTATTTTAAGTTAATTTAATACCATTTTACTGTATAGAGAATAACGGCTTCTAGATAAAGCCAGAAAAAGTTTATAACCGTATAGAGCAGCTTTGCTATGTTATAATACGAACAGTAATGGGGAATGCTTAAATATTTCTGCTGGTTAAAGTATTATTAAAACTTTAATATGTTAGCTTCCATGCTTTACTTATTCAAAAGTTTGTGGATGTATGCACATGCTTTCATAAATGGTGCTTATTAATACAGAATGTATATTATAATATATAACGATCGTATAAATGTACGCACATGAATACATTTGCAACAAATTGCAAATTTATACATTCATACACACATACAACGTACATACATGACGAACACAATTCTTTGTATTTTGCTCTTTATTTTTGTCGAGAGAATGTAAAAATTTCATCTACTACTCCTGATATAAGATCTACAGTTTCATGGTTGGTTGGATAAGAGTGCTACGGTTTTATGTTTAGCTACACGAGAGTTAATCTACATTTTGAGGTAAACAACAGTTAAATAAATATATACTCCAACTCTAATTGTCATTGAAATATAACAAAGCTACAGAACGTATATTATAATATATAAAGATCGTATAAATGTACGAACATGAATACAGTTACAACAAATTGCAAATTTATACATACATACAAAGTACATACATGACGTACACAATTGTTTATATTTTGCTGTTGACTTTTGCCGAGAGAATGTAAAAATTTCATCCACTACTGCTGATATAAGATCTACAGGTTCATGGTTGGTTGGTTTAGAGTGCTCTGATTTTATATTTCGCTACACGAGATTAATCTACATTCCGAGGTAAACAACAGTTAAATAAATAATATACTTAACTCTAATCGTCATTGAAATGTAACATATTCATACTTCTAAGAATACCACAAGTTCAATTTTTTTTATACTGTATGTTGCATCAAAAACTTTTTGTTTGTTTGTTTCTACTTAACAGGCATTCATGTTTCAAAATGATAATCTTTCATTTCTGGAGAGTTGGAAATACGTTCATGTTGAAAATAGGCCAAAGAAACCTCCAGACTGTACAAGGGAACTTATCTGAGAATAAAAAATAAGACTAACTGCGTATTCCCTTATTCCTTGTTACAAAAGGCTGGAGTGGGATTATCAAGATGATATAAAGGCTTTTGTTTTCGAGTATAAAGAGGTAGGACATAAAATGCAAATTCATTCGGTTAGATGTACCGAGGTTTATTTTAATGGGAAATAAAACTAATGCGGAAAAAAAAGAAATGAATGCAGGTTTTCTGTGAATAGAGGTGGAGTAAGTTAAGAAATCCCGATTATTTAATTAGCTGAATTTGTTGTGAGAATGGACAAAGCGAAACTTTCACACACAGGAATTATAAGGTTAAGGGCATTAAAAAAAATTACCCATATTCATTTCATATATGTTGAAAGTCTATTATGTTCTTTCGATTAACAACAGATATTACACTGCAATGTACTTGAAATATTTAAACAGAAATATTTACATATATCTTTTAGGAATACGAGATTCATTTAAACACATTTCTCTTTTTTAAATATATATTTCTCTGTAAAAAAATACTTTTAAACAACTTGTATTTTACATAAAGTAGGATAAGCATTGAATTCAATATGAATAGTATAATAAAAACTCCTTAACCTCGACTATGCAAACTCGGAGATTTTTCAAGTGTCCCAAGGATAGTGGATTTTACTCTGCAGGGAAAAAAATTTCAATTAAAATGTCGAATATCCTTAAATATGTATTTGTTAATCTGTCAGGATTTCAGTAGACTGAATGCTTTGCTACAATGTTATGCTATAATGTTCTTTAACTATCTAAAGAGAATTATATATATTTATTTTTAGGAAACGTAATCATTTGTACATAGTTTTCTTCTATGAGCACATTCCTCTTTGTTTAAAAACTACTTTAAAGCAACTTATATTTCCATAAATATATGAAAAGGATTTAAATAAATGTGAATTTGCATAAGAAAATCTCTTTAAACCTGAATTATGAACACTGGAAAGTTTTTCAATTGACCCAAAGATGGTGGCGTTTATTTTACAGATTAAAAAAATTCTACTACTAAAATTTATAAAATTCTTAAAAATACATTTGTTAATCTCTAAGGATTTTAATTATCCAATTTGTTAACCTCTTGTATCATGCACATGTTTATTTTACAGATTAAAAAAAGTCTACTATTAAATTTCGTAAAATCCTCAAAAATACGTTTGTTAATCTCTAAGGATTATAATTATCTGATTTGTTAACCCCTTGTATAATGCAAATTTACAGAAAAAACATAATAGCTCTGCTCAGTGTAAACGAAGTAACAATTACTGAAATTTTCTTATTAAAGCAAAATTTATATTTTTACTAGTTTCTAAGTAATAACATAAATTGAGATTTATTAATTTCTTTATGGTGTAGAGTAATTGATTCTTAATAGTTTAATACATTTTTTATTTTATTTCTTTCCTCACCTAGATAACACAGAATTATATCTTGACTAGTTTCACATGACTGTATAATTTACATGTTCGTTATAATATAAATGCAATACGAGTCCGTTTATTTAAAAGGTCTTAAAACTAAACTGACTATAACTTAAACTTACTACAACCTTCTAACCTGTACTGAAGGGATAATAAATCATTTGTAAGGTTGGAATCATAAATTCGTTTTTTATAAGTAGATTAAATTTATAAAAAGTCGTGTAATTTTTATAGACTGCTATTTTCATGAATTCCTCTTTCTTTATGTATATTAATGCCACATTCATTATCTTGATAAAATATAGAAAGAGGGAGATATGCATTCCAAATACTTAACCATAATCCCATAAGAATACAAACAATTTTAAATGAATTTGAATTGGGCTTAAAATGCTTAGAATTATTTTATTACTAAAGAGAACTTTTGCTAACAAGTTTTATCATGTATTAAATTAAATGTAATAAACTTTTATATTAACCGAATTTTACCTAACATTTATTGTATATTTAAACAAGTACTTTATTTATTTTTCCGGTAGATTCAACCTAGTAGTCAACGAAATTCATACCATACTTTATACAATAATGTTTTTTACTTTTATTATTTATTTATTTATTTATTTAGTAAAATAATGTATCAAAAACTCTGAGTGCTTAAATCATGTCCTGACGGACTTAAATAAAGAACTTTTAATTTTGAATAATGTGCCATTCGATGTATTGAGAAGGAAATAATAAATATTGAAACCTACGAAAAACAGCATAACATTCTGTGTAGTCGTTCACAAAAGGCTTTAAAAAATTGAAAGATTTTTATTAAGAAATCCATTAGTAATTATTACAATCCCGTTGTTTAAGAGATTAAAAAAATTCCCTCAAGTCGTTCTTAAATTATGCAAAATTAATGCTTCATACAAAGTTAATCATTAAAAAAAAAAAGTGCAGGCCTTTTTTTCTGCGGTAGAAAATGTCTAAAGAATACCTTCGTTCGATACGAGAATTAACTTAAATCCGAAAAATTAGTTGAATGAGCTCTGAAAAAGTCCATTGACTTTTCTAGCCTTTGAAGATTTTTTTTCGGTGAATTCTCTTTCAATTAGAAAATGAAAATAAATCCGAAAATATTAGTCGTGAGGAGATTAAAAAGAGTTTTGGCCAAGCCTAAAGAACATATAGTGTAGCCGAGACTGAAATTAAATTTATAAAAAAAAATTAAACGAGGTTTATAAAGGTATTGCACGTTTGTTGCAAGACAAATGTTTAAAAGAAAAGTGGAGCAGGTGCGAAAATAATTTCAGATGTAATCTGGGTTTCAAGATCTTGGAACACTGGAACATAAGGCTTTAGGGACAATTGGGGCATTGGATGATACGGGTTTGGGTTTGGCGAGGGGAGGGGAATAGTGTATTGTGGTCGTAATCCTTTCTTCTATCCCCCCCGCCTCTGCTCCATAGGCACACACTTATTTCACGGTGGGCTCCTGCCTTGGAAATCAATATATCTACCAAATCCAACTCGCGCTGGCTTTCTTCCCTTAGCCTTATACGTCCAGATAATGTGAAAAGGGACCGCATACAAAATTAGTTAAATTGTACACATAACTTTTTCAGATATATTTCGGTACTAAATGTTGTAGATAAATGTGTGGTAGTTTTATTAAGTTTGTACTTTAAACTTTTATATCTGTAATACATTTTTAACGCAGTGGATTTAGTAAAGTTTTTTAAACAATAAAAAACAGATGATTTTGTTTATCTAAAAACAAAGTCATCTGTTTTTTTATTGTTAAAGTTAAGCTAACAGCATTGTAATTGAAATTAGATAATGAGGTAGCAAGGCTCATATACATAGGTATACAAGTACAAGATTTAATTGAATATAGAGATGTAAAATCAAGATTAAACAAACAGTTTATTAAAAAAGCTCCTTTAAAAATAAATTTTTATAAATTATTATTTTTCATATACTGCAGCATTATACTTTGCAATACTTTAAATTCAACTTAATTAACTGTGAACTTTTATTCTCAGTAGCATAATTTTAATGCGACCAAAAATTGAGGTCAAATACTTAAGTCAATAATTTTACGAACTAAACTTTTATTTTAGTCTAATTCTTGTTGTAAAATACAAAGAAATATATAACGATATCCCCCGGTAACATACCTTTTGATTTAACACTTCGTTCATATAAAAAAATTATTAACGTTTATCTTGTTGAACGTTTATAAAAAATACTATATACCAACTAATACTTGAAACAAACTAGTTTTTCTACAATAGTAGATATTTATACAAGGTCGATTAACTGGAAAGTGCAATTTTAGAATATAACTGTCGAGTAAAACTAAAGACCGTGTTCCCAAGACTTTTAGGTCATCATTTAAGAATTCCTAAATTTTTATGTATCCCAATACTTCGACTGCAATTTAACACACCACATTTACTGTACTGCAAATTTTTATACGAAATGCCATATTACTATTATTAAAAGTTGGGGTTAAATACTTAATATTAATATTTTCATAATCTAAACCTATAAATTAGCCTAATTCTCACTGTAAAATACAGAGCAGTAAATAACAAATTTTCATATACAAATTTTCAAATTGACACTTCATTTATAGAAAAATTATAAATATTTTTATCACGTCGCACGTTTAAAAATATATTTTATGTTGTTCACTCTGAATATTATATTAATTTTAATTTGCGTGATTAAAAACATTTTAACATTGTAACTAATTTCTTTTCATAGAAAAATTTCCCATTGACTATTACTTAATAATTAAAATTAACCAAACTATAACAATATTAAACAATACAAAATTATAAAACTAATTACCAAATTAAAATAAAATATAAATAACAGTTGCATTGAATATATATATATATATATATATATATATATATATATATATATATATATACGTGTGTGTGAGTGTGTTACAAAATATATTAAAGTGTATCATATAAAATATTAACATTAAATTCGGTTAAAGCTTTATCAGATTAAACGATCCACCTGATTGTTGACCAAAAAAAGTGTTTTGTTTTTGAACTGTAAGTAAAGCTCTAACTGACATACATTCAAAAAATGCTATTGACAACAGATAATGCAATTTATTATTACTTATTTTTGGAACTGTGATTTTAAAGAAATTTCAATAAAAAAAACAGGAAATTAAAAATGTATAAAAAGTTATGTACGTATTTGATATAAACATGAGTAGTAAACGAAAAAAAAAAGAGTTTTAAATTTTACTAAAAGTATTATAAAACGCAGAACAAACTTATTTGTTTTGAAATATTTATGTTGAAAATTTTAAAGCGTTCTAAAAATACGGAAATTCAGTAGCATATATTTCTTACATATTACTTAAGTAACCTTTCAGCAAGGTTATAATTCATAAACTTTTGAACCCAGATACTGTTTAAGCCCATTTCGTAATTCTTGACCTTTTCGTAATTAAAGGTGAAATGTGAGCGATCCCCTCCATTTTTTCTCTCCTTTAGTGGTAACTGTCTTACGGTCTCCCAAATAGATAGCAAGCGGTAGCACCAGAAACGATTGGTTTCGTAAACTCATCATAGCATCCCTCAGAACGATTTCTGAATGTTTCTCGCTAAAGAAGACTGCTGTAAATGAGACAGCATTCCTTTAGCCTTTCTTGTTTTTTTTTTTTTTTTACTCTTTCTCTATTCTTCTTCCCGCTGAGACTTGCTTGGAGAGCATTTTTTGTACTGACGCAGATTTCTAGCACGAGGTTTTGTTTTTATTTTTTAATCCAAAATGAATTCTTCATTTTACTTTGAATTGAACGGAATAGTTTGAAAACTATATTTATTTTTGAACTGAATTAAAATAATTACCAACGATTAAAAGCAAAATGAGCCTATTTTTGACACCTATTGTCTTCTAAAACAGGAATTTCGAGATCTTCCCCATTAAAGAAGAAGAGTTAAATCTAAACAAGAAATTGTTTTATTTCCGTTGAGATCGGCTAGGAGAGGACTCGAGTATTGACTCTTATCACATGATGTCTTTCATTCTTTACCAAGATGAATTTCTCGATTTCAAACAAGAATTTGAAAATTAAGTTTATCTTTAAACGGAACTAAAATAATTACTAATAAATACACTCAAAATAAATTCATTTTTAAATAAAACTTCTTGAAAGAAGATTCTTACGATAAAATTTTGTTTCTGCGATGACAAAAATAAAATCATCTATGTTCTCTTCTTTTAGTTCGACTAAGAGAGGATTTTAGCATTGACACTGATTTCTGGAGCCAGGATATCTATCTAAAATTATTCTTTCCAACCTCAAATAAGAATTTAAAAGTTATATTTATCTTTCACCTGAAATGAAATAATTATTATAGATCAAAGACTAAATGATGAATTCTTCTTTTTTTTTTTTTTTTTTTTTTTTTTTTTTTTTTTTTTTTTTAAATTCATTTCCTCCCGAAACAAAAATCTTTTGAAGAAATTTTGTTTCCGAGTGAACAAGTATGAAGTCCAAAAAAGAAAGTCTGAATTCATGTTATACTTCTTCTAATATTTTTTGGATCTTATATATATATAAAATCTTATTGCATTTGGTGATAATCAAAATGATAAATATTTAGCATTTAATAATTTTTTGTTAAAATTACACCGCTCTCAAGAGTTAAATCTATTCATCTTTACTCTAAATAAAGCGGTTTCTATATAATTTGTAGGTTTTATGTATACCATCCGATCATCGTAAATTTAAAACAAATCGTTTTAATAACCTTTACATAACTGAGTGTTATCATTATAGTTACTTCTTACATTTATAGCAGACTGCCATGGAATGACTGCAAATATTTAAATTTACGATATCAAATTCACAACATAATATTTTTCTTTACGCATCACATAAAGCATATTAGTCAAAACAATTTGTTGTACTTAAAAGTTTGTAATATAAATAATTATATGTATGAACTATCTTGCGATAATGTAATGTTTTTATAAAAACTGTCTGAATATTTGAATCATTCCACAAATTCATTATTGAGGAGAAAATTTTTACTGAGTAATTTAGAGGCTTCTATATTATTCACATAATTCTAACTATAAAGAAAACTATTATTTACTTTATTATAAATTTATTTAAGTAGATAACTCCTATACATGCTTTAAATCCAAAATGAATCCTCTATAGCTATTAGACATTTTAGTTCCAAAAACACGAAACTACTTTGATAATTCCACAGGATATATATAAATATGTATATGAAATAAAATATTATATATTTATTTCATATAAATATCAGTGATAAACACAAAAAATACTTTAAATTGTGCCAGCGCATTATAAAAATTGAAGAGTAAGCAATATTGCTAAAAGCAGAGGCATTAGCTTTTCTTGGAGATATCAGACTGCACTAGAATTCATAAACAATTCCCGTTATGGAACAGATTCAAACTTTTAAGAAAAAGTTGCTTTAAAAAATATTTTTTACTTATAGATTTGAATAGCTAAACCATATATACCTGCCCCCAATCCAAAATGATCTTATTGATATTTAAGTTTTTTATTGTTTTTTTTCCCAAAAACTACCAGGTGATACTTTGATTGACGATTCCACAAGATAATTTTTTCGTCATCTTTGAACTACGTATAACAAATAAAAATTGATGCATTCATTTGAAACAAATATCAGGAGTAAACGAAATAAAAAACCCATTTTAAATTGTTCCAAATGTATTGTGTAAAGTAGTAATAAATCTGCAACATTAGTGAAAGCATAGGTAATAATTTGTCTTTTAGATATCAGACCGCACAAAAAATGATAAACAATTGCCATTGTGTCATTTTAAAGGAAAAATAAATAGTTGTAAAGATGGAAGAAAAGTTTTATTACACGTTAGGTGATAAAAGAAATGTCTTTGTGTGCCACAAAATAATATTAGTCTTATATATATATAATTTGAGTATAAAAAGCCATGTGAAACAAAAATTGAGATAAAATGTGCTACCATGAAAGAGTTTTTAGTTCCCTCATTCTGAGCAAAATCTTCCTGTGTAATAGCCGCGACGAATAATGCGTTGTACAGTAATCTCTTTATCACTTAGGCGTGAGACAAATACGGAGTAAGAAAGTGTGGGTTGACAGGTTTATTTAGCTTATCAGATCTAAGATTATTTCAAGATTTAATAGGTTCTGGTTTTAAAGATTGGCGAAGAGACAAAAAAGGGAAGGAAAACGGGGAGGGATGCATAGGAATATTCATGAAAAAAAAATGGCTGCTTTTTTCATGGAATGTTTACTTAATCATAGCTTTCTAATAAGGTATAAGTCAGGATGTATGTATTTCTTTTTCGTTTCAAACGGCCTTTAATATGACACGTGTTTTAACAATATTTCTAGCATTAAACACATTTTGCTTTTCGTATCGCATACTTTTCTATGAAAACTTTTTAACCGATATATAGTTATACTTCAGACCTTTATACAGTATACAACTACATAAAAACTTTGCTACATAAAAACTTGTGGTTGAATATTTCATCAGAGTAGGAGGGATTGTTTGTTTTCATAATAATCACTGCTTCACAAACTCTGTATTGTTTATCAAAATATAAGCTACATTTTTATCGACTATTATATATTTTATTCACATAAATATAATTTAATTCATATAAATAATTTTATCTTGCTTCGTTTTTATTAAAAAAATTTCAACTTAAGTTACTTATTCTCAATACCTTATTTTGCAGAATTAAATATACTGGACATTATGTTTCCCTAAAGAATTTAAAGAATATAATTATACTTAATAATATTTTGCATTAAAGACATTATAATTATGTATTTTATGTACAAATTATTATCTAAACAATTATATTCACATTTATTAAAATAACGAAATAACAATGGTTAGAATTAAATATAACAGTCCAGAACAATATTGGACAATATTTTATCGACAATTATTTACTTTATTCACACAAATATAATTTAATTCATTTAAATAATTCTATTTTGCTCCGTTTTTATTAAAAAAATTTCAACTTAAGTTACTTATTCTCAGTACTTTATTTTGCAGAATTAAATATACTGGACATTATGTTTCTTTAAAGAGTTTAAAGAATATAATTATACTTAATAATTTTTTACATTAAAGACGACATAATTATGTATTTTATGTAAAAATTATTATCTAAACAATTATATTCATATTTATTAAAAAATTAAGGAATAACAATGGTTAGAATTAAATATAACAGTCCAGAAAATCTCTTTACATAAGAGAAATTTTTTAGCTCACAAATAAATATCTTCTACAATGCATATGATTATTTAATGTGAAAAAAGGACTCAGTACGAGCCTAAAGAGCATAATCGATTTATTTTGACCTTTTTAATGAGGTCATTAATCATATTTTATGTCCTGCAGCCTATAACAAATGGGATATCTTTAGATAATATTAATCAATGCATAAAAATAGTATTCATTTGTATGCAGTAGGGCACAAAAATTCATCTAAAATGCGTGCGTATAACGATGTTCTCTTGAAAGATCGTTATCAGGTTCCTTGTCATGCTACTTTGAACACTTAAATCAACTAGAGACAATAAACAAATCTAAAAAGTATGAAGTTTCCGTTCAATGACAAACTGTGCATGAGATGGTTTGAAGCATGCTATCTTTAAATGTAATTGTACGTGACAATTATGTGCTAGGGAAATGGAGAACGAACTTTTTGTCCCTCGAATTAGAATGTTTATACATACACATTTCATAATAGGCTAGCTCTATTTATAATAACAGAGTTATAGAAGAGTTCTTTTAAAAATAAATTCGTATATTTTTTATGTTCACGTTATTCAGTTATAGTTTTATAAGTTACAAACTACACTGATAATTTTTCTCGCCCACTTCGATGTAAATTTTTTAGTTTATAAACATAAAAGCTTTTGAGTTTTAAAAAAAGCTTTATAAGCTTACAAATTTCATGGAATGCTAGTTTTATTGCCCGTTAAGGTCATATATAATACAAATGTAATAAAATATTAATTTATTTTTATTTTTTCGTTATTTAGCTACAAATGTATAAGATACTAAACATTTTGAACTCAGATATACTGCGTGTTTACGCATATTTTTTGTGAAAACTATTATTCTTCTCCCATTTACAAATAGTTTTTTTAGCATAGAGTTATGAAGGCCTTATACACAGAAAAAAGGGTTTTTTGTTTACATTTTAAAATTCTGGATACAATAGTATTATAAAATATTCTTTAAACATGCATATTTTTCTAAGTTATTTTCTAATAATGAATAATCTAAGCAGTACATGAAATGCTAGGCATTTTCTAATTTTAAATTACATAGCAACTATGTATAAAAAATATTTAAAGATTTTCCTGGTAAAAGTTTATATTTAGCATTTTAAACTATTATTTACTCTAGTTTCGCTGAGACTAAAATTTTGCTCTTATTTCAAATGCAAGCTAGAACTTTTACAATGCATATAAACGCGTTATATTTATTTTATATAGCAACTTACAAAAACACACACACTCAAAAAGAAGACGCTTTTGTATGTACATTGCTACATGTTAGAAATAAGAGTATGATAAAATACATTTTATATATGAATCTTTTTTTGAATTTGTCCAGTTATGACAAATTAAAGCAGCATAGTTTTTTTTCTGTTCTTAATTACTGATTCCAATATATATATATATATATATATATATATATATATATATATATATATATATATATATATATATATATATATATATATATATATATATATATATATATATATATATACATATATATTATATATGTACATATATATATATATTATATATATATATATATATTATATATATTATATATATATATATATATATATATATATATATATATATATATATATATATATATATATTATGTAAAGATTTTGAAATTGAAAGCTTATTTTTAATATTGTAACAATATATGTATTCTATTTGAAGTTTGAACAAAATTTAGCTTCAACAGAAATCCAGACTAAAATAATAAGCACATATTGATTTTATATAACAATGTACAAAGCCAGGGAAATGTTTACTGTGTATTTTGCTCTTTTTTGTACATTGCTACATTTTTTAAATAAGAGTATGATAAAATATATTTTACGTAAATATAATTTTTCTAAGTATTTGTCCAGTTATGACAAATCAAAACAGTATATAATTTTTTTCTATGCTTAAATTACTGATTCCAAAAAAAATATATATTAAAATATTTTGCAGTTGAAATAGATAAATCGAATCAGTATCTAAACTGTTTTTGCTTTTGTACGCTTAAATTACTGAGATCCAAAGAAATAATGTATAACAATATTTGAAGATTTTCCAGTTAAAAGTATTTTTTTACAATTGCAACCATACATTTATTCTATATATAGTTCGGTCAAACTTTATTTGTAATTAAATACGCAAACTAAAATAATGAATATTAGTGAAAGATATTAATTTTATATAGCAACGTACATGAGAAAAATAAAAAGCCTACATTTCTGTGTGCATTACCATACTTTAGAAACAAGTGTGATAAATAAATCTTTGAGTGTGCATCTTTTTTTCTTTTACTTTTTTTAAAATTAAAGTACTTGTTTACTAATGATTACCAGGCTCTTAAAGTTTTTTAAGTTTAAATTGAAAACTAAAAATAGAAATATTTAAAGATTTCCAGTTAAAAGTATTTGTTTAATATTTTTAGTGCCACTGAAATTAAGTTGCTATTACACGCATTAGTTTCGGTTTGCATATGAGCAATTTAATTCTGAGACCTCATGTAATTATTGAAGAATTAATAATAACAATATTTATAGATATATAGAACTACATACTTTCGAATTGCAGTACCGGTAAAATAAAATACATAAGAAAAATTTATGCACATTTATATAATGGAAATAATTACATTGCACTTATTACACACAATTTTAAATAAATCTTTTATGATAAATATCTATATTAATAATATCAGTTTTAAATATTGAATATAAAACACATAGATTAGCAAAATCTATACTATAACAATATAAAATTTTAAATATAACAAGTAAGATTTTCATTTCGTATTTCGCTAAAACGTACTATAAAATTTAAGATGCATTAGAAGTTTGTAAAATTTAATTTTTTTTTGTTTAGGTATGAGATCAAAATAGAGGGAAAAAGCACTTATACATAAAGACATGCTTAAAAAATAGTTTAAAGTAACGTAAATTTGTACTTTTACAGCTGATTACACTAAATAATAAACTTTGAAACTAAAATAAACATTGCAGTTTTTTCAGTAGTTTAAAAATTGTATTTAATACATCATTAGTAACAACAAACAAACACAGAAATACAATGAGGAATTTTAGAAACACATACTTTTCATTAAAATATCTTTGTAAACATATTAATAAAAAATATCCTGATAAATCGTATTATAAGTATACATAAATCCTATTTAAGTATTATTACAAAATTACATGTTCCTACAATTGTTTTATGTCTTAAATCAATTTTAGTAAATCCTACCTTTACAAAATTTGGTATCCATATACGAACCAGAGCAAAAATCCCAAGTGCCGAATATGCATCTTTTTGTCACATACACAAGTAGTCAATAATCCAAAAATCGTGAAATGTTTTTTTAATCCATGATCTTGCAGCACAATCCAATTAACTTCCTAGTACGATTCAAAGCGTGGGTAACATAACATGATTAGAGTAGGATACTTTTTTTACCATTCTAGCAGAAAACGTTGACTATGATAATGAGGAATGTCTGACGTCACAGTGGTCATTGTCGTCTTCCGGT
Organism: Pardosa pseudoannulata; assembly: GCA_032207245.1. Taxonomy (NCBI): domain Eukaryota; kingdom Metazoa; phylum Arthropoda; class Arachnida; order Araneae; family Lycosidae; genus Pardosa; species Pardosa pseudoannulata. The sequence continues at coordinate 91,833,754 of CM063503.1, read as the reverse complement.
CGTATCACTTGCGACTCCATAATATACCTCGGGGGTGTAGAGGGGATGAAGTAGCCATACAGGGCACAGGAGAGATCAACTATCAGGCTTCCGTTTTGTCGAGAATAGATCTTCGGCGAATGCTGGAACAGCAATAAAACCATTAATAATCTGGGATTCTACCCCCATCCTTCCCCATCTTTCTATTTTCGCAAGTAATAATGCTTTCTATTATACGATTATTTTATAAAAGCCTACTCCATTTATGTTTAATATCGTAATTAAATAAAGTACAACAGAGCACATAAAAATAATTACAGGAATTAATTTAATATCGAATTTACGCTCCAGTTTTAAAATTTTTTACAGAATATGCCTTTGAGAATTTTTTCCGTAATAATCATTACCATATGCATTTAATCCAAGCTTAATTTAAAAATTCGGGACGATTAATGTTTAATATAAAAATGTGATAAATTGCAGCTGAGTATAAAAAAAAATCTTAGTGAAAAATTTTAAAATCGAAATCATCTGTCAGTTTTCAAGCTCTATAAGAACTTTAATAATAATTTTCTTAATAGTCTTTTCATACGTGCTCAATAAACAACTATTTTATAAAATGGGTGTAATTTGTGCTGAATATAAATATCTAATAAGAGCAGATGAATATCGAAAAAATAATAATAAAAAATTTACTTGGAATTTACCTGTCATTTTTCAAGTTTTCCTAGCGTTTTACTTAAATAAATAGTGTTTTTCCATAATAATCTTTTCCATACGTGTGCATCACACAATTATTTTAGTAGCTCGATGCGATTTGTTTAATATAAGAATTTAATAAATTGCAGATTCATTTGCAACTACAATTGAAATAAAGGAAGGTAATTTTTTAATGCCAAAAAAAATGAATAGACGAGATTATTTTATGCCGAATTCACATATTAGTTTTCCAAGAATTTCCATTTAATGATGCTTTCCATAATAATTTTTTTCCGTAAATACTTTTATGAAATCTATGTGATATGTGTTTAATATATAAATTTAACTAATTTCTATTGAGTATCGAAAAATGGAAAAAAATGTATTAGATGAAAAAATTTGATGTCATATTTACCATTCAGCTTTGAAGTTTTCAAGAGAATTTTCCTTCCTCATACCCGAGTCTTCTTTCTGTATATGAACCAAGTGTAAAATTTAAATGCATATTTTAAAACGTTTATATCATTACATCAAATGTTTCAATTTCTTGTCTTTATAGTATATAGGTAATAATTTTTACTCATTGTGTTATTCATTTTTATTTATTATGGTTTCCATAATCACTCTCGGAAATTTCATTTCATAAGCCGAATGCATGCTTTTTGTTTAAAATTGAACAAATGTTAATTATTATCTTACAGAAAATTGAACTTGCATTTCCTTCAATTTAAAATATATCATTATAAAATCACCACTTTGACTTCTCTAAGAGATGTATATGAATTTCATTAGGCTGAAATTGCAAGTAAGGATGATTTAAAACGATAATATTGTTGGCAATACTTTAAAGCAGTATTACGGGTGAAATAAACAAGAGTATATTTTACTTACTAAAACCGAGTTGTCTTTTATATAGTACAATACACTTTGCTCTTAATTATTACAAGATTTTTTAAAGTATTATATAATTTATATTCTTGATAAATTATGTGTGAAATCAATATTCTTCGAAAAAACTGTTATTTGTGATACTAATGTTTAGAAAGGTGAAATAATCTCTTATCAATTGATTTTAGAAATGGAATTAGTTTTAATAACATTATATTTTACTTAGAACGCACTTTTTATTGTAAAGGTTATATAATAAAAGTGTTTTTTAGCTGAAAAAATTTCGTTGGTAAATTTGTTATAAAAAGTAAATATAATCAAGTTGCACGCTTTGACTGTACATTCTAATATTTGAGTCAGTTTCTAAGAGTAAATTTGAGTACTAACATTATAGGATTATGAAATCTTTTAAAATTGTTTTGATATTATTTTATTTTAAAACATGTAAAATATGATACTTTAAAAACTTTATGTGAATATGGGAAGAAAATATTTTATAATATATCGCATTTATGTAATGACTAAAATTTTTACTTGTATATTTGTGCTACTCGGGCGTAAAACAGAAAAAATAATTCAAATCTTGTGAATTTTATGCCAGTTTCTTTCAAGTCGAAATACTTTCTGTCCATATATAACCTTACAAATACACTTTCAATAACCGCTTTAAGTGAGCAAAATATTAAGTTTTTAAAAAGTTATATCTTTATCGTATATTTCTACAAAAACCACTGTTTTGAAGGCGAATACAATCTGTTCTAAAATTCATCAGTTGCGTAATTGTGCCACTTAGACGTAAAACAGAAAATAATTCGAAACTTAAGGATTTTTCATGTTTTTAAACTTCAGTGTTACGTGTTCACGTGTTACAATTACATTTTCTGTTTCAAAATTAATTTCATGATTTAAGTTAGTGAAATTTTAATTAAAAAATGACACCTAGGACGGTATGAAGTAAGTCGTTAATGCTAAACTTTTTTGAATAAGTCTGTACTTACATATTATAGAAAATTACATTTTATACACAGGGAAAGTATTTTTATCGTTAAAAAATTAAATCACCAGATTTGGATATATGTGGGCTATTTAGATTCACACATTTTTCTTTTGGTGCTGTGTTTTTGACAGTATAAATTTCATTTGTGAATGTGGGTAACATATCTCGCGAAATATAATTTTAAACAATCTTTTATGATACATTTTTATAAACAAGCTGATATATTTTACCCTACAACTACTTATTCGCCAGGAAGTGTTTAATAATAATAAAAAAAAAACCTAAGAGTTTAGAAAATTATTTTTCTTAAAATTCAAATTTTTGGACTATTTAATGAGCAAACAGACCATTTATAATAGACCGTTTATACTTACCTGCAAAAATTTTAAAGACTGTAATGAAAAAAAAAATCATACATTTTTGTTTTATAATTCTTTATGAATTATAAAGCAAAAATTATCTCTTGACCCCATAAATATTCCAGTTTAAACCTATAAGTAATAGGGGGGGAAATGAAACACAACTGTTAAAACTGAAAATATTGCAGTCATAAATTTAAATTAAAAATTAGGATTTCAAATTATTTTACATACCGGATAAAATTGCATTAAAATGTAGTAGTTCAAAAGCAATTGTTCCCGCAAAAGTAAAAAATTACTAGAAAAATGGTTTTTCTGTGCCGTATATTTATTTCAGACTATCAGATAAGTTTTACCTTATTCGTTCAATTCTAAAAATTACTTGTCCGGGATTGTTTTAAATTGCAGGAAAACAACCCCAATTCCACACTAATTTTTATTTTTTTGTAACTGAGACCACTTCAATTTATCCAAAGTTTTTATGCATTTTGATGAAAAAATAATCACACCTTTTCTCTCTTACTTTATTTATGTAGAAAAATTATGTTTTTAAAACGAGATCAATTCTTTAAAAAAATGAAAATATTATTATGAACTAAAATCTAGTACCTTATAAAACCATATTACTCAAACCAAACTCAAAATCCAACACACACATATGTATGTATGTATGCATTTATATATATATATATATATATATATATATATATATATATATATACATATATATATATATATATATATATATATATATATATATATATATATAAAGAGAGAGATATATTAGATCTATATATTTGATATATATTATTTATAAACTAAAACGTATCTGACTTGACATGTTGATAGGTTTTAGTCTATAACTAATTAAACTATAAGACTTATTTGTAGTCAGTTGTTTTAATTTGTACGTAAATAACAAAGCTTTCAGAAATTTTTTTCTGAAAAATTAAAATTTTGTTGGATTTAAAGGTAGTGATAAATTGAAACATTACTTACTTTACGTTTATCTGTATAATTTTTATGTAGTGATATAATGAAGAAATCTTACCCTTTTTATTTATGTAGACAACTCTGGCCATTAATTTATGCAGAGTATTATGTATATATCCAATTTATTTATGTAGGAAGTTATCTCTTGACCTCTTAAAACATGCCAGATTAAACCTAAAAAGAAAAAAATAAAATAATAAAAAGAAAATACTATTATGAACGAAAATCTTGTAGCCCATGAATGTTAAGTACGTAGTAACTGAAGGTTATCACCATTTCCATCAACAAGATTATTTAAAACTGTCCAGGGATAAAGGCTCTACCTAGTTGAGATAAAATATATAAACTGTCCATTGTTTGGAAATTAGAGCAATGTTCACAAGACAATTATATGAAGAATGCATTGTTCCGCCTCTTCATTAATATCTGAATCATATTACAACTGATCGTTTCTAAAAGAGGAAATATTTATTCAAGAAATATTCCCAAATCAAATCTGAAATACAAATTGAGTGGGAAGATTTTTTTTTGCAACAGATTTGCTATCTATTATTTTACGACACGTGTGTTGAAAATCATGTCACTATTAGCATACTTTAAAGTTATCTATATTTATTATATAGAAACAATTGATCTCATTAATGTTACAGTCTGGGAACCTGATATGAATTAAGTTTGAAAAGTTTGAAGCCAAGTGTTGACCCTTTATAGTATATGTATATCCATATCTTTCTTTATGTACACGAACTTGTTTATAATACCAAGAGTCGAGTCTAGTATTTTTGCCACCTAAGGCGCACTTCAAAAATTCAAATCCCAAGCTTAAACATTAAAATAAAAAGAAAAACATTGTTATAAAAGAGCCATGTTAATCAGAAAAGTAATTGAAGTAAGAGAACATAATTGAAGTAAGAGAATGATAATACAGGTTTATGAAATGTTGGTTACTAAGAAAAAAATTGCATTTCTGTGGATTTTACAACAAATTAATAAACTATATCTGGAACCTACTATTTCTAAACCTAAATAAAACAATTTCTCTCCAAGAGTCTTTTCTGAAAACTCGTGTATAACTTCTTTCATATCTAATTTATTGCTCATATCTTTTCTAGTTCTGACAGTTTTTGCAGCTCCTAACTTTTGCCGCCATAAGCAGTGAAATACCATATCTGCCGCCTTCAGCTGTCCCTGATAATTTCCCAACAACAATTATGCTTTAGCTTACATTGCTCAAGTACAATTTTGTAAACTACTGTACCTTTCTTCCCAAAATACAAGAGCAACGCTATAGATGTATGATTATTTTCCTGATCTCGGTTATTGATTATATTTCATCGGCAAAAAATAGGCGATTTTCACAAACTAAATTATTAACTCTTATTTACCAGAGTCTCGAATGAATAATAATGATAACTTTAAAAAAAATCTCCAATGGTATTCTTAATAACTATAATTTCTCATATATCAATAGAAGTAGTTTACTGTTTTTTAAACATTTCAGCATCAATATTTAATTTCAGTAGATTATATATATTTTTTATTTTATACATCTTGTTAGTCATTTATAACATTGGTAACCACACCGTCGATAAAACTTTGCAACCCATGGCGGAATTTACAAAATTATAATTGAAACAAATAACGCAAAGAAAGTTTTATTGTACTAGTATATAATTAATTTTTTAAGACAACCAAGAAAACGATAAAATAAAACGCTAACTCTTCTTTCTATTTTCAGTAAAAGCAATTAATATCTAAAAGTGGACATGCCAATGGGAGTTAAGCATATAAATGGCTATAGTAACTGAAAATTTTGGCGGTTTTAACTTGAGCTGTAATTAAAACCCGAAAGCTAATACATTCTAAAACAATCTTGTTTGCAAGTAAAACTTATTAATCTCTAAATAAAAATATTATATACATATAGGAAGCATAAAAAAAGAACCAGCGTTAAAATTGGGTAAATGCAAAGATAGGAAACCAGTTATGCCGTTGAATTTACATTTGTGTGTTTTTACATTGAACAATTTTTCTTTCATTTTTTTTTTGCACTGTGACTTCTTGAATATTTTACATTTATGTAATCAGTATAAATAAAAATATTATATACATATAGGAAGCATAAAAAAGAATCAGAGTTGAAATTGGGTAAATGCAAAGATAGGAAACCAGTTATGACGTTGAATTTACATTTGTGCGCTTTTACACTGGACAATCATTCCTTAATTTTTTTTTTTTTTTTTTTTTTTGGCACTGTGATTTCTTAAATATTTTACATTTATGTAATCAGTATAAGAATTTAGGCAATATTTTGCTTACACCAAGTTATCGTTCTTGAAGGTTTTCTCTTCAGTTAGGACAATTTTTTTTGGATGTTTCATACCCATATATATTTGTTTGAATCTAAAATTAGAATAAATACAAACTCTATAAGCTAGCTTATATATCCCTTTATGACTGATTTAATGAAATTGTTCTATCTTTACACTTTTTAAAACCAAAACAATAATTTCTATTTAGAAAATACTAATTGCATTTATAAATACATGAATTTGTTTAATTTGTTTTACTGTAATTATTAACATTAGAAAAATAAACTCTAACGCCGAGATTACTTAAACGTACTCATAGATTTGAAAATAAAAGGTTATGAAGAGATTTGCAAATGCAAAGCTTTGTGTATGATCGATCTCGAAACAAAAGATAAAATTATAAAATATAAATAAATTTACTAAAATTGAACCTTGAAGTTTATTGCCCGAAACTTTAAACGTAATTATAGAATAACATAAAACTTTCTTTCTTTTTAAACGTCCTAAATGGGTTTCTGAATTTAGCCAAACCATTCTGCAACATTACAGATACTTTAATAACCCTTTAACGGACAGTGGTTTCGTAGCAAAACCATCTATTAAACATATTTTTTTTTTAATTTACTTTTTGGAGTACTTTACTTTATCTTTTTATAATTATTTACGGCTACAGTTTCATACATCTGTGATATATGGAAGCCAATGATGTAGAATCAAGAGTTTTTGCAGTTAAAAAAAACATTTTGGAGATATGGATGAGTTTTCGATTATATATATATATATATATATATATATATATATATATATATATATATATATACATATATATATATATACATATTTATATATATACACATATATATATACATATATATATACATATATATATATACATATATATATATATATATATATTTATATATATATATATATTTATATTTTACATATTTTATACATTTTATACATATTATATTTTTGATATTTTAAATATAAAACAGATGATAGTTCTACGTTTAACTTATTTATTTCTTTTTCTATTGAAATATATGTATTTAAACTTTCTGTACTTGAGAAATCAGATTCAATTTATCTTACTTATGACCTCAAATAAAACTATACATACAAACAACACTTTTAAGTTGTTAAGATGTTTATTTATTATGCCTGTTTAAGGATTATCATTTATTGTTCTTCCAGTATAGTTAAACTTTTAAAAAGGCATAATGTTCAAGCTGTACAAGGGTAGGGGTTATTCAACTAAACCACTTCTCAAACCCTAATTTGGTATCCTCTAAGGCAAACCCTTCTAAGGAATGTAAAGAAAATTTATATATTTTACATATAAAAGGCTTATAGATAACATTTATAAACAAATTACATTAAATTCCCATGAATTTATTTTGGTGACCTTTAAAGGGTTACTACATCAATCGCACGTTGATAGTAACGCTGTATAAGTTTTCCAACGGTTTATAGTTAATTAAACATGCACATCTTCACAAAATATTGCTAAATTTGTGATATCAATTTTTTTTCTTGTACAGAAGGAGATATGTAAATAAATATTTAAGAGTATATCCAAAATAAATGTAATTCTTTTTATAACTCGTCATTTCTATTTTGTTGCGAGAAAATTAAGTCTCTTGACCTTTAAAAAGACAATGAGTGCTTTCTTAAAAAACAAAAGCAGCGTGCCGTACAAAGGTAAAAGTGCACGAATACTTGCTGTTATAAATTTCAGTAATGACGTTTTCCTTATTCACTATTCTCATTTCCTTTCATTTTTTTTATTTAAACCCTGAACTTATCTTAGACTTGTTTCATTTTTTATTTCCGGCAAATGGCTAAAACGCCAGGCAGTAAATATATTCACTTTCAGCTAAAAAAAAAAAAGGTAAAAATCTGAGAAGTTAGGTAATATATTTAAAACGTGTTTCGATAAAATCAGGGTATTTATATTTCTCTTTCATATTGGAGATTGATAACGATTTATTGTTTTGAGGGGGCAAAGTACTTTTCAAACTGGAACGTCTTTATTATAACAACTTTTTTATTTTCAGCATAAAAGAAAAAGTTTTGATATGTTTATAACATATTTTCTAGATCATTAATAGATGTCTAATTTTATGAAATATTGTTTAGCATTATCATATGAAAAAATGCCTTTTTTTAAAAACATAAAATATATACACAAAGTGAAATAAATAGAAATTCACATACCAACAAAATAACATTTGAAATATGAAAACTAGGAAATTGTTTCACCTATAGAATAAAATATATTTATAATTTTTATTCTATAAATTTTAATTACATTAATACGAGCAATATATTTATTTCATAGCATAATAAATGTCGATCTTTTTAAGCTTTTCAATGTCCAAGTAGTTTTTAAAATTCTTTTAATTTAAAAATGTCAGTTTTAGATATGTAGAATAAAAAGTATAATTCATTTAAATGTGATATACATTTTAAAAATGTTACTTTGTGGGAAAGTACTTTCATTGTACTGGTTTTCAGTATATTTTTTATGTTGTTTTGGTAATTAATAAATATTCAACTTTAAGTGATAAAACAAAATAGTTTTTTAAGTTAGAGCGTTATTAAGCAGTAAAAAAGTCCTTCGGATAATAGTAACAATGAAGATTTAAAGAATCAAAAGGTACTATCTTAAAGCAATTAAGTGAGATAAAATGTAAAACAATATGATAAATGTTTATTTAAATTAAGTTATAAAATAATAAAATTTGTTTAAAAGATATGTTGTTTAATTATATATAAATGTATAAATGAGCTATAATTGGATTAAAAAAATCTAAATCATAAAAAATTGATATACTTTTCTAATATCAGAACTAAATCCTAGTTTAATAGACATAAGATATTTGTATTTAGGAAAATGATCAATAAATATAATCAGATTCTAATTACAATGAATTAAACAAAAATAGAAATAAAAACTTTTTATACTGAATATTGAAATTAGACAGTGATATGCGTAAATGGTCTAAAATAAAATTTATTGATATGAAAATAATATTAAAATTAAGAATTTTTTTTCGTACACAACTTCAGATAAAGAATAAAAATCTATAAATGCTGTGCGAATCGTACAACTGTAACATATATTATATATACAACTGTATATGTACAACTGTATATATACAACCGTAACATATATTAAACATACTGTAACATATATATGTCTATATATAAAAAGGTCGTTCAAAAGAAATTAAAATATTATTTAGTAGTTTTAATTAAAAGCAATATACATTCAGAAAGTTTTATATAAATTAAAAAATAAAAACAATTGTTGAATATGCAATGCAACTATTCAAATTATCTTCATGTTTTTCAATTAAAAAAATTAATACACACACATATATATATATATATATATATAACATATATATATATATATATATATATATATATATACTTGAATTTGATATTTTTTGTTTTAGCAAAATAGTAGAACAAGGTAAATTTACGGTTAAAATTTTAAAAATGAAGCTAGTTTATTTTTTTTCTTAACAGTGCACATGAAACTAAAATTAAAAATATTGAGTAGTTGACAAAATCTAATTGTAATCATAAGTATCAATTAGTGTAATATACACATAGCTATACAAAAAATAGTGTACTTCAGCGAGTGAGAATTTTTTAATACGGTTACTTGATAAATGCTTACAAATGTTTAAATACTCAGAATATGCTAAAAACATATATTTTGTTTAATGTTTTAACAGTCCTATGACCATATAATATGTAACTGATATGTAGCAGTTGGAAGTATCTTTTATAATATTTTAGTTACAATAGTAACCAGATAATTATGCATT
>CM063503.1:91746182-91818682 GCA_032207245.1 Pardosa pseudoannulata | reverse complement strand
AAAAGAGAAACTTTCTGCTGTTTTTTCTTCATTGGCATCTTTTGCTCACGTGCCCCACCAAAGTCGATTGAGACCCAGAGATAGAAGCATATGTGGTTCGAATCTCTTGTCTTCTTTTTTTTTTTAATTTTTTTAATCTGATTTATTTTAGTGTCAAGCCCTCACGTTTTGTCTTATCGGCCATGAAGGATAAGGAAATTAATCGTCACCACCAACGGAATTTTTACCATGGTGTAACACGTTACTTTTCGACTTGTGTTAAATACCTTTTTAATCTAGTGCAGCAATCCATACGCCAGATAAACATTAATCAAATGTAATTTACATGTTTATGCAAGTTTAATTAGAAACGTCTGCAAAAAAGATGACAGTCCTTTTTTTTTAATAAGGACAAAGAAGCCTGATAAATGAGTTTAGAATGATAAGAAAAGATATGCTAAGTAAATATATCCGGCTCTACAACAGTATGATATATGTTTTATACTGCATTTGAATAAATTTTTTAGAGATAACCTGCGCTGTATGCGGCAACAATTTCATTCAGATACATGAAAGTTTATAATTAAGTTAACGTAGCATTTGATACGCGAAAAAAAAATGATTAATTAAATAGAATTTGCTTAAACATTATGAATCAAATAAACAAGTGACTAGTGACAAGGGATTATTAATCAAATAAGCAAGTATTGATCAATTAAACAAGTGACAGACTTTTTTTTAATAATGAAAAGAAAGTCTAATAAATGAGTTTAGAATGATAAGCAAAATGTACTTAGTAAATGTATCTTGCTCTACAGCATCAGTCAGTAGGATGGATGTTTTTTATACTATACTCGAAACTCGAATGAGATTATTTATGAGTTAAATTGCACTATAGAAGGCAACATTTTCAGATACAAGGAGGTTTTGTTATTAGGTTAGCGTAGCATTCAATATTCAAATAAATTATGAATTAAACGTAATTTACATTAACTACAAATGTCTGCAAAAAGTTTACGGTCTTTTGCTTTAATAATTACAAAAAAGTATGATAAATGAGTTTTCAATAATAAACAGAATAAGCTTAACAAATGTATTGTGCTCTACAACTTCAATTATTTTAATAAGGTTTTTTTACTACATTGGAATAAAGAGATTTTTTTAAACCTAAATTCTGCTATAAGAAACAGCTGTTTCCTATATGTATTATTCATTGTTATTTCTTAATGCATATGAAAGTTTTACTCTTAGGTTAACGTGGCATTTGATAAACGAAAAATTTTTTACATTAAGTTTTTTTTACGTTAATTTTTTTACATTAGGTTAGTTGCGAATGTTTCTATTGCTTACATGTCTACAACAAAAACTGGTAAATGAGCTTAGAATGATAGCACTATAAGCGTTTAATAAATACGCTGTGTTCAACGTCAGTGTTACTGTCCGTGTAAAATAAAAAAAACAGCATTCTATTCTGAAGAAAGTTAGGTTAACGTAGGTTAATATTCAATGCCACATACAATATTCGGAAAATAATACATCAAATGTAGTTTAAAATTTTATATAAAGTTAGTTACGAACGTCTTCAAAATGTTAACTTTCAGTTACTTACATATCTATGACAAACCGTGATACATGAGCTTACAATGATATCACTGTAAGCTTTTAATAAATACACTATGTTAAACAGCAATGTTACTGTCCATGTAAAATTCAAAAAACAGCATTCGATGTCTGAAGAAAGTTAGGTTCGTAGGTTAATACTGAATGCCACATACAATATTCGGAAAATTATAAATAAAATGTAGTTTAAAATTTTATATAAGGTTAGTTACGAACGTCTTCAAAATGTTAACTTTCAGTTGCTTACATATCTATGACAAACCGTGATACATGAGCTTACAATATCACTATAAGCGTTTAATAAATACACTGCGTTCTACAACAGTGTTACTGTCATTATAAAATTCACAATATAGTATTCTATATTTGAAGAAACAATAAATCAGATATAAAAACATAATAATGCAAACATAAATCCAATTAAAAAAACAGCATTCAATATTTTAAGAAACCATAAATTAAATGTAATTTAAAATTTTTTATTTTGCTAGTTACGAACGTTTTCAAAAAGTTGACATTATGTTGCTTTCATATCTACTACACAAATTTATAAATGAGCATAGAATGGTAGCACTAGAAGTATTTGATAACTATACCAACATTGTTACTACATTGTAAAATATTTTTTAATTTGAATATGAGATTTTAAATCTTTAATTACAACTGTGCACTCTTAAAATTAACTTTTATTGTTTTTAATTAATCTATTTGAGAGCATAACATAAATCTCGAATATATATGTATATATGTGTGAAAAATAGAAATTAAATCATTGATAACTTTTGGAGTTATTAACTGTTTGAATATAAGCTTTACTTAAAAGGTGCCATGCTTAGCATTCCTTTTGCATAAATTCCAACCGATAACCAAATGATACTTCGCTTCTCTACAGAACCGGCGATCATGGGTTCGAATCCCACATCTGGCATGGATGTCCGTAATCTTTCGGAATAGTCTTTAAGCAGTAAGTCCCGGTTTCATTAACTGTCGGTTAGCAAAAGAGTATACAGTCGCTTTCTAAACCAAACTTGTTGCATGTATTTACGGCCATTTTTGCTTACAAAATATCTTTTAAACCTTAGAATAAAACTATTATTAATTGAATTCCTTTAAATATAAAAACAAAAGGAACAACAGTGAAAATAGGAACTTTTCCACATTGTCTACAACAGAGTATGAACAGAAAACACAGATAATATGCTTCTAAATATATGAATTTGGAAGAACTTTTATTTTATAAGCTACAAGGTAAATAACTAATGAATTTCAAAGTGATGTGTTTGTTAGAAACGTAAATCAGCGGTATCTAATTATCATAAAATACAAAATTTTGTTTCGAAACATTTAAAATTAGTATTAGTAATGAATTTAATTAGTAGTGGCATGGGTGTTCGAAGTTGCTCAGAATCGTTTTTAAGCTGTAGGTTCCGGACTCATTGGCCCTCTTGTAGCAAAAACTGTAGGACGTAGTGCTCCAAATCAAACCAAAGGGGCAATGCGTAATTTTGTATCGTAGTTTCAGAAGCTAGAATATGTATAACCTCTTTATATTAAATAAATTCGTTACTCCGGAGAAACAATACTCAAGTTATAAAAATCTCTCTAAGCAAAATTAATAACAATATAAAAGTGTAAACTTTAAAATAGCTTACATGATGTACTTTTTCGTTTATATATCCGTCGTTTTAAATTTCATTACTTTATTAATAAACAAATTCCCTTCAAAGGTGAGGGAGATAAATGTTTTGTTTATTTACACAAAATTCTCGGTTCACTTTTAATAGAAAATTTTACATCAAAATCGTTATTAACGACCTTTGGTGAATCTTGACATGTTTTCTCGCCTAAACTAAGATTTTAAATACCGTAATTTTCTAACTGCCTAATATTTTTTTTTAAATTTTCTTTTAAAAAGTTATGTTTCTATTTGATTTTGTAGCTTTTAAACAATGCATTGATCTAAAGATACAAAAGAAATTAATTCTAGCCACGTTACTATTTGTATGGTCACAGTTAAGGGAAAAATAAGTTTCTTATTATGCTTAAGAATGCTAAACAGTGTCATTTCATATCTGGGACAAATACAATTACACTAAACACAGGCATTTTTATGCTTGAATTACTGTTAAACATACTTTAATACGAGTGAAATAAGTAATTATTAAACAGAAATTCTTTAAAAAAATTAATATTTTACTTTACTATTCTCAATTTTATAAAAAATGTTTGTTGTTAAATAGATAGAATAATCATGAAATGCTAATAAAATGATTATTTAGTGATCGTTTTCGCTTTACAATGATTTTTGTGGCATATCACATAACTATTAAAGTAATCAAAAAATAAATGTAATTGTAGAAATTGAGTAGATTATAACAATGGATTATTTCTTAGATTATTTTTAATTAAATATTCGCATATTGTAAATGTTTTACCTTAAATAATATTAATATAGAAAACATCCGAAGAAAACATTTACAAACATCTAGTATAATTTGATATATATTTTTTGGTACATTAATGAAAATCGCAATGTCATATGTGTAGCAAAAATAAACAGGAATCTTTATACTTGAACTACCGTTAAACATAATTTAATACGGCTAAATCAAGCAGACATGAAACAGAAAACGTCTTTTCAAGAAAAACATAAACTAATTTTACTATTTTATTATACTTAGTTTTATATTCAATTCAAAATGTAAATGTGACAAACATTATAGATTAAACAAATATAGATATAACAAGCATGTTGATATATATAAACAATATAGATTAATAAGGAAATTTTCTTTCAATGTACCAATTACTTTCGTGGTCACTTTTGCTTTACACTGATTTTTAGTGGGATAGCATATAACTATTTAACTAATCAGTCAATAAATGTGAATTTATTAAGCGAATAATGAGTAGATTGTTATACTGAACTGTTTCTTCGTAAATTCTTTTTAATTGGGTATTTGCACTCTATTAACGTTTAGAAATAAATAATATTAATACAGAAAATATCTGTGTTCTAATGTATGCAGTAAAACCTCGGTACAGCTATAACTACTCAACCCAATAGTATTGTTGTTATATATAGAAATATATTGTTATATATAGGGACAATAAAACGATTCACTAAAGTAAAAGTCATAGTAGTATAGAAGATCTTAAAAGGAAATTTCAATTCTAAAAGACTTAAATTATAGCTAGTTTTATATGTTTATCCCACCTAAAAAATTTATTTATTGAAAGAAATCATTTATTTTTGTTTCCATCCTTTTTTACCCCTCTTAAGTCAATTAACAAAGTATATATATTCTAAAGTACAAGATTTTTTCAAGATATTTGGGAACTGAAATATTGTTACAGGGGGATGGGAAATAACGATCTTTGTGACAAAAATATCGTTTTACAAAAGTTTATTGCTTTAAAGAATATCGTTAAAACGAAGGAATGATAACATTATATTGTAAAAAATATCACGGAAACTGCCAAATATTATCGTTATAGAGGGATTTATCGTTGTATTGATATTGTTGCAGCGAGGTAACTGTAGTATAATTTCATATATTTTTCTTCGTAGCATTTTTTGTAGATGGCACTAAACTTTTCTTTACTCAGTCTTAGACAAATATTTGGTGACCATTTATCGATTGCACTTATGTATATCGTTCAATATCTTTCTTTCCATTCCATTTGAATATTT
Organism: Pardosa pseudoannulata; assembly: GCA_032207245.1. Taxonomy (NCBI): domain Eukaryota; kingdom Metazoa; phylum Arthropoda; class Arachnida; order Araneae; family Lycosidae; genus Pardosa; species Pardosa pseudoannulata. The sequence goes on along the minus strand of CM063503.1, from coordinate 91,813,389 downwards.
TCCCCCTGTAATAACCATTGGGATATTTATGCTTGGTTTAGATTTATAGATAAAAAAAATTCCGAGATACTCTAAAAAATTGATGGATGGCGATATTTTTCTCTCTTTTCTCAATAGAGAATCAGAGTTACGTAAATAAGAGAGTGCTTTTCAAGATTAAAAAAGATAAGAACAGTACTTTTGATTCATAAAAGTTTTCCATTAAATCATTCAGCAACCTAAAAGGAAATTCTCCAATAAAAATAACTTACATATTTTTAGATATTTTATTATACTGGGAAAAATAATTGTGGGCAATTTTTTAGTTCTTTTCCGTATCATTTTATATGCCACTTTAAATAACTAGATATATTTGAACTTGAATTATTAAACTTCATCATATATATGTGCACTATTTTATACCGTTGTATTTTAAACCATTAATACCTAGCCACCCTTTTTAGCATATATTGAGCATCGCGCAAAAAATTTGCAGTTTCGGCAAGTACTTCGACTAAGTCAAGACAAATGGTTTTTATCTAAGTTGCACTTTACAGTACCGTGTTAACTACTCAAGTGATATTAAATAAATCCTTTATACCGATGTTTTTTTTTTATATATATGTAAATGATATTTGCGATGTTTAAAAGACGGTCACTAATAGGAATAGGCTGTAATAATTAAACTAGTTTAAATTTCATATTTATGCTACTTAGTGCAGTAAATGATAACTTAAATTTAAGATATTCATCAAATATGTATTCGGAAGAATTGATTCGAGCATTCATGGATTAAATATTAGCATTTTTTCAATTGAAGGAAAAATTTCTTGCTAGTTATAGTAAGATTAAATATTGTGATACGCACTAATTGATTTATCCTTCTCAGTGCAGTCCGTAAAAACTTAAATTTGCGATATTTATAAAGTACGAGTATGTATTCAGAAGAATTGACTCGGGCGTTCAATAGTTAAATATAAGCTGTTTTTTCAATTGAAGGAAAAATTTCTTGCTAGTTATAGTAAGATTAAATATTGTGATACGCACTAATTGATTTATCCTTCTCAGTGCAGTCCGTAAAAACTTAAATTTGCGATATTTATAAAGTACGAGTATGTATTCAGAAGAATTGACTCGGGCGTTCAATAATTAAATATAAGCTGTGTTTGAATTGAATAAAAAAAATTTTCCTAGTTATGGTAAGATTAAAAATTGTGATATGCACTAGTTGTTTACTCTACTCAGTGCAATTGGTAAAAACTTAAATATTTATCAAATATACGATATTTATCAATACGATATTTATCAAATATGCATTCGGAAGAATTGACTCGGGCATTAATTAGTTAAATATTAGCTTTTTTTTTCCAATCGTATAAAAAGTTTTCTTACTAGATTAAAAATTGTGATATGCACCAGTTCGCAATTAATTTTAAGCGACTTTAATTTTTAAGGTTGTACGATTTATTATGTTGCAATTACTGTTTATTATTATTATTTAACATACAGTAATTTACAGGTATAATTTCCTCACGAAATATATTCATTCATAGCATTGCATCACCACATTAAACACAAATTTTTACCATTTTTCTCAAATAATTTATCTTCAAATCAGTAAACCAGCTATTCATTTCTATTTTATGTGTTCAAAATTTGAATAAAGGACAGTATTTCTATTTCATTATTATTTTTAAACATCTTAATTTAAAAAATTTCATGTTCTTTCGAGATCTTAATTTCTTCCCGACTTTTCTTAAGTTATATTAACGAATAAAAACCTGTAAATGGTTTTAATAGAGAGCAGGTTATATTTTTGATTATATGCTAAAATAATACGATATTAAAATTGAAGGTATATATATTATATATATATATATATATATATATATATATATATATAATATGATCCAAATGCATTACCATTGACCTACTTATAAGCTTGATATTTTTGTGTCGAAACAACATTTTCTATATATTATAACGGTAGCAATTTTTTAATTCTAATTTTCATCAGGATATTGGTAACAAATAATCTATTTCATATGCTATATCAGAATATATATTTATATTTAATTCAATATGTGCATTTTTAATTTAAGTTTCAATATAAACTAAATGGTTGTTTATTCAGGCGTATATTCATTAAATTAAAAAAAAATCAACGCATATTATTTAGTTGTATATTTTCATATAGGATTTATCATATCTAAACAAAATATGTCGAAATATGTTTTACGCATAAAATTTATTTTAACTTTTTTCTACTATTTGAATACGACTACCTATGGCTTACCGTGAAAGGAAATAGTAACGCTTATGTCCGATCAGATCTGAACATTCAAACTTTTCAGTGCATTATATTTTTACATAGAATGCGCACTTAAATATATGTGTATATTATATGTATATATATATATATATGTGTGTGTGTGTGCTTATGGGTAGTCGGCTATAGTTAAGGTTCTCTATTTTAAAGTGTTTCTGAAATCTAAAAGTAATTTCAACAAATAAATATCATCTGAAACAGGATGAATTGAACTGTTAGGTTTGGTATATAACACTAATTTTATTACTGCATATATGGGCAACTTAATCATTCTATTTCTTTCATGTGCGTAAATATTGGCCGAATTTTTTTTTTCAAGTTTACTGCTATTACTACCGCCTTACTCAAATGATACATAAGAGCAAGCTTAATTTATTCTAACTGAAAACACCATTCTAATGAAATAGCATAAATAATATTCAATACTAGACCCGTAATAATAATCAGCATAAATATGCTTCTGCTTTTGATTGTCTTAAATTTCAGAGTTATCTGAAAAAACAACTAATAGTCAACTAAAAAGAAAGCGTCATAAAGATCAAACTTATTTTGTTCTGTCTGAAAACACCACTCTAATGAAATTGCATAAATAATACTCAACTCAATACCCGTAATAATAATTACCATTAATATGCTTCTGTGTCTGATTGTCGTAATGTTCAGAGTTATTAAAAAGCAACCATTAGTCAACTTAAAAAGAAAAACCCTGTCGTTTTTACTTCTTTGAAATAGCTGTCTAATAATCCTCAAAAAGAGAGAAAATAATTTGATGGGGTTAATAATTTAAGCTAATTTTATTTCAATATGTTTGGCTTCGGAATCATTTCATATTTCAACTACATAAATATTCACGAAAATTATAATTTTAATTTTTTACTAGTGCTGTTTTGTTTAAGAAATAAATAAGAGAAAGCTTAATTTGTGTCTATTGAAAACACAACTAACATAAAACAGCATAAATAACATTCATATAAGACCCTAATAACATTATGAATCTTATTAGTAACAATGTAAAGTAGTTCTTGCAGGATTTAAGATAAATGCTCAAAATTACTTAAAAAAGTAATCAATAGTCAACGAAAAGAGCGCAGTATTCCCTGAACAGTAATTTTAACAGTATTAAAAATCTTTGAATTTGAAAACATGGTTTATGTTTCTTGATATGATATTTACTTAATTAAAGAAAGCGTTAAAAAAGTTTCTATCGAAATTTTACTAATCATTCCTATGTCTGTAATAATTTTAGAAACCTAATTTTATGTTTACCTGGATGTTTCAGTTTGTTCAAAGTAAATTTTAAAAATTTAGTTGATTGATTGTGAAAAATAAAATTGTTTTCTGAGAAGTAGCTAGTTTATGGATATTAAATATCTTAGTCTTTCGAAACATCCTTTATATTACTCAAAATGAAATTTAGCAATGTATAATGAAATCTATTTAGCCGATTATTTGCTTAAAATTCCAAAATATTTCCTCTTTAGTGAATAATAATATTTAAATTAGTTTCCCGTCTGCCTCAATGACTCAATTTTTTTATTTACATTAAATTATATACAACATTCTATTAAAAATAAGTCATTTTTTTGTATCTCTAACATAGCTTAAGGATATCAAATATCTTGTATTTTCGAAATTTTTGTGCATAGTATGAAATTTTGGGGCGTATAGTGAGTATCTGTCTATCGACTTTTCTGTAAATTTAACATTCTTTCTCTGTAAAGATTCTTTTTAAATATAGTTTCACGTCTATATAAATAGTTTAATTTCCTTAATTACTTTAAAAAGTATAATAGTCTAGCAGAATAGGCCATCTCTCTCCAAAATAGCGATAATGCTGATATAAATTGTTTTGAGGTCTCAAAATTTTTGTGTTACCCAATATAAAATTTGAAGGGATATAATGAATGTCTGTGTAAAACTCCAACATCCTTCCTCTTAGGTGAATAATAAATTTAAATGTAGTTTCATGTTTACGATAAGTTTTTATTTACCTCAGTTACCTTAATCAAAAATACTTAGTTACTAGAAATCCACTAAATACAAACCATTCTTTATACCTCAAAAATAGCTATAATACCAAGAGCCAAAAGTTGTCTGAATGGTCAGGGTGCTGACTTTCGGTACCAAAGTTCGTGTGTTCGAATGCCACTATGGGAAAGAAGTTCGTAGCTGTTAGGTATCGGCTTTAAGCGGTAGGTCCCGGTCTCATTAGCTCGCGTGTTGAAAAAAAAAAAAAAAAGGCCGTAGCGTTCCAAACCAAATTTACCGATGTCAAATACTTCGAACTTTTGAAATATTTATGCTACTTTAAAAAAAATTAAAAAATCACTTAATAAACGTCTCTTTAACCAAATTTCTTTAAAAGATTCTAAAATACACCCTTCTTAACCCTTTAACGGGCAGTGGTTTCACAGCGAAACCACCTATTAATACTTTTTTCTCTTCTTTTTAAAAACATCCGGAAGATTTTTTTTTTAGATTTTCTGTGTTATTGGCTCTTTGATGTAGTAATAGATAATATAAATTTGCATAGTTTATTTTTCCCTTTGAAATATATTATTTTAAAATTGCATTACATGAAAAATCTCGAATTTGATTTTTCTCTTTATGACCGAAATCCAAAAATGAATCCAAATGAACAATGAAAAATTGTGTAGTTATCTATTTGTTACATCATTTTGATGATAATTTTACATTGTTCATCAAATATAATTAATTCAAAAAATCTGTTATTTTCCTGCTGTAAAAGGAAAAGGTTTCACAACTAACCCCTCCAAAAAAATTCCCCCTTCCAAGGGAATGTAAAAATATGTTTTCATATGGTTCCTATTTAAAAACTTCACAGATAATGTTTATAACATAATTCCGTTAAATAGGAAAGAATTTTTAATCGTGACCTTTAAAGGGTTAATGAAGAAAATTTTAAATACGGTTTCATGTCCCCCTGAATGATTTAGTGTCCTTAGTTACTTTAAGCAATGTATAATAGTTGTACTAAAAAAAAATCAGCCGTTATTTGTAATCATTCTGATATATCAAGCTTACCTCAAATACTTTGGACTTTCATAATATGTGTGCTACTCAGCAAGAAATTTAGCAGCGTTTAATGAACGTCTATTCAATCAAGTTTTTACAGATGATTTAAATAACTTTCCTATTCAGGAAAGAATATTAAAGAGAAAAAAATCCGAGTCTACCTGAATGTTTTAGTTTCTCATAAATTCTTTTGTTTTTTCATGTTACTGCCAGATTTTTCCACTGAATCGATTTTTGTCTGACCTTGTGTTCGAAATAGTATATATACACAGAAAATTTAGCATGCTTCCGTAAAACGAAGAAACAAATAAAACATTTGGGAATCGTGTTGGGAAACAGTTGCTGATTTAACTTCAGAAGAAAAACTATTATAAGGCAAAATTTTTAACTTTGATCTTCGTTGTTTCTGGTGGTAACAAAATAGTTTAAAATAAACATAAAGTGGATTTTTTTTTACACCCAACATAAAAAAATAATGTTTGGATCTCCGATGTAGAAACAAATTTCCTTAACAACTTCTCGCGATTTTCTTACATTTTAAAAAGAAATATACATATTTTTCAGTGTTATTCACACCTTAACTTAGAAAAGTTAGGAAAATCTTTATTTTCAAAATAACTCGCAAAATATTTCAAATACTTTAAAAAAGTCACACAATTTTGAAACCACACTTTTGTAAATCCCTTTAAATTAGCTAATTGTTAGCTAAATAACATATTGGATGCTCTTAATGGAAATAATTTCCCGCATGAAAAAAAAGGAATTATTTTTTTTATTTCATACAAAATAATTACCATAATTATAAAAGGAATTTTTGAACAATTTCATGTTAAAGTCGCATCGCCATTTGAAGTAACCAGAGCTACTTTGAAAGATTTTAAAATCATGATTTATCCTCTGAAGTGAATAAATGTTTAATTTTCTAATAAAATACATTTAATAAAAGTTTCTGATAAAATATTTATGTATATACATTAATATTTTTGTCACGATATTAATACAAATCAGGAACTATGACACTACAGCTTAAACGTTCATTCTAAAATATACTGTATTTTAATAGATGAATGTCATGAATATCAAACCAAAGGCATTATAAATCATGTATATATATATATATATATATATATATATATATATATATATATATATATATATATATATATATAGATAGATAGATAGATAGATAGATAGATATAGATATATATTTCAGATGAATGACTTATGATATATATATATATATATATATATATATATATATATATATATATATATAATGTTATTCATCTGTACTTTGTGCCAATTGCATTACAATGCATTGTATAGCATATCTTTACTTTTTTTCATTAATACTTTTTTTTCATACTTTTTTTTTTTTGCAACTTTGCATGAAAGCGGTCATATATGCATGCACTCCCGTATGTGAGTGAGCAAGTGAGCATGTTTATGCTCGATAATACGCCTTGGCGGGAAGCAAACCCCTTTGTAACCCTTAGATTTTTTTTCTTTATTTTATATAGAAAAGAAGATTTTTAATTCCTTATGATATTTTAAACAATGGTACTGGTAAAATTTCAACATTTCTTTACCCATTTTCGTAATGCAGTCCAAAAATTGCAGTCATTATGTTTATACAGTTGGCATTTTGTACGTGATTAAACAAATTGTAAAAATTGTAGAGTATGTACTTAGTAAAACTTTTGAGTAACATTGGTCATTCTTGTTGTAATTTTAAAATACTAATTGCTTGTAAAACCATTGATTTATACAATCTCCGTCCTTTTCTTTAACGTATGCATTTCGGATTATGATACACAAATGCGTATAAGTTTCTTCCAGTAAATAAAAATAAGATATGTGAAATAGGGGAAAGTTACAAAAAGAAGAGAGAGTCAATTAAATTACATTCATGAAATGAATCACCATTTTCCTATATTAAAAAACTAAATAATTTAAATTACATGCTGCAATTTATTATAATATCGATAAACATGTTAAGTACCTTATTTTTTGTTCATACTTTACCGATAAATGCTTTTTCTTTTATCAACATCCTCTTTGATGTTCATATTTTGTTTGGTTTCTCAGCGAAAGATTTAAATGTTGTCATTGGTAAACGATTACCAAATGGTAGGGCGCTGGTCTTTTGCACCGGAATTCACTGGTTCAACTCCCACTAATGGCACGCATGTTGGTAACCGTTTGGAATCGACTTTAAGCAGCAGGTCCCGGTCTCATTAGTCCTCCTGTAGCAAAACTGTATTCTGTAGCACACTAAAACCAAATGTTGTCTCTGCATGCCACCTTGGTAAACTAGAATATTAGAAAGAATTTTTAAGAAGCTAGAAAATATCATTACAGTAGCAAATATCTATATTGATGCTGTAGGGACTTCGAAAGGTATTATTATATATAGACAGGTAATTGTTATAGATAGTTTGATCATTTACGCATAAAATATTGGTTATTTACTATGCACGTAATTTTTAGATTGTATTTGAAATTATTTAGGTAGGTTACTGTCATTAATAGTTTGATCATTTGCACATAAAATATTGGTGTATTTATTGTGCAAATAATTTTTGGATTGTATTTAGAGATGTATTTAAGCAAAGTTATTGTTATAGTTTGATCATTTGCACATAAAATATTGATGTTTTTATGTGCATTTAATTTTTGGATTGTATTTACAGATAGAATTTAACTATATTTAAATAATTTAAGATGTAAATATGCATAACATAGTTACTAGTATATTGGTAACTTTTTTATTGAGTAAATATGAAATTCCGGGATAAAAAAGAGAGGCATAAAACGAGAGTTTTTGTATAGAAGCGTTTATCATTATTGACAATATAATTATATGCAGGTTTAACTGTAAATAATCATTAAAACATGTATGTGAAAAACTTCTTTATAATATTCATTCAATTTTCTCAACAGAATATTATATTTTAACTAAACTTTTAATTATAATTGTGAATTAAATTGTTTTAACCAATCATTCAAGCAGTTGAAAATACATGACTTTGATGTACTGACACCCGCGTTATTATTTGATAACAGTTAATACATTGTAGTCTAGAATTTTAAACGGTTTTCTTTATATTCATAGTAGTTGTCAGCCCTATAAATAATAATATTTATTCCTAAAAATTATTAGAATGAACAAAGAAAGGTCTACACAGAAAATATTTTGGCCAAGCCCTGAGGAACACGAAGTAGGGAGATGGGTCGGCTGCCTAAAAATGGATCTCACCACTTTAAGAGATTATAATTGGACGATCACGCCCAAGAAAAAAGAGGCCTGGAGCAAAATTCTTGAGAAGGCTAAAGCCCATCCGGGGCTGTCATGCCATTGAAGATGAAGATATGTAACAATTACTAACGTCTTGGTGACTTTCCTTTGAGTAAAGTAAAAAAGAAATTCAATGAGGAAAAAAATATATTCTTATGGACAGGTTCGTCGTTATATCCAGTCATTATATGCCGGTTTACCTGTAAATAATCGTTAAAACAGTTGTTCGAATTATGCGAATAAAGCAGTCATTCTATTGACTAAACAGAATTTATTATAAACTAAATTTTTGAATGAGAAAAAAAAATTCTTATAGATAGATTGATCGTTATAGCCAATCATTACGTGCAGGCTTCCCTGTAAATAATTATTAAAATAGTTGTTCGAATTATGCGAATAAGCAGTCACTCTGTTGTCTAATCAGAATTATTATAATCTAACCAAATTTTTGAATGGGGAAAAATTATTTTTGTGGACAGGTTCATCGTTATAGCCAGTCATTATATGCAGGTTTCCTTGTAAATAATCGTTAAAACAGTTATTTAAATCATGTGAATATAATAGTCATTCTATTGTCTAAACAGAATTTACTATAATCTAACTGGATTTCTGAATTTGTTGAGAGATTTATTTTTTTAATAGGATCCACCCCACACCCAATATTCCACTGTTTTTTATTTTAAAAATATAAAATATAAAAATTATCTTAATATTTAATATTTATTTATATTTATTATTTATTAATGTTTAATATATATTTATATTTATTATTTATTAATATTTAATATATATTTATATTTATTATTTATTAATATTATATATATATTTATATATATTATTTATTATTTATTAATATTTAATAATATTTAATACCATTAATTATATTAAAAACTAAATAAAATTTAATTTTATATGCATTTAAAAGTGCATGCTCAATTCTCTGCAATATGTTTCAGTAAATGTACAGTTCAATTTGGAGAAAAAATATTAAAACTAAAAAAATAGACAAAAATTTTTAAAAACTGAAATTATGATTTGAAAATTAATTAAGTTTGCAGGAAATACTATTTGAATAAATACTTTTATTTTAGGGATTGTATGAAATATAGTAATCTCCAGAACCTCGGGGGTAAGGGATCAAATACAATCCCCTATATAATAATAGCCTAAGTTATAATGGATAGAGGCATCCATATTGAATTCTTGATGAGATAGGGTTCTCAAAATTCAAACCGAGTAAAGTTTATCTTCTCCTAAACTATCGATCCAATTCTAAAACAAATTGGTATAAATATGCTTCATATCCCAGCAACGTATCCCATTATGGCATGGTTGTTCGTAGCCATTCGGAATCAGCTTTAAGCAGTAGGTCCCGGTCTCATTAGCCCTCGTGTGCAAAACAATAGACCGTAGCGCTCCAAACCAAACCAAACCAATCATATCACAGCAAAAAATACTGTTGTCTTTAAAACGTTTCAAATTTACCCCTTCCCCTCTTTTTGAGAGTTTAATGCCTTTATTTCGAGTCTTATTTTCCCCGGTTAAGTTCAGCCGATTAAATTTACCAATTTAATTACACAATAAGAAGACAAAAATAACATTTTTTTCTGCCATTATGATGTCGTTTCTTTAACCGTCTTAAGTTCGTCATATGCACTGCCCTCCATTTTCTTCTGACTGCGGATTGCTTTAATCGGCTAAACCATTTTTTATAGCTCACTGTGTAAATGACATCAATTTTAAGCATGTTGCAGATCTGCAACGTGGTGATACAAAGAGTTAACATATTTTGATATTAAATAATTATTTATTTCATGTTCAAAATAAAAAAAAAGTAAATGAACGTTCTGCACACACAGCTATTATAATGTGTTTGACATTGAGATAAAGTAAGAAAAAAAAGAAGTGACAGACATAACAAACCAGTTTTTAGATGGGCATTTTCTTTGAGACTTCTTATGCCAAATTAACATGGTAGTTATTCTGAGGCCAATCCATTCCTTCTGTTTATTGTTCAGTCTGTAGAGGTCAGAGAGATAAGTAAAATGAAGACACTGTTATCTCGATATATTCCTAAAAAGATTACAAGTACAACAAACAGATACAAAATAAGTTTAAATTCATTCATATTTTATCATTTTGTCTCATCTCTGTGTAATTATTACCTCTTTAGAAATGCTGAAAATATACAATTTGAACACATTTTACAGGAGTACAATTCAGTATTTTAATTTATTGTTAATTTTGTAGAGATAAAAACGATAAGAAGCTTTTTTAAAAAGGTCAAAATTACAAAAGACCTATTTGTGATTTAAAAAAATAATGAGATCATTAATGTGCAGAAAGAATTATCTGTCATTTTATCATTTTAGTTCATATTTTGTTATAATTATTGCTTTAGACAAGCTCAAAATATACTATTTGAGCACATTTTATTTGAATTCACTTCAGTCCTTGAATTTATTATTTGGTCTTTAGAAGTCAAATAGATTAAACGAGACTATTTAATAGCTATCTATAAATGTTTTCCAAAAGTTTAAAAAATATAAGACTAATTTCAAAAACAAAATTTTAAACAATTACAATTGAAATTCATTATTATGCTATCCTTATAACTCATATCTATGTTATAATTATTGAATTAAATATACTCAAAATATAAAATTATAAAATGAGAGCATCTTCTCCATTAGAACGAATTTGCGAATGCCTTGTAAATGTTAGATGTTTTTATTAGAGTGTAAGATTGTTATTATATCTGTGGATTTATCTACTGAAACAATATTTTAGGAAAACAGATTTGGCTGTAAAATGTGTGTTACATATACTCTCATAAATATAAATGTCTACAGAATTTGTAGCAAAGTCTAATTTAAATAGAATAAGGTAGGATGGGTTTGAGTTTTTTTTTCTGATCATATTCTACTTGATATCAAAATGTATAATTTGAGAATTCTGCATCTGCTTAATGAACATATCTGATATGCCTCTCGGGACTATTTACAGTTCGAGAAATTTCATTTCAAATTTATTCTGCCAAGAAAAAAATGCATTGGAAGTGGCGAGAATAAATAAGACTGAGTTAGCCGAAATATCCCTTTCTGCATTTGCAAACAATTCATCGACATGCCCATGAAATTTCCTGCCACAAAATGGATTTTAAGTTCGTGGACTCTGAAAAATTGAGACACATTCCCCTGATTAAGATGCGAGGGGGCAAACTTGCCAAGTAGCAATTCTAACCCGGCGGGCTGTAATATCCAACATCGTATACGAAATTACTGCTTAAAACCATCTTTCTGCTACGCCAAGTCTCCCGCTGCATGACGAAACTTTTGGAAACGCTCAATGAACATGATTTATAAGTTCAGTGGAGAAGTTTCGTCATGCCCTTTAAGGACTCAGAACATTAAGTTCCACAATCAATACTTTCTCCGGCGCTTTTGCTTGCATATATTTATGGAAGTGTTGATTGGACCGTCATATATATTTTTATCGACTTCATTTCCATTAGAAAATTGCATGTAGGTGATCATATGGGTAATTAAAAAAATGCTTTCTTCCTTTCAAGAGGCAATATTTGTTTAGTTTGAAATCGCTCAAAAGACTAGATGTTTTCATAGATCAGTGCTAAATGAGGCTCGTTTATTCTTCAAATGCTTTTATTGGCTTCTAATTTTAATTGTCATTACAAAGCGTGCGCTGTTGAGAAAGAATGGTGATACATAATATAGCAGACTCTCAAGTGATTTATAATATTGGTTCCGTTAGAGATATTACTGAAATTTCATTTATGGCGCATTTAATTCCATCGGTAGTGATGATAAATTGGTGAAATCGCACGATGTTGGATTCAGCCAGATTACATATATTACGTTTCAATTCACAAGTTCCCTTAGTTTCATCTGAATACTTATCCAAATATTATGAAAAGAAATAACACTTAAGATAATATGATCAATAGCGTCAAACACAGATTTGAAAAGATTTACGACTTAATTAATTTCAGAGAAATGAAAATAAAAATATTTTTATTTTAAGCTCTTATCCCTATTTCCGCAATTGTCATGACCGAGTTGTTTTGCGATCTTATCCGTTTCGTCATAATCGAGCAAATTTCGAAAGCTAGTATATATCCGAAAGTGTTTATTGTATAATTATGAATAAACAATGATTCATAGCAAATGCGAATGATTTAACCATTAATTGATTGCATCGTTTTACTCCTGCTTTCGTAAATGAGATCTAAGATTAGAAAATGGCTAAAATGTGCTTTTCATTGTCTTAAAGTAGTATATTAAAACGTCTTTTCATTAAACTTTTCTGATTCTTTTGAAATTTAAAAATACATTTCCATTTAAAATAGAGTAATTATAACAGAAATTTCAATTAAAAATCGCGTTCAGACCAAGGGAAATTGTGCAAACCAATTTACTCGAAATAATCACCCGTATAGTTATAAGGTAGTTATTTCATTGATACATAGTTTCATTATAAATATTTTAACATACACTTCCAAACTTTGATACTTTAGTAAAACGTTTATTTACTAGCACTGTTTTTAACAATGTTGACTTTTTATGTAATTTAAGTAAACTTATATTCTAAACTTGTCTCTTCTCCAAACTTTAAGAAATTGAAAATATATTAAATACAAATTTAAACATGGATAATTTAAATAAAATATGTATGTGTATATATATATATATATATATATATATATATATATATATATATATATATATATACACATATATATATACACACATATATATACACACATATATATATACATATATATATACACACATATATATACATACATATATATACACATATATACATACATACATACATACACACACATATATAGCCTAAAAATATAAAATATACATATAAAGAATAAAAATTATATACTCTCATGAGGTTTACATATAGTCATGCGTGTAATTCAATCTGTTAATCTAAATATTTAGTTTTCTAAAGGTGTTATGTATTTGCAAAAAATCAGTTTTAGTTAAAAACAAATCCCCATCCAAATATTTCCAAATAATTTATGACATTTATGACATTTCTTTTGTAGCTCTATGGTCAACTGTTTTGCTGTTTAGGGGTAATGACAGACGGAATTGCTGCTTTAACTCCGAAACTACTTTATGATAGCAATGGAATTGGAGTCTACGGACGCCTGCTCCGAAAAGCAGAGTCTGCCTTTTGGCCTTCAGGTCATAATGAGGGGATAGATTCATGAATGAAAGAAAAGATATTAGAGTGATAAATATCTTATTAATATTTTTTTCTTCCCTCCGCCCCCCCAAAAAAAATTTAAATCTACATTTTAATAAACATAAAACCGCAAAGCATTTCTCATAGCTTAATTTAAACTAAATACAATGAATTAAATTAATATTGTTAACGTCCGTACGAAATACTTTAAAATCGAGGAGAAACTTTTTAAAATTGTTTTCATTTAACATACAATTTTTCGCTAACTGTGCAAAAAATTTGTTTAATTATCCCAGCGATTGAAATTTATATACACCTAAATTTGTAGGTATGCAAAGTTTATCTTTTAGTTCTGCATCATAGTCCAGCAGAATACATGACTTCATTGTATGCTTATTAAATCATATGTAGATTTTCTACATTTCAACCATACTCATTTTATTGGAAAGTGATATAGGAGACTCCAATTCCCATTGAATAGCTGCACAATTGCTAAAGTACTAGCTTTTAATAATACCAAAAAATTAAACATTATTAATTCAACAATTAATAGTTATTTTTATCAACAATTAGTAGATATTTAGTGTGACAATTAGTGGAGACCGGTAGCATTAATATACGTTATATTGAAATTTTTTGTTGTATAAAATGCAGATTGCAATCAGAAATGGAGGTACAAAACTAGACGATAAAGCAGTCCTAAATATGAAATATAATCTTTCTTCTACCAGTTGTTTTTGAGTTAAAAGCGGTAGCTTTCGTATAATATATATTGAAATTTTTCGACACACAATGTGTTGATTGCAATAAAAAAGTGCACAACTAGAGGTTAGATAACTAGCATTTCATATTAAATAATTCAGTAATAAATGATTTTGAGGATTATACGCTTTAATATTACGAAATAATTAATAACACTTTATATTATATAAATTTAAAGAAATTTATTAACTGCAACTGTGTGCAACCGTAATCAAAATACTATTCAAAATGTCTTCAAAACCGTTTTTACAGAAACGATGTTTACTGATCTCGACTGCTGAATAAAAATAATATTCTTTTTTATGTTCAAAGATTGCTCACAGGTCGAGTTTTGAAACAGCTTATAATGTATGATTTTACTCTACTTCTTTTCGAACTGCGTGTCAAAAAATAGCGGCCCCGCACAGAGGGATGTCAGCCAGATCGTGATTCTGCTTTTCATCTCCCTTCGCAACACTTTGCTATGGTTTATTTTAGAGAAGTAAATGAGCTATCGGCGTCTCTCAGAACCCGCAGACTTACATATTGAAAATGTATAATTGTAAAAACTCTCAGATCTCCGTCGACAACTCGTTACCAGTTGCTGAGGTCCTATTTTTATAAGCAGGGACTCTCGAAGGTCAAAATATCACAAATAGTTAAGATACTGGAAGAGTCCGACGCACGCCAGAGATATTCATCTTGCAGTCACGTGTTCGTAATTTAATAATCTTTGATGAAATGTTTGTTAAACTTGTGTAATAGTTTAATAATATCAGAAAAAAAGAGTTCGCAAGAGTTAATTTAGGAATTTAATGATGTTATATTATAAAAAGGCTAATAAAACTAATTTTAAGATGGTAGAAGTTGGTAAAGACTGGTAGAAGCTGACTAGCAATATTTTTTTTATGCCACACACTTCTTACAAATATTTATATTTAAACATATTTGTACCCCTTCTATTACACTTAGTCAAATAAAAAAACACGGCTGTCAAAATCTTCAATAAATACTGAGAGATACCTGATAATTAATTAATTAAATTATTTAATAGGTGTCCTTTACATGCAATACTGCATAAAGATATTCTTCACATACTTATGATTAAAGATTTAACAGTCAAAAATAAATTTTCGTAAACCCTAACAATAATTCTTCTACGAAAATTTGGTTAGTTGGTTAAATTTTTGACAATTTTTGACACTCTATTTAATGGGTGTCCTTTACATGCAATACTGCATAAAGATATTCTTCACATACTTATGATTAAAGATTTAACGGTCAAAAATAAATTTTCGTAAACCCTAACAATAATTCTTCTACGAAAATTTGGTTAGTTGGTTAAATTTTTGACAATTTTTGACACTCTATTTAATGGGTGTCCTTTACATGCAATACTGCATAAAGATATTCTTCACATACTTATGATTAAAGATTTAACAGTAAAAAATAAATTTTCGTAAACCCTAACAATAATTCTTCTACGAAAATTTGGTTAGTTGGTTAAATTTTTGACAATTTTTTGACACTCTAGAACAAATTCAGACTGGGACCTACTGTTAAAAGCCAATCCCTACTATATTATCTCTATGGTTATTCTTATATATTATTCACAGTAATATATGCCTTCATGTTCCAATTCAAGTCGGAATTTGACCTAATTTTGATGGGAAAGGACTTTAATTTTTTATTTCCCAATATAGTTTAGCTTCCCAAGAAATTATTAATTTAGTAAATAACTACATCCAATAGGTCATAATTTTTAAATGAGTGTACCTACTACTATTTGGAATATATTTCACGGTATGGTTTGGAGCAATAAGGTCTTCTACCAACATCCTAACAAATGCAAACATCCTTACTAATTGTGGTATTCGAACCTGGGAACTCCAGTACCATAGTGCATCGCCCTATTCATTCTGTCACCGTCCAGCCCCCCCCCCTTTAGCTTATTAACTGTGTAAAAAGGTATAACTATTATAGATTAAGATTTGTAAAATCAAGCTGAATTGCTAGTCCAGACTATTGATTACTATATTAAAAGATATAATATCTTACCAATTTTCTGCATGAAATTCGTGTTTATTCTATATCAAAATAGAAACTTTCTTTTAAAATATTAAATTTGGCTCTTCATTGATGTCTGTTGATTGAGTCTTTATATCCCTTTTATATAAAAATAGGCCATAACTTGCTATTCCATGTTTAACAGACTCTTAATTGTGTTATACTAATCTCTGCTCCAATTATTTAATAGTTGTTTAAAAAAAAAAAAAAAAAAAAAAAAAAAAAAAAAATCTTAGTTGCTAGTCTAGGTTATTGAATTTTGTGCTTATAGCACTAAAAGCTTGCTTATTTCTCAACGTTAGTGAAAATTTCCAATAAACGATTGGAGTTTTTCTTTGAAATTTCAAATTCGGCTCCCTGTTAAAATTCGTTGAATGAGCTTTTATATTACGTTTTATAAGAGAAATCCATAATTTTTGTCTCTAATTTGCAATTTACTTTCCCTGTGTTATACAAATATGTGCTCCAAGAACCTAATAATTGTGTTAAAAGCTATTAGATATTTCAAATCTAGCTAAATTGTTAGTCCAGTCCAGTTTATTGTATTTAAAGCAATAAAATATTACGTATTTCGTCACATATTATTGCAATTTTTTCCAACATAGGTAGAATTTTATTTTAAAATATTAAATTTAGCTTCATGTTTTAAAGAATTTTGAATAAATCTTTAAATATCCTTTTAAAAAGGTAGGCCATAATTTTCTACGGTGTAAAAAGCTACAGAGCACTGAACATTAAAATAATTCAAATGAAACTAAATTTCTAGTCCACTCTGTCTATTGTATTTATAGTAATAAATTTTACCTATTTCTTCACGTACGAGTGTTATTGGTGATACCAAAGTAGTTGATACTTTCTTTAATAGTATCAAATTTTGCTCATGTTAAAGAATATTGAATGAGTCGTTATAGTGCCTTTTATAAATAGGAACCATACTTTTTTACTCCAGGTTGTAATACAGTATCGCTCCGAGAACTTAATAACTGTGTATAAAGCTACAGACATAAAAAATTTTCAAATCAAGGTAAATTATTGATCCAGGCTATGTAATTTAGACAATATAGCATATATAGCATCAAAATCTTGTCTATTTCTTCACATATTGGCGTTTTCCCAACATGGAACTTTCTATTCAAATATCAAATTTTGCTGTATTTTAACGGCTGTTGAAGTAATATCGGCTTTTATAAAGAGAGGCAGTACTTTCTTTTCTGGGTTGAAACAAACTATCAATTGTGTTATGTGAATGTACAGTACTTTAAAATAGGGTTTAAGAGAGGTTGTAACTTATATTTTAGGGTTTCAGAAAGCATGCGAGCAATACGTTTTAAGTTTTGAACTGTCTTAGAATTTACGTGCCAAAAAATAGCGTTAGTGTTGAGTGTAATGTCAGTAAGATCGTTACTCTGAGCTTCATCTCGTTTTTTGAATGCTTTACCGAGGTTTATTTTAGCGACGTAAATGAGAAGCCGGTATCTTTCTTCGCTCTGAGGAAAGTACGTCAGGGAAATTCATCTGGGAAAACTCTGAAAAGCTTCAAAGCGACTGATTTAGGATGAGAACCGTTTTAGTTGGCTTCCGGTAAAAACAGAAATTTAGAATAATTCTATCAACTGAACATGCCGCTTCCTTTGTAGTGCTCTCAATCGTTCAATTATAAAGAACGTATCATTTTTCTGCTTTTATACTCATTAAAATATTCTTCCTAAAATATACAGCAAAACTTGTTAATAATGGTACTATAGGATTCTAGAAATATGATATTATAGTTACGTTATCGTTTAAACAGTTTGAACATTTCTTACCGGATGTCTATGCACGAAGCATATATACCATATTTAGATCTAATTGAAAATGATTTAACTATTTAAAGATGTTAATATATATAACACAAATATTGACCAATAAAAAAATATAGGCATTTTTTCTGGGGAATTTTATGCTTTTACTAAATAGAATAAATGTAAGTTAAATTTATTCCAAAGCTCAACATCTCAGTCCTCACAGGTTACAGTTTGATCATTGAATATGAAGAGGAAATAACTTAGCCAATAAATAAATTATGTACAGGTAAAGCACAATAGGTTTGGTTTGGTTTGGTTTGGTTTGGAGCGCTACGGTCTACTGTTTTGCACACGAGGGCTAACAAAGCACAATAGGTGTAATTAGTTATTTGTTGTCGATATGACATTTTCGTTCCCGATTGGGCAAGTTATTTTTATTTACTTTTTTCTTAATTATTGCTGACAGTAATAAAAGTATGCATAAAAGGAAAAAGTAAGGATAATTTTATTTCATTATAAAATTATAGAAAAATATATGTTGATCGTTGATGTAAGTAACACTTGTAATATATGTATATGGGCACGTTAGAGGGACCTAAACTAATGAGCAATTGTTTAGACCATATAATAAGTTCAGGACCATGGGATATCGTATTAAAAAAAAAGAAAAAATACGTTGTGTAGCATCACTTTCTTCATGAGAGGTTTCATTCTTGTTATAGACACTTGCATCTAAAAAGTAGTTATCGTTGTACCGAGTATCTAAATACTTTGAATAAATAAGAAAGTATCGTTACATGCAGATTCATCTCATTGAGTTTTACTGCATAATCCTTTTCCTCTATTGAATGTTTTTTTTTTATTTGAAAATTAGCAAGTTATTTCCTAGGATTTTATTAGGAGTAAAATAAGCTTTCTAAATCTGTGACCAGATTTGAAAAATATTATAAAAAATATTTCTCCGCTCTGATTACTAAATTTATTACAGTAATAACAGTTGCTACAACTACTAGAAAAAAAATTTTTCATTAATATTTCCCTCGTATCGACTTTTATAGCTCACAACTACATAGTAAGAAAATAAAAGTAGATATTCATTAAATTTGGTCATAATTTATCTTTAAATTTATGTATATAATATATTGATTTCAAATTAATTATTTGAAATTACGACGCTTGAACAGACTTGAAAAACTTCAGACGTTCATTTCACAGTTTTAGGCTACAATTTCATTTCATAGATAGTTATACCATTCAATAGACATTAGGAACATATAGTAACTTCTAAATTATAAATTACAAATTTTTTCATTAATATTTCCCTCATATCGACTTTTATAGCTCACAACTGCATAGTAAGAAAATAAAAGTAGATATTCATTAAATTTGGTCATAATTTATCATTAAATTTGTGTTTATAATATATTGATTTCAAATTAATTATTTGAAATTACGACGCTTGAAGAGACTTGAAAAACTTCAGAAGTTCATTTCACAGTTTTAGGCTACAATTTCATTTCATAGATAGTTATACCATTCAATAGACATTAGGAACATATAGTAACTTCTAAATTATAAATTACAAATTTTTTCATTAATATTTCCCTCATATCGACTTTTATAGCTCACAACTGCATAGTAAGAAAATAAAAGTAGATATTCATTAAATTTGGTCATAATTTATCATTAAATTTGTGTTTATAATATATTGATTTCAAATTAATTATTTGAAATTACGACGCTTGAACAGACTTGAAAAACTTCAGGGTTCATTTCACAGTTTTAGGCTACAATTTCATTTCATAGATAGTTATACCATTCAATAGATATTAGTGACATATAATAACTTCCAAATTATAAATTACAAATTTTTTCATTAATATTTCCCTCATACCGACTTTTATAGCTCACAACTGCATAGTAAGAAAATAAAAGTAGATATTCATTAAATTTGGTCATAATTTATCATTAAATTTGTGTTTATAATATATTGATTTCAAATTAATTATTTGAAATTACGACGCTTGAAGAGACTTGAAAAACTTCAGAAGTTCATTTCACAGTTTTAGGCTACAATTTCATTTCATAGATAGTTATACCATTCAATAGATATTAGTGACATATAATAACTTCTAAATTATAAACTCTTCCATTTATACAAAACAATATATATTCCTTATGCAAAAAAAAAATGATTTCCTTTGCGATAAGACTCCCTATCTTGATATGTTTGTTTAAATTTACCTCTTATTTAAACATTTAATACATTTTCTTGCCTATTTCTGACATGATAGAATGGAATTAATATAAAATAAAATAAAGTTCTTTTTTCAAACTGTTATTTTGATAATATTAGAAACAAACATATCCCTTTTTTTACGACTATCAATATTTTTTTTTTAATTACAACATTTTTGAAACACGTTTCTATTTTTCTTTATAGCAAAAACTAAGACCAACCTTGAATTCATGAAACCATGCGTATATATATGACTTCAAAGTGTAAGAGTGATTCTTTGGGAGATGTTAATTTGTATTTATTCTTCTGTTCATCAGTCCATTCTTTTCTTTACCATTGATGTATCTATTAATTTCAGATCATATTACCTGTAAATAGATTACGAAATTATTAGCAATCAGAGAAAAATATTTAATATTAATTCAGACAGGGAAACAATTTTTTGATCAGTTTGTATATTTGGTTTACTATTTAAGAAGGGGAAAGTTAGAATGTGTCCTTATTAACTTAGCATCATAAAGCTTTGTTCACGTATACACTGATTATAACTTAGTTAATAATATCCCTTTTTTCGGATTTTTTCCGATTCTATTTTTAAAATTCTTTTACAAATTTTTTCTCTTATCGATTTAACATTTCATATATCTCACAAAATTTTACCAAACAGTATACATTACAATTAATCATAACATTCATTTTAAGTTTCGATTTTATTAAAATTGAAAATAAATTCTCTTTAAAAATAAAACCGAATTTTATTTTGAAAAGTCAATGTACACACTATCAAATATTTCTTATATACTAGCTATTCAGTCAATCAGCAAGTTTATACCTAAATTTGTTTGAAATATAGTTTTTAAACAAAATTGGGAGAAAAAAAATGTAAATTAAAACACAAGAAATATTTTAAAGATGAATGAAAAATGTTTAGGAATTGGTTTTAAAAACTTTTCAGTTATTTTTTTAATTTGATCTATTTCTAATTATATTTATATTTATATGTATGCTTAACTCTGAGATAATAATGTACAAAAGAGCATTATAGTGTGTAGAGTCTCTTCAAGGGATCACGGACATTTATTTAGAAAGTACTATAAACATTCCAAACTACTGGAATGCTAATTTGTAAACACAAGAAAATTTTCTGAAAATGCGTAGAGTAGATTTACTTAAGGAAATTATAATATAAAAAATTATAAGTACATGAGTAATTTTGAAATTATAAATTTTAAAATCTACAAGGCCAATAATATGCTCCGAAGATAAAAAAAATGAAAGGTATTCATGTAAAAAAAAAACATTTCATTAACCCCTTCCGGTATGATTTAATAATGAAAAACTGTGCATGAAATAACCATTTAATTTTTATTTAGAAAACTTGTTTCATTTTACAATTCTTACATATTCTTAATTAAAATCCACTTTTTACATAGTGTTAAATAATATCAGAAACAGTAAAATTAAGAAAATATCAAAGCAAAACATTAATAAGGTATACAGATAATAGTCTTCAAGCTAGTGGTACTATTCAAAACAAAGTGCAAAGGAATTATTAATTGTTTACACCGCCAAGTAGTCTCACTTTTAATTTGATTCTTGTAACACACACGGCATTTCTTAGTAGGTTTTCTTTTATTCTGACTCATTAATTTGACAATGACTTGTACCAAGAAATTCTAAGTAAACAATATGTAATAGTGACTTGTGATTTTCACAAGTGATAAAAGTGTTGCCAAATTCAGTACACTAGAAACTTTAAACTAAATTAATTATCATATTTAACAGTAACTTTAATCGCATGACGAGTGTAGCTCGTCATTGTGAGGTATGGAATGAAAAACTAATGACAAGCTAGACTCATCATTTTACCGGAAGGGGTTAAAATTATTGGAATAATTTGTCTTTCATTTAGTCATAATACGTTGAGCAAAATATGTTGAAATTTGGAAAGAAAATTAACTTTTTCAAGATCTTTAATCATAATAAAAATAGATGCATACATATCATATTATATATATATATATATATATATATATATATATATATATATATATATATATATATATATATATATATATATATATATATATATATATATATATATATATATATATATATATTAGTGTATGTGTAAGCGAGCGTGTGTTTGTGTGCATATATACATATGAATGAATGAATTTATCTTTAGAGCAGCTCTTGAATTTTCCAACATCTGGGCACTTTAAACAGAGATGTAAACACACACACACACACACAAACATCTTTATATATAAAATTCTTCCGTCGTGTGTTTGTAATAGAACTCCTCCGAAACGGCTGGACTGATTTTGATGGAATGTTGTGTATGTAATTAAATTGATTGGAGATTGGTTTAGATTCACATTTTGATCAGATAGAATTTTTTTTTATTTAAAATCCAGAATTGCGCACTTATTGAGACTATTATAATGCGGCTTGAAACCCTTCACCGCCGCCTTATCTGCGGCGCAATGCTCAGCTCAACGGGTTCAGTACAAGAGTCCCAGGATCGAATTCCCCGTACAGGCGATGTATGAATTTTAATTTAATCTAATTACGTTTGTGATGACTGCACGCGTGGTGGCATCAAGTATTTTTAAAATAATTTTTTTCCTTACTTTTCCATCAAAACGGTCCAATTTAAAGTTTATTGAAAAATATTTTATAATGTTTGGATTTACAGTGTTGAAACAGGACAATGTCTGTTGGGTAGTCTCTCTCTCTCTCTCTCTGGATATATATTTTTATATATATATATATATATATATATATATATATATATATATATGTATGTATAAATACAGACACACACACACACACATACATATATATATATATATATATATATATATATATATATATATATATATATATATATATATATATATATATATATATATATATATAGGAGTGAGTGATTCTCCAACATCTGTAGGCACTTCAGACCGAGGTATACATATATATATATATATATATATATATATATATATGTATATATATATATATGTATATATATATATGTATATATATATGTATATATATATATATATGTATGTATGAATGTATGTATGTATACAGGTACAGAGCCAGAACTAAGCAAAGGGGAAGCTGAGAATTCACTAGGAGAAACAATGAAAATTTTTATAAAAATTTAAGCCTTTACAGTATAAAGCACAAATCCGTGTAGTTAAATTAAACTTCTTAGCTAAACGTACCCTGAAAATTTTTATTATGTATAATTTCATTTTACTAAAAAAAAAGCCAGGAAATAGGAACATCTGAATGGAGAATGTGCCCGTTTTAAACTTCTTTTACTTATTTAACTTGTATCTTACATTTCATTTTAAAAACTATACTTTGTCTATTGAAGTACAACTACCTGTTTATTTTCTAATAAAAAAATAGCTATTCTATATTAATTAACCACACAACCTGTAATTTATAGTTAATGAATTTTAGAATGGCAAATCAGGTATTCGCCTCGATTCGCAGAATACCTAATGTTGTCACATTACCTTTGTTTAAAAGGACATAACCAATTATAAAAACCTTATTTTTATGCTCAGTATAGAAGAAAAGAGAACTGGGGCCGCAAAGGGGATAGTCCCCCTCTAAGTCACGCAGAACTAGTTTTATCATATTAATATGTCATTTTGATATGTTCGTTTGCGTGTACTGAATCTAGAAATGACGAAACCAGATACTTGTTGGTTTAATGAATGTCATATCTCTTATGAAATAAATTTACTTTAGTTTTTAATCACACTATTAGTTTATTGATTCCCACTTCGATATGATTCCATTAGCACGAAATCCTATTGAAGTAGAAATTTAAAATTTAAAATAGTACTGTATTAATTAATATTAAAAAATTCTTCTTTCTTAGTTCACAATATCTATATATAACTGCCTATGCACGTCGATGTTTGTCTGTGTTTGTCTACGAAGTCAGTTAAAATCTGATATTTCTTTGGTGAAATTTGAGTTTAATATAATAAAATCAAAGTTGTAAATATATAGTCGATAGTTTCTTATAAGTGGTTGTGTTTGTAATCTTTAATTGATTGTTCTGAGCTACCATTATTGGGTGAATTTAATCACTGAGAATTATATTGATTATTGAGTCAAGCGTATCGGAAGAAATTATTACATCTGAAAAGAGTTTAATAGTTTCTTAACATAATAGTTCACAATTCAACGCTTGTATGATGGTTTACGGTGATCAGAGCAAAGTACCAAGTGCATACTATGTATTTTAATATATTCATTTATTTATTTGTTATTATTGAATGAAACTGTGTTATTATTAAATTTCTCATTAAATCTCTAGACAAATAGAATTTTAATACATTATTGTAGCTTTAAATAATTGTTAGCTTCAATCTAATTTTTTAATGTCGCCAAATGATGTTGGCCTTATCTTTTAGTGCAAATTATTTTTTTAATTTGAAATGAATTCGACTAAAAACGTGTTGTTTTGGATATGTATATTTTTGTGAAGTTTTCATTTTACGTGATATATATTTGTTCTCTCGAAAGAGCTAAATAAGTTTCTTTTACAAAGGGCCATTGTATATTAAGAGATGCATTTCGCATGTGAAGTATTACTTATTACGAATTAATCTTTAAATTTAAAATAAATTTCACAAAAAAATGTAATTTTGTTATATTTTTGTAAAATTTTCATTTTAGTAGTGTATTCTAAATTCTCTGGAAAGAAATAAAACAATTCTTTTTCAAAGAGTCATTAGTTTTAAGAGATTCGCTTGTTGGTCACGCATGTGTAGATGTATGTCTGTAGATTTAGCAATTTGCTTGTTTTCGTGCTAGCGCTAATTCATTTGGCCCGCTGTTTATGGCAACCTTTCATTCCACTTGAAGCCGGCAGTTAGTCAGAGGTTTAATTTCCTCGTGGCTATCAAGCCGGCAGTTTTCCCTTTCTACGCGATCTATAAAAAGCGTCTGGTGCAGCTGGTCGCGATAGATAAGGGAACGAGCGTTTGGAGGGCCGTCTCGACTTTCATACTGCAGCCGAGTGTTTGTTTACCGTTGCAGGCGCCAACGGACTGCGTCGCAGGGGCCGCCAGACCTACACCCGCTACCAGACCCTGGAGCTGGAGAAGGAGTTTCATACCAATCACTACCTGACCCGACGGAGACGTATCGAGATGGCCCACGCCCTCTGCCTCACCGAACGCCAAATTAAGATTTGGTTCCAGAACCGCAGAATGAAGCTCAAGAAAGAGATACAGGCCATCAAGGAACTCAACGAACAAGAGAGGCAAGCCCAGGCCGCTAAGCTGGCCGCGCACCAAAAATCCTCGACCACAAGCGGAGGTAACAATGCCAACAATAATGATTCCACTGCATCAGCGACAAAAACGTAAGAACGTTCATACTTCTATTCTCTCACATTGTTTTCTGTTGGTTTGAGTTTCTGCCCGCTCCCCAACAACATTTCACCCTTTCTTTCAGCAGTGAGTGACGTATTTCTTCCAGGAGGAAAACACTCAAGGACTGAAATCCTTGCCTCACAATTTAGTGGTTGGTCAACGGAAGGCAAAACATTTACTTTCCGCTTTTATTTATTGTCTTTCAACAGCTTACAGAAATTTAAAGAATACTTTCTATTTTAGAGTATTTAGACCTATACATTGCTAGTCAATGAATATACAAATAGAACAATTATACAAATAATTGTATCTGTATTTCTAAAATTACTCTTAGTTCATGTGCGGGAACATTGATCAGGAATGCAAAAGCAGAAAAGCCAAACGTCCCATCTCCCTGTTTGTCATTTCCAAATTTTGTAACCACCCCTTGCAACCCAATTTTTTATTTCAATAACACACTTTTGAAATTAAAAACAAAAAGTTTTAAATTAGATGTATACTGTTAACTTACTTTTACATTTAAATTAATTTATCCTCAAATTAACATCAAGCCATTCACAAAAATCTCATAATAAAAATTCATAAATTTTAGAATTATTCTAAATAATACTATAGTCTTTAAGTTCACTTTTATAAAGTCAGGTCGCAAATTATTTATTATTTCAGAATTATGAAATTAGATATATGACATATAAACTGAATCATAAAAAATAATACTAAATTACAAATTGTTTAGTATGAACTTGACAAAAATTTAGTAATGAAATATATATTTTGTTTTTAATGAATTTACTAGAAATTTCAAAATTTTTATTTCTGGCAAACTTTGTATTAATTATTATTTAAACGTTATATATGAAATCATATACTGCATCATAAAATTTATTATTAAATCAATGAAAAATTTAAGTATTTTAAGTATTTCATTTCTAGATGCCTAATTCATACAATTTAGAAATCAGATAATGTTTATTTTTCAACCACATAGATTTCACCAAATATATTACAAAATGTCTTAGCGATTTTGGTACTTTAGTTATTTTACTATAACATTCAGTACTCTATTTTAAATTATACACATCTGATTAGATACTCTTAAATAATCGCTGTTATGAGCACTTAACAATTCATGCTTGCCAATCCTTGAATGCTCACTTGCCACTGATTCATGAATAAAAAATAATTGTTCATACTGTCGCATAAAAATAAAATTCTGACCATAAAATTTGACACTAATTCAGACAGTCACTTATTCTCAATCGTGAAAAAAAAATTATTTGTTTCAAGTAGATAAAATTGTTTCATTTTCTGAATAACAACATATGTAGACATTTTGTTTATATTGTGAGATTTATGTGTAAGTTAAACTAAACAGATTTTAAACCAACTTTCCTATACAGGAATGGTAAAAAACACAGGTTAATTAATTGTTTTAAATTTATAAACATTTTATACATAGCAAATAGTTAAATAAATAAATAAATATAACGAAATCTGGCATCTATTGCATTTAAGTGAAATCTATTATTTACTAATATTACAGGCAGCTTTCAATACTATAAAAATGTCAAATAAAAACATTGGCTATTGATGCATACCAACTGTATATTTTCAGTAAAAGAAAAATTAGAAATGATATAAATCACTATTTTTTTTTGTTTGATTTGTTTATTTGTTTATTTAGTTTCAATATTTTACTTATTTATATATGCTCCAATGTTTCAAACAAGCACACACACACACACACACACACACACACACACACACACTCACACATACACACACATATATATACATACATAGTTCTTGTTGTAACCAAAGCTTATTTATTTTAATATTCTGTGTAAAGTATTATTTTTAATATCTTAGCTTTTAAATGGTATAGCATATGTAGAATACAAGTCATTTACCTTTAATCTGTTCTAACTTAACTAAAGTATTTTTATAAGGTTAATCATTTCTTTTGAGTTTTGAAATATAACTGAATATGACTATTATTACGAAAAGGTTTTTTAAATTGATGTGAAAGTTAACAATTAGAAATTCTGTTGGATTTATTTTAGATTTATTTTACTATTATTATTATTAATAATAATATTGCTAAAAATATGATTTACAATGTATAAGTAATATAAATACATTACTTTTTCCCATCTCCTTCTTTTATAATCACGTAAACTTAAGTTTTTAGTTTCTATAGTATTAGTTACTAAGTTCATGTAAAAGATCTATTTTAACCTTTTTTTTACCACTTCATCATCGCTTAATTTTAAATGATTAATTAAGTATTTCTTAATACCTATAATCCTATTATGCTTTTGTAAAATATATTATTTAATCTCTTTATATCAAGGAATAATCTAACTGTAAACAATTAAGAAGCTTTCATTTTAATGCCTAGAATATCAGTCACTAAATTTGTGTAAAAACTTTTAGCTTATTTTTGTATTCATACATCATCGTGTAAATTCTATAAGTAATCAAATAAAGATTTTACAATTTCTAGACTATTAGTTACTAAGTTCATGTAAAAAGTAGTTTCTTTCTCAGCTGATTATTTTTTACCATTGTGTAATCATAAATAACTAATCCGAGCAGTTCGTAATAAGTAATAATAAGTAATTCGATCCATTTTTTAATTCTAAAACTATTACAAAATTCATGTAATATTTAATTGTTTAACCGTATTCTTATTTAATCTTTGCATAATCTTAAAATTATTAATTATGTAAACTTTTAAGGAAAATTGTAATATTAGTTACTTAGTTCAAATTATATAAATCTATTTCCTCATCCTATTCTTCTCCGATTATCATCGCATAGTAATTAAATAATTAAATAATTTTAGTTTTATTTCCGAGAATATTAATTACTAAGTTCATGCAAAAAAATCCCATTCTCTTAATACTTTTTAATCCCCGAGTAATCTTAAAAAAGTTAAGACTTTTTCAAAAAAGTTCTTAGAGTATTATTAAGTTTATGTAAAAAATATCTGACCCCTTAATGATTTAATCATCGTATAGGCTTAATATTATTAAGTACTTTTCTTTATAATTCATAGAATTTTTAGCCATTAAGTTCATGCAAAAAAATTTCTCCTCTTTTTTATAATTTTATCACTGCGTAATCTTAAGGAAGTAACTAAAGTTTTTTTTTTTTTTTTTAATTCCCAAAGTGTTACAAGTTTCCTACATTATATATCGAATAATTTATTCCATTCTCATTCTTTTAACATAGCGTAATCTGAAAATTAGCAATTATTTAAACTTTTTAAAATTATTTCTGTAAATTTTACACAATGTAAATCTATTTACTTATTGTTTTTTATTGTCATCACATGAACAAAAATTACTATTTTTTTATTTCTGTAATATTTATTAAAAATTTCTTACAATAAAATTCTATTGAATTCCAAACCGCATCTTTTACAATTGCATATAAATAAGTAAAGTTGTATTATTAGTCACAAAGTTCATGCAACTTAACTCACAAATTTTTCTCCTTCAGATATCACGTCAATCTTAAAATAAAAAAAAAATTCTAAGCAATTGTTTTGAAATTTCTATCATATCTTTTACAAACTTCTAACAATAAAATACCATTTATGTATCTCAGTCGTGTTCTTTTACGACTACATAATACATACTGCATTGTCATCTGGTGATATCAAAGTAAAAAATTACTAATTTTTTTTATTTCTAAAATATTTTTTACAAATTTCACATTATAAAATTCTATTGAATTCCCAATCGATTTCTTTTAAAATTGCATATTATTAAGTAAAGATGTAATATTTGTCACAAAGTTAATACAACATACATCTCTAATTTTTCTTTTATAGATGTCACATAATCACATAATAAAAAAACTACACAATTGTTTTGTAATTTCTAAAATATCTTTTACAAACTTCATACAATATAATTCCATTTATTTATCTCATTCGTGTCTTTTTACGATTAAATAGTGTTAAATTATTGAAGAATATAATATTAGTTACAAAGTATACAACGTAAATCTGTTTATTAATTTTTCATTAGTCATTACTTAATCTTAAAAAAAGAAACTAAATTTTTTTTATTTCTAAACTATCGTTTACAATCTTCATACAATAAGATTCCATTTACTTATCTCAATCGACTTCTTTTAAGATTTCATAATTAAGGAAAGGTTTAATATTAGTCACAAAGTTAATGTAACAAAAATCTATTAATTATTTTCTTTTCGTCATCGCGTAATCTTAAAATAGGAAATTAAATAATTCCTTATTTTTTTAGACTATTAATTACAAACTTCATATAATATTTTTTTTTATCATTTCCCTATCACATTCATTTACGATCGCATAACCGTAAATAATTAAGTAAAGGTAAATATTTAACCTATTGTTTTTAGCACGGAATAAAAAAAAAAAAATCCACCCCCGTGAACTTCTGAATGGGATGTAATTTGGAATCATTTCGCTTTTTTTTTTTTTTTTTAGGCGGAGTATGGTCCCAAAACAACCCGGCTCTTTTCATTTCGGTTCCCTTTCGCTTGCTGCATAACATTAGCGGAGCATTAACATAATATTAGCTGGGAGCTGGGACGTTTCCCTTTGAGCGGTGTGCGATGTTGGGCTCGAAAAACCGGCTTTGATTTTTATCAGTGGCAAGCGAGAAATCAGGATTAGCGAGTGTTTTCTGCAATTTCATTTTATGCCGAAAAGTGCTACTCAGCGATTGTGTGCGTGAAACAGGCATTGTTTTTTATGCGAAATTAAGCTAATCAGTACTTTACTAGCCGGTGACGGTATTCGAGTTCAACAACTATTCTGGGGTCCGGTAAGTAGGCTTTTAATTTTCACTGAAACATAAGGAAAAATTTAATTCTACTGTAAGTTTAACTTAGACAATTTAAAGACTCGTGTAATTTCTGTATTTCTTTTTTAACTTTCTTAATGAATGAGATTATTTTCCAGTACATTCATTCCTTTAATACTTTCTGCCTCAAAGTCTTATGACTCGAGGAAGAATTTTTAAGTTCCTAATGAAAGTGTATGATTGTTCCAAAGTTAGATAACACCAATAAATTTTATTATCAGTATTTTATTGCCTTAAATTAAAAGGTAACATTTTGACGTTGATCAACCACAAGAGGAAGGAAAATACGTATATGTATATATGCTAATATATATGCATATTGCTGAAATGAGGTCTCATTTGTTATGTGCCAATGATGCAAAATTTAAAAGTCTGGCACTTGTGCATGCTTTTTTTAAACAATTCTATGATGTCTTTGCCACTGAATGTATTTGAGGACTGATCTTCTGTAACGAATAGTAAGTAGTGCAACAAATAGGACTACTGCGACTACCGTCTGTGTTTTTTGAGAATCTACTGATGAGAGCTGCCACCATAGAAATCGAGAACTGAGTCTTGTTTTTAAGACAACATCGATGAAATCTTAGAACTGTGACAGTGCCGCTCTCTAGTTCTCAGCCCATTCTTCCCTTAAATCTTTGTAGTTAGAGAAAGCTTTGGTACCAAGGGATTCTTGTCTCGTTTTGTGAAATAATTCGTTCTTTGTGCTCAAGAATAATGTTTCCTCCTTTGTACAGATTACCTGGCGCTGGGCGTTAACGCGGCAGTCAGTTTTTATCCTAACAGTGGCCTTATTAACAACTCATAGAGAAATATTGCCAAAAATATGCCACCGTTTTCAGCTTAAATTTCATCAAAATTCACTCCTTTATTTTCAAATATTATACGCAACAGGCCGTTTACTATTTTGAATTGCGTCAAATGCATTTTAAGATTTTTAAACATAGGAGATTCTTTTAAAGTAATTTTAAAATCAACTTTTCACTATTATTTATATTTCTCTGTGTTAATTCCTGTTCAATTTTAAATGTCTCTCAGCAAACGTAAGTTAGCTTAAATTTTTTTTAATTAAATGCTATTAAAATGGATTAATTTCTTGGATTTCTTTTTCAATCGCTCTGTGTCACTAGATAAATTCATGTTTTGTAAGATAATAAGCGATCATGGCATATTAAGGGAGGCTTTTATAATCATTGTAGCAATAAATGTTTCAATGCCATCTACTACTCTATGCGTTGATAATGGGGCCAAACATTTTAGATCATTAATACATATGTGCGCTGCATTGTGGCATATTATCATTTTTTTGTGTGTTATACCTCATGAAGCCTATTTATAGCTAAGTAACCTATGGTGAAAATATACGCAAAAGAAAGTGAGACTTTTTCCTGATGTAGGTGAGAAATTATGAAGTTATGCAGTTATTTTTCCCGCTCCAATGACATGTTGAACTCTTGATCTCGGAAAGTCATAGAAAAATAGCCGAAAGAAAGATATGCTAATCAAAAGAAGTGTAAAGATATTGAATTAAGTATTTGCGGGCTTCTTTTTGTTAGTTTACATATGTACATTTGTTTTTGAGAGCACAGAAAGACTGCCGTGTTGACAATTTCTTTAAGTATTTCGTGGGAAGTAAGATATATATGCATTTCAGTATGCAATTCTTTAAGTTCTTTTAGCTCAGTTTAATGATTTTTCTAAATGTCACAGAAAACGAAAAATGAATGCCCCGTTTTTAATCTTAATGTTTGAAAAAGGATACGGAACATAAATTGAGAATTTTTCACAATTTTTTCCTTTTTTCTCAGATGGGAGTAAGTATTAATAATATTAGAGATTTATTCCTTTTACTGATAAACTAGTTTTTAATACTTTTAAAATAGAAAATATTCTAAAGTTATGTTACAGTTTGCAACATAGAAAAATTGTTAGTCTTATATATCCTACTTTTTGCGAAACACTTAGGAATTCAATCATATTTTGTGATTAGAAATGTGATTTTGTAGTATGATTCATATTTTAGTGCATTCGTAAAATGATAGATTATTACCAGCGAAAAGGTTATCAGTTAAATGGCAAAGCAGGACAATGCATTTTTCATACAACATAAATCATATGAAAGCTTTTGTAAATATGTCATTCATGTGAAAATGTCAGTATGTAAATGAAAGCATTTTGAGAGATTTTTCCATTCTTTTTTTTTATTTTGTTCGCTTTGTATTTAACAATGCTAAATGATCAGTTGTGATCAAATATTTTTTGGAGGAACTTTTGTAAATACAGTGGATGTTTACTGTTGGGGCAAATTTTCTTTGAAGTTATTTCGTTCCTAAGATGAAGTAAAGCGAAATTGCCTACCTCTTACCGACTATTTATTGAAAACTTTTTAAATAATCCCTCATATTTATACAGACAAGACTTAAAACTTGCGGTC
The DNA here is from genome assembly GCA_032207245.1 of Pardosa pseudoannulata. NCBI lineage: Eukaryota > Metazoa > Arthropoda > Arachnida > Araneae > Lycosidae > Pardosa > Pardosa pseudoannulata. The sequence goes on along the minus strand of CM063503.1, from coordinate 91,779,983 downwards.
GCAACTTAAATTTCTGAATTTTATTTTCTCATCAGTATTATATACCAAATCTCAAATCAATAAACTCTAAATTTCTTTAGTCAAATTCAACTGCCTAATGTAAACTTTGGCCAACAGGTGTTCTGCTTATGCTGAAATTCATTTTCCTGTTTTGCCCTTATTTATGAATTCATACCATTCTTGAAATTCATCAGTCATTGAACAAAACATCAGTCTTTGTACGTAAAACTACTATTGTATACGTTACACCGATCTCAAAAGTAGCCTCTATGGTGAAAAAGTATACGTAATTTTATTGTATTCATTGTTTGTTTCACAATTGTTGGTTTTAACTGTGTTATTTGCATTATTATACATACAGTGCCATTCAAAGTTGCCAACAAGGTAAGATATATTATATATATATATATACATATTATTTTTCATCATGTGCATTTGTTCAATTTTATGTGCATAAGTTGCAGGTTTGTAAAATCTAAGTCCCAGATCTTTTCTAAAAATGTTGACAGTATTTTTTTTCTGTTGGATTATATGTACATTCAAAATTTTATTTTCCGTAATTGTAAAAAAAAAAAAAAAAGTGAATTTGCTGTGTGAAGATTAATGAACAGGCAAGTGCAATTTTGTTATTCTTGAAGCATTTTGATAGATGGAATTCTTTGTTTGGGAAGATTTTAGTTCAAATTTTAAAACATGGATATGAGACGTTACTAGCAACGAAAGAGTTTAAATTTTTTTATTGCTTTTTATTTATTTATACAATTTTAAAGCAAATTTTTGAAGCGTTTCAATTTTTTTTTTTTTTTTTATAAAATATGGTGTTAACTTGTTTTGTAAAACTCTTTATATTTGTTCCTATGTGTAGTGTATTAGTTTCAGAGTACGCGTCTGTGATTTTTTCTATTATAGAATATTTAAAACTTGTTATACATACTTAGTTACGTTATGTTTGGAACCAATCCTGTAAATTTATTTTAGTAATGTTAAAATACTTCTATTTGTTACTTTAACACGATTTTCGTAATTTCCAGAGCATTTTAAAACTTAAATCTTAAATTATCCATTACTTAGTGTTAATTTCTATTATAAAATCCTAAAAACCGTTTACGCCGGGTTAGACTGCAATATATCTTTAAAATAGATTTTTTTCCTTTATATAAATTTGATTTTTTACACTACATTTGCTTCTCCAAGTTCCTTTAAAATATAAGCTCTCTTGCAAACTTGTATATCCTGATAATATGTATCATACTGTACTATAACAGAGCAAATAAATTATGTGTAGATTTATTTGTATATAGGTTGCCTACATAAGGTACGGTTTTCTTAGTTCCTGTTACAATATATTTAATATTATTTTAAGAAACCAGTGGATTTCGCCTCAAAAATCTGCTTTAATAATTTTTTTTTCTATAAACTCTATTCAGTGGCTATGTAACGTTTCACAGGCAATGCGGATTGTAGGTTATTTAATTGAACATGAGTAGTATTTTTAAGAAAGTCTTTTAAGATATGCCTTTTGGCAGAATGATATACGTAACTTTATACTATTGAAAAAAAGTACCTATAAATAAATATATATATATAAATGTTCTATATGTTTTTAATATGTACATTACCACAATATACGTAAATTCCTTGCCATCAGAAGTCATTGAATACTGGTGACTGCAATTTCTCCATTCTGCGTCTGGAAAGTAGAAAGAAATTGCAATTTATTATTCGGTTCTAAATTGAGATTGGTGACACACAATATCGTCTTTTGAATGACTATCATTTGAAACATCTGATATTTTGTTGCTGATTTATTGTGTCTATTTTGATGTCAAGCACGAGAATCGGCATTTCCAAAATATTGTTCTTAAAAATTTGCATCTACTATGAGATGTACAGTGTAAATGTTTACGTGCGTATATGTGCCGTGAAAGAAAATATAGACTTTACTTAACTATTTATTTGTCAGTGTCAGTTTTTCCCGTCATTATTTGAATTGAGTCATTTTATTTCACTTGCATTACAATTTTAAAAATATTAAAGTTGTAAATACTTTACAGAAAATACAAAAATACATCAGATTGTTGGATAATTTAGTTTAATTCATATTGACATAAAAATATTTTTAAAACACTTCATATAATTTTTACTACCGACTCAAATTTTACATAACCTTTAACATAAAGCATTCATCTCTAAAGGTAAATAAATAAACGTCAAAATATAAATACTGTGTTATAAAATAGAGGTAAATATTTCGCTAAAAGTCGCATCAAATAATTCGAATTTAATTATTGTTATATGAAATACTGGGAAGCAGAGTGCTTTGGATAGCAAGAAAATATGGCTAAATTTCATTTTGTTTTTAAAGAAAACGAATGTGCCTTTTGTAATTCTTAATAATTTGGTAAAGTAGTAAATTTTGTTACAAAGTATTCCTTATAAATGTACCTGTATTGTTACATGTTCGCAAAGCTTTGATTACCTAGATCCATCGATTTAGCCAGCAAGTTCTCTGGGCCTACAGGAGGATGTTTTCCTTGTGCCTACCAGGCTCGAACCCGGCATCCCTTGACGCTGAAGACCATGTCATCATAGTCAGTAGAATGTCCAGGTCTTTTTGTATATTTTAAAAAACAAAATATTTTGATTATAACGAACTTGCAATTTTTATAGCTTTATTACGTTGTTTCTATATAAAGAATTCTTTTTAATTAATTTACTGTATAGTGAACTCTTTTGCATGATCTTAAATCTTCGTTATACGGAGAATCAGTTTTACAAATAATAGATTTTTTTTTTTTACTAACCAGCAGTTCAGTTAATAACAACGCAAAAACTTTAGGAGGTAAAATTACAAAGGATTTCTCTTTCAACTTTAGGTTTAAAAAAATAATCTTTTTCTTTTTCTAAAGGTTTTTATATTCTTCAAAAAATTTTATCACAGAAGCTCACAGAAAGAATTGGCTGCAGCATTTCCTGGGCCAAGCCCTCTATTGCTGAAATTTTTTTTATCAGTAATAATCAAATTTGTATATATTATACTCTGCTAAAAAATAGAAATAAATCATAAATCCATGTTTATTATCTACAGGATTTAATTTCATTTTTAAAATATTGGCTTATCGTAAGTTAAAAATATACTTAGAGAAAATAATAATTTCAAAATAATAATAAATCAAAAATATTATTAGAGTAATTTTAGTTACACCCCTGTTTCAAGTAGGTTGAAGATAAATTGAAGTTATTATTTATATTGTTAACTTTTATATTTTTATATTATTTTATTTATTATTTCTTTATTTTATATTTTTGATATTTTTATTTAGAATATACAGTTTAACTAAAGCGTATATTTTAAAACTCTTAATATCGAGTCCAATCTAAAAAATGTATATGCTGTTTAACTGTTTCTTACTTATTACTTACAAGTACTTGTGTGTTTTTCAGTACAAAAAATTCTGAAACTTTATTTGTTATAATTTTTAATAATAAAAAAAAATAATTTTATTTTTTAATATTTATTTAATGATGTAATGGAACACATTGAAAGAGCTCAGAATTTAGTAATTTCTAGCAAATATTGTTCTTCTACATTTGATGAAGACATTATACATGACTTGACATTGAAGACTATTGTCTGAAGACTATTGTCTGAAGACTATTTCATATTTTCTATCTTGTTAATTATTTTTAAATTAAAAATAATTTTTTTAGTAACAATAACATTTTAATTTTAAAGAATCTTATTTCTCATTATTATCAGCTGAATAACTTATGTGCCAAATTTCAAATTTATATATACAGTATAAGTTTATACAAACAATATTTTGAGTAGTATCCAGTTTATACGACTGTTAAACCTGTATCTCTCTGTTTTTAACATGATTTTTCATTCATTAAAAGTTGAGTTTTAGGAACAGTTTTTTGAGATTTATGACATGAGATAGAAAAATTAGCTATAAGGTTAAATTTTGAAAAATAATTTTTTGAAGTTTTAAATTTAAAATATACTTAACACATTGTATGCTGTCACACGTACTAGTCCGTTTTCTGACGATTGATACTTGAGAGCGGGTCACGTACTAGTACGGGTTAGTGTAACAACATGGTTTGTTTGTGGGTACAAAAATAACCGTATATACAGGAAAACGAAGCCAAATGTTCTTGTCTTTCATTTTTTTTTATAATGTAAAAATGCTTATATATAACATAATTCGAAAAAATTCAAACTATATACTATTAGTGCTATTTGATTTTTCATATTTACGATACTATTATAAATTTATTCACTAAAAAATATATTTTTTTTTTACAAAATCTTATGGTTGTTATTTATATATTTCTATTTATATATTTGTTTATATATTTCAATATAAAATACGAAAAGTTGGTTAAAAAATGAAATAATTTTTGATGTATTGAGATTTAACTGAATAACTAAATTTACTCTCAAAACGCCTGCTCCCTATACAATTCAGCTGAGAAATGTACCCTCAAACAATGTGTTAAAACCTTTCTTTGGAAATTTTAAAATTTTCTTTAAAAATTAAGTGTCTAGCTTATTTATATTTTCATTTATATCAAAAATGGGAATCAAAATAGATGCTTGAGAGAAAAAATAAAATACTCGCGTTGATTTGGATACGAAGCAATATCGAGTTCAAAATCCAAACCATATGAATTCTCGTTGGGAAATTTGACAGGTCCAGGCTTCTATCGTCATTTTGGTCCTTTTCTTCTTCAGCTATCTCTATCGGAGTAGAAAAATTATCTATCAGGTTAAATTTTGAAAAAGGATTTATTGAAATTTTAAAGGTTACATTACCTCTTAAATTTAAAATAAACTTAAAAAAGCCGCCTTTAAAAATTTTAAAAACTTTCTTTAAAAATTCAGTGTCTAGCTTATTTATATTTTCAATTATGTCAAAAATGGGAATCAAAATAAATGCTTGAGAGAAAAAATAAAATACTCGCGTTGATTTGGATACTAAGCAATATCGATTTCAAAATCCAAACCACAGGAATTCTCCTCGTTGGGAAATTTGACAGGTCCAGGCGTCTATCGTCATTTTCGTTATTATATTATTTTTATTATATTAATTATTATAAATATTTTAAATTAAATCATAATTATAAATTAATCATAATTATTAATTTGACAGGTCTAGGCGTCTACCGCCATTTTCGTTATTATATCATTTATATTATATTCGTTATTATAAATATTATAAATTAAATCATAATTATAAATTAATCATAATTCTAAATTTGACAGTTATTATATTATTTATATTATATTCGTTATTATATTATTTATATTTTCAATTATGTCAAAAATGGGAATCAATATAAATGATTGAGAGAAAAAATAAAATACTCGCGTTGATTTGGATACCAAGCAATATCAAGTTCAAAATCCAAACCACAGGAATTCTCCCCGTTGGGAAATTTGACAGGTCCAGGCGTCTATCGTCATTTTCGTTAGTATATTATTTTTATTATATTAATTATTATAAATATTTTAAATTAAATCATAATTATAATTTAATCATAATTATAAATTTGACAGGTCCAGGCGTCTACCGCCATTTTCGTTATTATATCATTTATATTATATTCGTTATTATAAATATTATAAATTAAATCATAATTATAAATTAATCATAATTCTAAATTTGACAGTTATTATATTATTTATATTATATTCGTTATTATATTATTTATATTTTCAATTATGTCAAAAATGGGAATCAATATAAATGATTGAGAGAAAAAATAAAATACTCGCGTTGATTTGGATACCAAGCAATATCGAGTTCAAAATCCAAAACCACAGGAATTCTCCCCGTTGGGAAATTTGACAGGTCCAGGCGTCTATCGTCATTTTCGTCCTTTTCTTCGTCAGCTTTCTCTATCGGAGTAACGTGCAGAAGATCAGGGCTAAGAACTTTTTATTGAGATTGACACTTCCTATTCTCCACTTCTGGTAATCAAAGTTCCTTGCTCACTATCTGAAAATTAAAACAGAAATTTATGATGAGTGCATCTATGCATGCACACATATTCATTTTTGGAAAAAAAAGAGAGGGGAGGGGAGGTGACGGTAGACGATCCCAAGTTTGAGCGTAATTAGCCTTAAAGCAGGAAACGGTCGTCATTATCAGCAGAGACATGTTTCACTCTGTTTTAATTAGGTACTTAGGCATTTATCTATGATTGGTAGAGTCATTTTAATTAAAGATATTGCACCGTTTCGAAGACGAAACGAAAACTTTTGGCTGGAAGTTGCCTTATCAGTAAAAGTTGTTTAAAAGGAAATTACTATAAAAATAAATTTCAGCTCCCATTGTTTTCAGTTAATGATCAATCTCGGTTATGGATGCAGGGAAACCCCGTTAGTTTATTTTATCACAATGAGGTAGTAATGAATAAATTCTCGAAGGGGTTGGTTTGGGAAATATTATTGGCATTTTAGATACTGGGTAATTGAAGTTAAGATTTGCTGTCCGTTATGGGGACGGAAAACTTTCTTCGAATTCCAAATTAAAAAAAAAAAAAAATTATGAATTTTCAAAATTTTGAGATTATTTTCTTGAAAGCATCATTAACAAATATCTATAGGTGCATCTATATATATTCCATAAAATTTCATGTATTTCCAGTGTATACATATTTACATTATATACATCCCTATATGTATATATTACGTATTAATATATATATATATATATATATATATATATATATATATATATTTATATATATATATATATATATATATTATACATATATATATATATATATATATATATATATGTGTGTGTGTGTGTGTGTGTGTGTGTGTATAATTAATAATTTTAAATATATATATATTTATTTAAAAAATTTTAATAGGGAATATGTATATATATATATATATATATATATATATATATATATATATATATATATATATATATATATATATGTATATGTATATTAAAAAATTTGAAGCATTTTGGAAGGGTTTTGATTTTTCTTTTTTTTTTATTACACACTTTCTGTTAAAAACGTCTATTGACAGAAATTTAGTCAACACATAGGAATTTAATTTGTAATAAATTAAAATAATCGGGAAATTAATTTTATAAATTTCTAAAAATAATATACATGTCTATCGGAGGATAAAAGATATTTTTAGAAGGGTCAAGTATTTTTTTTTTTTTTTACTTTTACAATGCTAGTAAAACTATTAAATGTAGTATCAAATATAGCGTTAAATGTAAGTCACACATAGTAATAACCCAAAACAACGTTAAATATAACTGATTAAGTTTCTAAGAAATTAAAACATGTTTAATATCATTTCTCCATAGTAAATTGAGTCTTTTTTTTTTAAACAAATAGGAACCAATACTTCTTTGATAGTATAATGTTGTAATAGGTTAATTCTTCATCTAAAACTAGTTTCAGAACATAAAAATAACCTATAATACTGCCCAGTTACTTTGGGAAAGTCTGTACTGAAATAAAGCATATTTAATATATATTTCTCAGACAAAATAAATTTAGGTTCATTTTTTAAACGTATCGGGGTTGATACTGTTCTTTTGATAAGAGCTAGAGAGTATTGTGGTATGTCGATTCTTGATCTAAAACTTGTTTCAGAGCATGGAACTAGCACATAATGTCCAAAATAACAGCGAAAGTTGTTACAGAAATAAATTATATTAAACATTTCTTTCTCTAGCATAATAAATTAGGTCTAGTTTCCAAATCGAATCGGAACTAATGCTCTGCTATTGAGAGCATTGTTATATGCCGATTCTTCTTCTAAAAACTAGTTTCAGAACATGAAAGTAAATTCTAGTGATACCCAATATAACTGTAGAAGTTTTAAAGCATGAAAGAATTATAGCATGATTAATATTATTTCTCCGACATAGTAAATTAGGTCCTACTTCCAAACGAATCGGGACCAATACTCTCCTTTAGAGAGCATTGTGATAGGTTGATTCTTCTTCTCAAACTGGTTTCAGAACATATGTTTATGATGAGGCGTGGAAAAAGGTTTGTTCCCCTGATACAGTCAAAAATAAAATGAAACTGTGTTTCAGCTATTAGAAGGTATTAAATCGATAAATATTATATTTCAAATTATATACCATAGAGGACTATTAGTTTTAACTTGAAGTATGCCGGATTGTTTTAAATGAAGCCTAAACAACGATGCTGTATATACAAGTAGAGTACAAATATATTTAGTTGTTTATTTCCTTTTTATAATAGTAAATGTTAATATTTGTGGATAGCTAGAGTGCAATACTTTTAGAGAAACTATTTCCATGAAAAATTAAATGGGGACTATAACTGATATTCAAACATTCCTTGCATTTACTTTTTTTAACATTTGCTTCTTATATTTAAAATTTTATATCAATTTATTGGATCAGTACCATGATGTTTTTCTTTCTTTTTTTTTAGTTATCGTAGGGTGAAGCAATTATATTACTCGAAGTAAATATTATTCAATTATGTGATACTAAAATCATGAAATTAGCCAATACGGTGCTAAATCATGTAATGCATTCTGAAGCGAATATAACCACATATCTTTAATTTTTATAATTATTTTTTTAAAAAAACTGTTTTTTAACACATACATATCAGAGAAACAATAGTGATTTATCTATATAAATATTTGTATCTCTCATGTTTTTAAAATATTGAAGTAATTGGAAAGTTACTAACTTCAGGTTTGAACTAAACTCTCCTTGTCTTTCTTGGTCAGTGATAAATCACTTTTATAGACAACGTACAACTACACTTGTGCTTTGTCAAGATCGGCTATTGTTGTATCTTATAACCTAATCTAGCAGTTATATATTTTTATTTTGAGGGCTCCCATTTTACATTTAAAATAAGTTTCTCCCTGTGAAACAGTCAGATTTCATAACAAAATTTCCTTTTAGAACAGGAATTTTTTATTTCGAGATAAAGTTCTATAGCTTATTCTTTTAAAATAATAAAATATAAATTTTGATTTATAATATAATTTTAAATGTATTTTCTCATTTAAAAGTGTATAATTTTTCCTTTTTTTAATCAGTTGACTCAAACATAATTATTTGTGTATTCAAAGAGAAATTAGAAATTTTGATGTGCAAGATCTATTATGTTTTTAATGGATAATTTCGAAGGTTTTCTAATCCTTAATAGCGTAAAATGTTTTAATAAATACTCTATTGCGTTCATAGTCAATTGTTTTAATCTGCTCAGCTTTCATAGAAAAAAAAATTTTGTCAAAATAAAATATAGACAGAATGTAAGCTATGTATGTAGAAAGAAACAATAGGAATTTACTCTTGTACTTGACTAAATTTATACAAGAATTTTTCCCAAATGAACAAGACTTTATGTATAAAGCACCTCTAGATATTAGCATGAGATTTTAAGGAATTTTTCGGCATTTTATTTCATATTGGTTCATGTTGGTTTATATTTTAGTAAAAATTTTAAAGAATAAAAATAATATTTGATATGAATTAAAAATTTGAATCAAACATTATTGCCTGCAAAATATTTATCTTTCCTGAAATTTTTATATTATAATGAGCACGGTATGCCATCATAACGTTATGCTTCTTCATTATGCTTTATTATCTTCCGTGAAAATTTAGAATATTTTCCAAATTGCTGGAGTTTGCTAAACCTATGGATATCATCCAAATTTAATACAATACGAGTGTTCATCTCTTTAATACTATAATTTTTGAAGATGTCCAGTTTAATTCAGATCAAGTACATTTTGCTAAATTCTCTTTTAAAACTTAATACATTTTTAGAGTGCTGATTAATACTAAATTACTTTTGTCTTTAAGATTCTCTATTTTTTTATTTTCAAGAATTCAGAGTAAATTAGATTGGTACAAAAAATATTGATACACATAAACCTTCGAATATATTGAGAAATAATGTTTCAGATCAATTGATTTTAAAATATTAAACCTCTTAACATGAACATTTTTATGTGACGATATATTCTGGAAATTTCAGCAAGCACAAACTAGCCGTTACAATTTATTGCTGTTTACTAGCGAAAAAATAATTAAAAGAAAAAAATAACTGGATTTTAGTAAGCCTCACAATTTTTTAAACTCGCATTTTTAGAATGCAGATTAATAAAATTCTTTCGTCTTTCAGTATATCTCATCTTTTGAGAGTTGGAAAATGCAGCTTAATTTTGACTGGTAGAAAAATAAACAATTTACTGTACATAGCAACGTTAAAGATTACGTAATTCTAAAATATTGAACAACTTAACGTATGTGTTTCATATGAGCAATTGTACTTCACAAAATATTTACTGAAACATAAGTACTAAGAATGACATTGTCAGCTTTAATACTAGCCGTTTGAATTTATTGTTGTTTATTATCAACAATATAGTTATAAATCAACTAAATAAAAATGATATGAACCAAGAGTAAATTAACCTCAATGTTTTTGAAAACTAACACATTTTTAAAATGCCGATTGATATTACTTTACTCTCATCTGTCAGTTACTTTTATTTTCAATGAGAATTCAGCGTAATTTTGACTCATACAAAAATAAACAGTCAATATACATAAACAACAGTGAAGATTAATTAATTCAAAATATTAAATACCTTAACGTATGTGTTATATATGAATAGTTTCACTTGACAAAATATTCACTCCAAAACAGCCTTAAGTTAAATTCTATAAAAGCATTTTTAATAAGCATGCCATTGTCAGCATTAATACTAGCCGTTCCAATTTATTACTGTTTATTGGCGACAAGATAGTAATAAGTCAAAAAAATAAAGAAAAAATGAACTGGGTTTTAATAAGCCTCACAGTCTTGTGCTGGGTAGAAATTAAAATTCCACGCTTCCACTGTGGTAAATTGGGAAATAAATTGAGCTTGACTTTATGACAGAAATAAAGAATAATCCGAGAAGAAACTTGGAAGACGTTTCTTAAGATGGAAAGTGCCGTTCTCTCAGCGCATTATCAAATTTTAATTGAACTCTGTTTGCATTTAATTTAGTTTCATTTATTTATTTTTGGGGTTGAATGGAAATTTATAATTAATTTTTCGGAACATAAAAGAAAATAATACGAGAATATAGCTTTGTGTGTTGTTCAGGTTTTATAAAAGAAGAGAAACTGTATATGTTTCAAATGAAATAATTTCGTCATTTATATATATCTTAATTTCTTAATTAGATTACATCCATTGCTACAAAGAAGTATTAAAATTAAGGTGTAATGTTATACATTTATTATCTTTTATAAAAAAGAGGGCATTTTGATCACTTCTTTTTATCGTAACTATTAGTGATAAAACAGAAACAATGTTCTTTTATAAAGAGGTGAACTGTTCCGTTTGTACCTGATTAAGTGGATTAATAGTTTTCTACAAAATTATTAATTACTACTACTTTTAATTGTTACTTTATACTTTCAGATATTGCGTTTTCTTTTAAATTTTTTAATATTAGGGATAAAAGATCCTCATACATTTTTTTCTATTCTAAAGTTTCGTTATTTTTTAGACAGATATTATTAAAGAGTATCATATAATATATAACTGAATATTGAAAATCCGAAAGTTTTAATCATAAAACTTTGACTTAGATGAAGACAGTTTAAAACTTTTCTACCAGTTCTAAAATAATAATTTTTAATTCAGTAGAACGTGATTGTCTAAAATAAATGGCTCAGGCTTGTTCGTATTAGTTTGTAGGTGAATTAGAAATATTTAGAAGAATTTTTTAATAAATTCTATATCACATTTTATTCTGTACTTTCTGCAATATTTATAACAACGCCGACAAATATATATATATATATATATATATATATATATATATATATATATATATATATATATATATATATATATATATATATATATATATATATATATATATATATATATATATATATATATATATATATATATATATATATATATATATATATATATATATATATATATTGTATTAAGATAGATAAACTCTAGAATTTAAAATGTAAATAAATATAGCAGATCCACAGTGAGTAAAGATTTTTTTATATCGGATATAACTCCCCATAAGGGCTTTTCATCTGTATTTATATCTGTATCTTTTTTATATTTGCTTTTTATCATAAACTTATTTCTTTATACACCACAGGACAGATTTCAAGTACTGGTTTATTTATTGTATAACCACTTAACACAGTTGAAAAGCTAACTGACAGATGTATATACAGTATATTTGATTTTATTTATATCTGTTAGGATCAAATAGTTGGGACATATATGAGTGTTTCTTTGGTAGGTCGCGGGGTTATACTACTGAGTTACGCATTGAATACAGTGAAAGAGTTTGTTTATATGTCTCGGGAAAGAAATTAATGAGACATGTAAGAGTGTATCTTTGGGTAGGTCGTGGAGTTATACTGCTGAATGACGTATTGAACAGAGCGAAACCTTTTGTTTATCTGTCAGGAAAGAGATCGTTGGGACATGTTAGAGTGTTTCTTTGAGTAGGTCGCCAGACGATGGCCGAGTTGTAGGGCGTTGCTCTTCGGTATTTGAGTCTGTAGATTCGAATCCCGCTGCTTGCATGGATGTTTGTAGCTGTTCGAAATCGGCTTTAAGCAACAGGTCTTGGTTTCATTATCCTTCATCCAGAAAAAAAAATGAAACCGTAGCACTTCAAACCAAGCTAAATTTTCAGTTAGGTCTTTTAATTTAGTATCCTCAAATTAGGTCTTGTAGATAAGTAACCTCGAGGACACTTTTGAATTACATATTGAATGCAGCGAAACCTGTGCATAACTATGCTGTCTATAACTACAACCTTATCTATAACTACATTTTCTTTGATCCCACAAAAATCCGAGTTTAACATAAAAATACTGGATGCTCAAATTATCAAACGATCTTTAACGATACCAAACAATCTATAACGATATTTTTAGGTCCCTATAGTCAAATTTTAGTGTAGTTCTATATGTTCAGTTTGAAAATCTTAAATATTTTTTCCATACTACCTACATTGGAAGTTCAAATAATCAAACTGTTTATATCAATATTTTCTTAGGTCTTTACAGTATCGTTATTATTTTATTGTGATTCTGTATGTCCAGTTGAAAAATCCATTATGCGTATTTCAGGCACATGAAAGTGAATGCAATTATTTTTAAAAAAGTATCTTCAGATATGTGCAATTGTTTTTAAGTGTAGGTAGTGGATTGTGTTTCTGGGTTTTAAATAATACAGAAACCTGTGTATAAAATACTGTCTATAACGATAAACTATAACTATACTTTCTGTGACTGCACTGTATTCTTTATTTTCTCTATGTATTCCTTATTGGCTTAGTAAAAAAATCGCTAAGAGGATAGTAGATGTTTTATAATTATGTACATTTAAATTATTTAAATGATTATTAGATCTTTAAATACAATTCAAGATAATATATTCTCACTACGTAACATTGTATTCTCAAATGATCCAACTGCCTATAACGATGACCTGTGTATAGCAGTATATTTCTTGGTCCCTACAGTACTGTTATAGACAGGTGAACTACTATACTTCTGTAAGTTCAGTTTGAAAATACCAATCCATGTATTTCAGGCACGCGGTAGCGAATGGAATTATTTATTTTGGGGGTGGTTTTGTCAGATAAGCCTGGTCCGATGTTAGACATCGAAATGACTGCACCGGATTCCGGAGACTTAGAGCCCATTCCAAACACCGGCAATACCATGCGTCGATAATTGGATCAGACACCCCTCCTGCCCCGTACTCTTACATCTATTCAACGTACACGTGGCCCAAACACTCCTCATTTGCTGCAATAGTGATGACGTCAGCAAATGTGGCTCAGCTGGACCCTTCCCTAGTCACTAATACCTATAATGGGTGCTCGGTTCAGTTATTGCCGCAGAGGCTTAGAATTAATTTAAAGTAATGGTCTATAAGGTATCGGAGTAGCAAGCACGAAGTACTTGCTCACTGTGTTAGCAGTGATGCGCTTTTCATAGCAAGCGTAATGCTTTCTGTTTAAAATGTTTTTCATTTAGTGTTAAAGAAATGGAGTTTAAGACCGTTAGATCATTCAAATGCACGCCAGTGTTTGTCACATCTTATAAATAACCTTCACATTATGATATATTCAGTCACACTTTTTCCGAGGAAAAACAATTTTACTTCCCTTGTAAAATTAATTTTTAGTGTAGATGTACGGAGAACCTCTCGCTGATCATAAAAATGTTGTAAATGATCCAATAAAGGACCTGAAAGATTAACACAATATACGTTTTGAAAAAAAAAAAAATCAATATTACTGTATAAAACTAACTATTTTTCCTGCATTGATTGTTGCTGAACTTTTATAAATTCTGAAACACAAGTTATTTAACTGTATTTGAAACGATAAGAATTGTGAATATTATCTCGATACCACAATTGTCTGTGTTTGGTATTGGATAGTACTGTACATGCAGCGTGTATTCGTCTTTCAATGAGGTATACGTGCAATATTCAGGATGTAGCGGATTATGAACAGTGAAAGTTAGGAATCGTTATCGAATAAGTCAATTATCGATTCGAATAAGTATGTTATCGTTATCGATTAAGTCAATTTCCTGTCGGTAAAAAATGAGAAATAGTTTGTCTCTTTTCATTGAGAAATTTCTTTGTATATATATGTATATATATGTATATGTATATATATATATACACACATATATATATATTATATATATACACACACACACACACATATATATATATATATATATATTTATATATATATATATATATATATATATATATATATTTATATATATATATATATATATATATATATATATATATATAAATTATTACTCTATCACATATTTCTACATTGATAATTCAAGTTAATTCCGTTAATATCTCAAATTTCCTATAGAAATAATCTGGGATATTCTTACCTTAACATTCTATTATCGCATACCACAATATGATTTAGTGCCTGGAAGCCAACGTCCGTTATTCACCCAAATCATGATCGCACTCATAATTTAATTGTTACAGAGATTATTTAACAATATAGTCGTAAATTATTGCCAAAAAGTATTACAAACTAAATGATGGATCAGTTAGTGTAAAAATTAATTAACTCGATCACTAAACCGGCTATGTGTTTCACTAGTGTTTCCACCTGTATGTTAAGTAGCCAAGTAGCTTTTCTATTTGATTGATTTGGCACAAAAAAATTGATGAAAATCAGCAATTCTGTTGCAAGATCTACATACTGAAATGTATCCCTTTACATGTTTGCTGTAATCTTGCTTCTAATTTTTCGGTTTAACCCATTAAAAGCTCAAATCATTTCTGCCGAATTTGTATTGATGAATATCTGAAATGTAAATTACCATGGATTCCAAGGAGTACAGTAAAGTTTTATAATAGATACAGTTATTCCTTACGATTTCAGCTGATGATCTTGCTGAAAATTACATTCCTATGCCAAACTATGGAAGAAGTGGAGTTTAATAAATTAATCCTTCTTCAAAATTTGTATCGCTATAATAATGATTTTTTGTTGGATGGAAAGATGGCTAATTTAACTTCTGATAAGGGCGCAGAACCCTACTGTCGTCAACTAAATACCTTCACTGGAAAAGAAAAATAATTTAAAGAAAAGATAGAATTTTTACTTGTTTTTACTACACTGTCATCCAAAATGGCCGTTAGGCATTAATAAATTAAACATGTCAGCTTCGCTTTTACATTTTATTGTTTGAGAAAGTAAAGAAAACTGTAAATAATGATGATAGTCATAAGACTATTCTGTTAATAATGTTATTCCCTTAAGACTTGGCTCCAATAAAAGGCGGAGCTATAAAGACTTCGCCAGAACTTCGTCCCATTCTTGACGTGTAAACAAAACTCTGTAAATGAGCAGTTCTGCTGAAGTGATGGGCTACGTGTTGCCATTGAGTAACTCCAACCCCCGCTTCAAAGGGTACCGAAGTTCAGAACGGCCGTAGCGGATAAGATCGCGTGCGTGAAATCTGTTTAGTGTTATCTGCCGCGCTCGTAGAGGTCATGTTGTAGAGTTCGAAGCCTGCGTAATCTCTGCGTGGGAGTCATATGCCGATTCAGATGGTTAATAGACACGGTCACGCATGGAGCTTTTATCTTCTGTCGGAGGAAAGGGAAACAGCCACTTTCCAATCATAGCGGTAGGGCTTTCTCTCCGAGAGCGACTAGTCATTTTCAATTTAACGAAGAGGCAAAAGTTTTATAAAGAACGCAAGGCTATTGAAGTATTGAGTTAAATAAATGATGCTAAGCTTTTCTATTTATTTCGCAGTTAACACTACGAAAAAATTATTTTGACGAATTAAGCAGTTTCACCTACTTTAAAATTCAAAGCACTTTTTGCATATGACAAACGCAGGAAAAAAAATAACTCTTTTGCATTACTTGTTTTCCTCTTGGATTTTAAATTCTTATTTTAAAATATGCTAAATCTGACGATTTCCAAACCAAATGGTTAGAAACAAAATCGAATTTCTCCGGGAGAGTTTGTAGTCGTTTTCACTTTCAGAAAGAAACAATTTATTGTTTTTATAAATAACATAGGTTTGATATATTAAGGTAACTCAAAGATGCTAAGATATTTTATTTCAGAGTTAAAAATATTGTTAAAAATATTTCGGTAAATTAAGTGAACATTTGTATTTAAAACTACTTCAAGATTTAAAAAGCTTTTAGCATGTAACAAACTCAGAGAAAAAATTGCTCTTAGCATTGTTTGTTTTTCACCCTCTTGCATTTTAAATTGTTATTTTAAAGTATGCTGAAACTGACGCTTTCCATATAAAACAGTTACGAAGTGTATGGACTTTCTCCCGGAACGCTCACTTTCACTTTTAGAAAATATTATATATGTGTGTGTGTGTTGGAAAACAACATTAAGCACACTTCACAAAACATGAACATTTAATTTTAAAATTCAAAAACAAATAAACGTGTAAACATAAAATAGACATTATTTCGATTTCGTCTTAGCAAAATCTCTCTTTATA
This sequence comes from Pardosa pseudoannulata, assembly GCA_032207245.1. Classification (NCBI taxonomy): domain Eukaryota; kingdom Metazoa; phylum Arthropoda; class Arachnida; order Araneae; family Lycosidae; genus Pardosa; species Pardosa pseudoannulata. The sequence goes on along the minus strand of CM063503.1, from coordinate 91,762,896 downwards.
AATTTCTCTCTCGCGCTGTCTCTGTCTGTGACCCTTGCTTCACCTCGTTGCCACTTAATGTTTGTAAAACACTAGTTGCTAAACCATGGAGCTTGCTGTCTGCTGTTTAGGCAGCTTCACATGCATACATACATACATATATATAACATATATACATATATATACATACACACGCATATATATATGTAATATTAAAATCCCTTATTTATGTATTTTAATATTAATTTAATAACTTTTGTTCATAAAGTAAGTTCGGGGTTTGAGCGGTAATTCTGATTTTTCCCTCCAGATACGCTATAGACTTAATTCAGCCTCTGTCTGTACTACTTTAGCCAATAGTTAGCGCGTTCTCTTTAAACATGGGTATTTTTAATCACGTGATCAATTGTGCTTAGGGATTATTAGTAGTCTTTTTACCTGAGGAATCCCTACTTGAAAAGCGTATGTGCGGGATCACATTGTCTATGTGCACGATGTTGTAAAAATGCTTGACTGTTGTATGGATTTCATGTATCTCACCAGAAATAAACTGTGTTATGATTTTGAATGTGTTCGGACATATTACACACACACACACACACACACACACACACATATATATATATATATATATATATATATATACAGTTCACACGGTTAAGATATTTACTCAAAGACTCAAAGATCCTAAGATTCTTTATTTCAGAGTTATTATTCCCAAAATATACATGTTGGATTACTTATTTTCCCCTTGTACACGCGAATAAAATAACATTTAATTTAATTTAATTTAATTACTAGCTACCTAAGCAAAAAGGTGAACACGGTTCGTGTGAGTCCCTGAAAGAAATAAAAACACTTAGATGGATAGTTTATATAGAAGTTTAGACACTTATGAAAACATTGGCTCATTTATAAATAACTCGACATTTTTCTACCTTTCATAGTTAAATAGTAAACTAATTTAACCAGTGCTCTCTAATATTACTTCTTTTCTTTTTTTCCTTTTTACGCAACTTAAATACTATTAAAAAGAGGAAATTCCTGCTTTTTTATCTGACAACCATGTTAATACGTTGGTTATTACTGTCATAAGCATTATTAGTAATTAATTGTCCTCTTAGCATATAGTTTAATAATATAAACTATATGCTAAGAGGACAATTTGCAGTATACATTTTCTTCGCAAATTTATCAAACGTAATTTTCTACAAGAATAATTGGTTTTATCGGCCGAAGCCATCTACTTGTCCTACTCACTGTGTTCCGTCTTCCTTAGTGATTATTATATCTTAAGCAACAAAACTTTTGAATGACCTTCATTAACGTCATCAGACGGAAAATTGTCGTGTGACCGTGCATGGTCCTGACACTACTGGAAATTTCCGTTCAGAACACTTACTGAATAGGCACGCGCAGGTACAGATAATGAAGATATGATATCAAGAATAAAAGTGTTGATAAGCACGAAATTGCCGAAATGAAATAAACTCGCAATTTGGCGAAACTTTTCAGCTTGCGAAATGAGAGGTCTCCGTTGAAGCTGTTCCTTTCCGTGGCGTTTGCTGCTTGTTCTGGTGGAAAAGTTGAAGAGGAAGTAACAGCGGGCATAAAGCGCAAGCATCCGTAGCTATGATTTAATGCGATCATAAGTAGTAAGGCAGCAGAAGCGCTCTAAGATTCCCTGCTAACGCATGGAAGGAGCGGAGAGTTTAACAAGTCATCTCCATAAAACTCGGAGCTGGTACTTAGTGTCTTTCCAATGAGCACTTAGCGCTAGATAGAAGCACATTACCTCTCGAAGCTCGCTTATGCCTACGATATTTGTTTAGTAGCTTCTCGGTCCCAAAACACACGTGACTGAGGCCGGAGGGGGCGAACACAAATCAAATGGAGCGCGAAGTTGTTACGTTTGCTATCATTTAAGAAGGAGTTAATAGAAGGAGATTAGGGATATATCTATTTGAATGCCCCGTGTATTAAATGGAAGTTTTTAATTTTTAATTTTCGCTTTAATATTTATTTACAGAGATGAGAGAGGCAAATGAAAATTTATACCAACTTTACACGACTCCAAGCAATTTGTACATCTAAGAATTTGTTTTAGAGAAGGATTGGTAATTTCCTTCTCGGATGAAATTAATTACTAGAGCTTAAAATTGTAAGGGTGAACAAGTTATTAGTTCTTTTACATTCTGTCGTTTCATGACTACTATAACGTTTCGGCTGATATAAGAAAATTACACTATTCAGCAATAATTGCCGATTATGCATTTTGTCAAATTTAATTGAGAACCTTACGTGAGTAACGGTTGGGATCTGTCTAGGAATCAGAATCTGCCATCTGTCATTAGGCTCGGCAGGATGTACTTATTTTGAAGCTGAATATACGAATGTGGTGATCAACCCACACTTTTGTCATTCTTTCGTATTTGTAGAAATTAAGTGCAGTCCATCAAAACTTAATTTTTTTTTTTTTAAATTTCTAAGTCAGTCTACTTAGGACAAAGGCTGCAGATCGCGACTCGCGAGCCGTATGCGACTGTTTGCATAGATGCTTGCTGCTCTTCAAATGTCTACCTCTATGTGTAGTATTAACAGCTATTAATACACATACATGGCTTACCAATACATTCATTGTCTTACTTCACTGACAACTTAACACTTATCTGTCGAAAGTCTATTGACCCTTGATCTAGGAAATTACCCGGAGGAAATTTTTGGAGAAGATTTGAAAATACATTTTACACAAATTATTTTTTGATACACAATAGTCAAATTTTGTAAAGGAATCTAGATGGAATTAATTTGTAGTGTATACTTTAATATACGCTTTTATTTTTAATATTGTATTAATAACACTACTCATTCCTTATAACTTATAATTTATAATACATTAAGTATTTCACTGATAAATTATTAATATATCTGATTTGTTGCTACATCTTTCACTGTAGTAAGAATTTCTGTCTACGGGGGTTGTTATGCCCCAAGTGTACTTTTTTCTTTTGTTCGTTGGATCTGTTATTTAATCCCATTGACTGGGATACGTGTTAACATGTACATTCAACATCTACTAAAACAATGAACAAACATGATCCCAGTCATCACTACAAATTTTCTCTTCTCTTTCCTTATCTCAGCAACTCCGATTAGAAAGAATTTTATATATCTTTTAGAAAACATCATAAAATGACAGCTTCATAGCATAAAAAATAGAAACTTAATCTGGAAAAGTGTATTTACATGAAACAAATAATTACACGTTTTATAAATATTGTAAATTTTCTTGAACAAAAATTTCCTTTCCGTAATGAATGTGAGCCTCCCTTTGACTTCTAGCCATATATGGTATTTTCTTAATTGAGCGAATCTAAAGTTTACATTTCAGAAATAATCTTGTTAAACTGATCAATTGAAAAAATAATTTTTCTATGACACAATACGTAAACTACAGGTAAAAATAACATTTTTGTAATAACAGTTTATAATATTTATAAGGAATATATATAATTTTTCTTTGGAGAAACAATTTTGCCAATAGATTTCATTTTCATCTTTTAAATTTTTAAAATTATTTTTTCACATCTTTGAAACAATGTACTCTAACAATAGATGGGATATATTTGATTGGAGTTTGTTGATTTACTACAGGATTAAATCAGCTTTTATTTTATTTTTTTTTATTTTTTTATTTATTTATTTTTGAGTAGGTTCATTTACTTTTACATTTTTTAAAATAATGATAAAATTAAACACATTCAACAGTTATAAATTTTGATAATTAATTAGAAAACTTTACAAACGAAATATATCGATTACAATGTTGTATGATAGAAACAAATCTTTAAAACCATCTATTAAACTATTTATTATACTATCTATTTTACTACCTATTTGACATTAAACATGATTGCATTTTTCTTGTACTTGATAGTATTATTAAGGTGATATAAATATAGGTAAAGTCTTCTAAAATTGAGTATTTTAGGAAATGTCTTCAGAGAAGAATTTTCCTTGATAAAATTTCATGTTCTTAAAAGTAGCATTATAAATTTAATTATAAGAAAATATTGATGTTTGAAGTATGTATAATATTATTTGTCTGTATAATTTTAGTTTATAGAAAATAATATATCCAGATATTTTTTAGACAATAAACGCTTTGACACACTTCCAAAAAATGTTTTTACTGCGATAATAGTAGTTTATTTCAGTTGTTATTCAAGGAGGGTAAATTCAGAAAGAATCCGTGTTTTACTTTACAATTGTCTCCTAGATGGCAGCACTGATATCTTCATGATCATGCACAAAACATTTCTCTGTGTGTAAATTTTCTAAATCATTCACATTTTTTATTCATTTTGTGACATAAGTAACAAATAACATATAAAATTTCTTCATTTAAACGTACTTTAGAAATCAAAATCATTAAGCAGCTTGTCACGGAATAATTATACACGGAAAGTCATATGAGTAAATACCACTAAAAAAATGATCATTTATAAATTACTTTATTAGGGAGAAAGATAAATGTCTAAGGTGAAACTGAATCATTGGTAGTATTTGCTTGCAATGAACTGTGGATACTCATTTTATCAGATCAAACGGTTTGCTTAAACGCAAGAATCCCTAAATCTCTTTAGTCATTATTTTTTGCTTTACTTCAAATGAAAATGCATCATTCTCTTGCCAGTAGTAGAACAGAAAATAAGGAATATAAAAAATGTAACACTTTCAAAAGGATTATTTACCGACTTCAGATTTTTAATTTCGGGATCTGTAATTATTCTAAGTATCGGGAAAAAAAAAAAAAAAAAAAAAAAAAAAAAAACCTCTATCATTGCTTTTGAGATACTTAAGTTCTTAATCTTCTCCCTTATCACTGAGTCTCATCTGTCAGATTTATTTTTACGTGTTTAGGATTATGGTAAACTAAATTATATAAAGTATTAAACTTGTTTTAAAAAATTGAGTTGTATAATTTTGAAAATTTTGCTTATAACGAAATACATTTACAGTCTAACACATCAAAAATAATTTTAAACTTTTTCGGTGAAAATTATTGCAGTTTTTAATTTCATATTTACATCGGATAAGTATTACTTTTTCATGCATAAAAAGTTTCTCTTCTTTAATTATATGTTTTTTTGTGATATTATTTACCTAAATAATCCCTTGAAATTGATCTCAAATCAAAACCCCAGTTTTAAACTTTATCTGTCCTTTTTCCTTATTGAAAATTGCTGACAATTTAAGTGAATTTAAATTTATGTGATCATTAGTTAAAATTTATTCTTTTCTTTGTGAATGAGTGAAATTTGAATAAAGCTTATATACAAAAGATTTTTAATATCTTAAATCGGGAAGGATATTGGGCAAATTTGTTCGCAGTTTCACCGTGATTTCATTTTTCCAATATGTTTCTTAATTTTCCTGAATTAAATTGATAAATACTTAATCGATTTACATTATATCTAAATCCTACAGGCTGAAAATATTTGATTAAATTACAATCATTTCAATTTTCTAGACATCTATAACATATTCTACATTAAATAAAGAAATACAAATTTACTTAGAAGACAAAAAGTACACGTAAAATAATGCTTCGTCGGAAAAATATTTGATAATGTTCCTTTAAAGGAAATGCGACATGGAAACGAGAACTACAAAATAGAACTCAACTAAACCTCCGGGAATGCAATTTAGAACGCCAAGCATCAACAAAAAGAATCCCAAAAATAGTTAGGTAGGCAATTCAAATGCAACATCTTGTTCTTAGCAAATAGCATCCCTAACAGCTATCAAGAACGCTATCCAAATTGTGAAGGAGATTATGTTATTCATTTTGTTTGCTTCATATTCTTTGTTTATTTTTGATTAGTGTAATTCCTTCATTCCAGCTCGTAAAATATTTTTAGTAAGAAATAATACCTCTCCAGATATTTATTTTGAAGCTGAAAAAAAAATATCATTTAGTTTCATATGGAGGTGCTTTGGTTATATTTATACGGGTTTGTTTATTCTGATAACTGGTTATGTGCATAAAAATATATCTCTTTCATGAAGGGTGTTAAAAAAGACAGGAGGAAGATTAAAGTCTTATCCTCCAACTTATTATGATTATTGTGATAAATTTTTTTTTTAAAAAAAGAGTGAAAGATTATAAACACAAAAAACAAATTTAGAAATTTGCATTTATTAAGTCTTTATTAATCAAAAATTTTATTTCATCTAAAAATTTTTATTATTTTTTTCATTTTATAAATTTTTGTTATAAACAAATTATGATCTCGAAAACTCTTTAAGGGATAATTTTGGATGCATAACTAATAAAAAAGAAAGAGAAAGAGTGTTATGTTAAGAAAATTTTACTCTTCTTTCTGTCTTACATATTATATTTAAGTATTTTAAGTAATCAATTTTTACGTTTTTTTTTTTTTTTTTTTAAAAATTTGAATGGACCCTTTTTTTTTTTTTACTTTTTTCGAAAAAAATCCTATTGGAGACATATGTAGTTGACCCAACTTCTGACAGCATTGAACATCTACCTTGTTCAACACATTCTAAAAAAGTCTCAGTTTCCTAAGAGAAACTTTTTGCAATTTTTAGTTTCTTTGACAGCAAAATTGTGTTTTGAGGTTGATTAACAAAGCTGTTTCTAAAACGTGAAATCTTAAAAGCGTTAAATCATTTTAATGCGATGCCTTCAAGTGATACAGAATAGTAAAATTTATAGATGGTACCAAGTTTTGAAGGATTTTTGTTTACCTTGTGATTTAAAAAAATAATATAATCGATTGGACAATATGTTATGCTTAATAGATGTCTGATAAAACTTTTTACTTTTGTTTACATTACTGCTGTTACTTAGGAAATCTTTCTGAGCATTTTGAATGTCTGACACGTTTATATCTAATTATAAAAAGGTAAAGTTGGATGGTTCCTTTTTTTCTATATCTATTTCCAAAGTCGGCAAAGTTCTTAGAAGAATTATCCAGTCTGTATATTTTAATTCCTGCTGTAAATCAGTTTCCTCCTTTTTCATATCAGAATTATTGCTTTGTAGACAAGTTTTATCGCCCTTAAGAGTTCATTTATTTTTTGCCCACCGATAGCAATATTTGCAGCTTCTGTATCACTACAGATAAAGACTTTTTATATGCTTAGAAGTATTTGTTGATACATGACCTCGTGGAATAAACAAATTCAAGACTGATACTTTAATCAGACAGTTATTGATGGCAATTAAATTTTTATATCAGATGACTGGCGTTGAAGTTTATGATAATGCTTTTTATAAGTTAATGATAATGTCTTTATCCCAATGCCAGCTATCATTTAGACATTAATAAGGCTTTAGCTTCCTGTCGCAACACAAACTGCCGTCCTACATTGGAAGTAAATTATTATTCAAAAATTATCTATTTATATTAAATATCCATTATTTTTATATGTTAATCATTTCATATTCGTTAATACATCAAGGCTAGTACACTATATTTCTCACACTGTAAAAAATATCAACCTCCTATATTATTTACAGAATAATTACATGCTTGGTTGTAGAATAATAAATGGTATTTTTCGTTATACAATTTATGTTTTCAGTACACTCTTGATAATTTATTTTACATGCCTTAATTATTTTTTCATGTAATTATAATTAAGGAATGATAAAGTTTTTAATGCTACAAGCATTCCTTAATTAGCAAGTCATAAAAATTGTCATCTGGGAACACTCATATTAGCCTCTCTTTTGTGACTCTGGAAGTGCGTTTGATAGTTTTATATATTACCACACTCCAGGGACTATTAATATCGTTAACATATCCTTAATATTTGTCTAATATATACCCTAATATTTAAAAAAATAATTATCAAGTTATATTAATGAGTATATCTGACATTCGTTCGTACATGTTGATATTTTGTCTTTGAATAATATATTTCTACTTTATTTTGCATTTGTTAATTACTCTTGTCATTAAATTATAGTTAAGGAATAATAATTTTTAAAGTTCAGAAATATCCTAAAAGTATTAGTTGATACCCATTGCCACTTCAAACACTCACAGCAGTATTAAATACCTTTCTTTAGCGGTTAAACAGTGTTGATGTGTAGTTTTATATGTTACCATATTCCTGAGATTATTAGCATTGTTAACATATCCCTAATATTTGTCCAATATACACTCTAATGTTTGTTTAACAAACACCCTTATGATTTTTAAATATAATTTATCGAGTCACTCTTATGTTGTTGAGTATATGTAACAGTAGTTCATACATAGGGGTATTTTGCCATTGAATAATTTCTTAATAATATTTAATAATATAATAATTTTTAATGTTCGATAAATTTTCTAAAGATATCTACTGACACTAAGTGTCACTTCTGAATACTTTATACATAAGCATTATTAAATACTTTTAATTACCACCTAGACAGTACGACTTGCGTTATTTGCTACCACACTCTAAAGATTATTAATGCCTTTGATATACTGTCCAACCCTAATATTATTTCAATATAATATATCCAGTCACTCTTATGTTCATGAGCATACATGGCACTCTTTAATATATGTTGAGTTCTTGTTAATCAGTAACAAATTGCTCATTCCAGATACTTTATATATGTTAATTATTCGAAGCATATACTTAAGCTGAGGAATAATAAATTTAAAAATGTGATGAATATCTCAAAAGCAGCAAATGACAATTTCCAAACATCACAGTAGAATTAAATGAGTCTCGTTTACCTAAGACAGGGCGATATGCTGCTTTATTTGCTATCACACTCTACAGATTCTTAATATCACTAAATTCCAAGCAACTCAAATATTTATTCAATATTTACCCGATACTGTCCGATATAATTTATCAAGTCACTCTTCTGTTGACGAGCAGACATGACGAGCAGACACCCGTTCACACATTTGACTTTATTTCATTCGATAACAAATGGAATGCTAAATATTACTTAAAATAATTATTTTTGTCCTATACTTAAACTGATGAATAAAATAATTTTTAAATTCAACAAATATTTCAAATGTAGCATCTAAAACCTAATGTCATCTCCGAACACTCAAAGCAGCATTAAATACTCTCCTTTACCACTTAGACAGTAGTTTAATACACTATTATACTCTAACGATTATTAATATTTTTGGCATCCTGTTCATCTTAATATTTGTTCATTACAGCTTATTAAGTCCCTGTTATGTTCGTGACCATAAATAATTCATACATGTTAACATTTATTTTTCCCTATAATATATGATTTCATTACACTCCAGATAATTTTACAGATGTTAGTTATTCTTAATCACAAATGTAGCAGCTGATACTTAATGTCACCTCCTAAAACTCACAGCATTAAATATCTCACTTTTGTCCGTCTCAAACAGTGATTTAATATGCTACCACATTTTAACGAGTGCTAATGTGTTGACCTAATCACCCAATACAATAATTTATCAGGTCACTCTTATGTTCATGACCATACATGGCCGTCCATCGTACATGTTAACTTTCTTTTTTGCGTTAATATATGGTTTCAGTACAATTTTACATATGTTAATTATTCTCGTCATATATTTACAACAAAGGAATAGCTTTTAAAAAGCAACAAACATACTAAAAGTGGCAACTGATAACCAATGACATCTACAACCATTCACAGCAGCGTTAAATGCTTCGGACGTGGGCTAAGACATTGCGACTTGCGGTTTTATTTGCTACCACACTCCTAAGATTATTAATATTGTTGACATGCCGACCAGCCCTAATATTTGCCGTCCTATCCCTCGAGGAAGAATTTCGGGGGAACCCACCTTCTTAGGGAGGCAACATTTCCTCTTCGAACCAATGAGCAGCTTAAAAGCGTATCATTGGGGTGATTCGGTAAATCTGAACATGCATTCGCTATACCGCAGGGGGATCAACGAGACAAAGGCGTCCCCTATCCCTTGGTAGGCAATCCGTCTTGTGCCTGCCGCCGAAATGTCTGGAAATAGATGACACTTCATTTGAATAGACCACGTGACTTCGAGCACGGTTGTTTACTATGCTTTTGCGCCCTCTAGTGGGAGATGAAAAAACTAAAGCGCTGCTGGTATAGAAAAAATAAAAACGCTATCTTTTCGGTATTATAACCCATTTTTCAGGGAAACAAATCGGCTGAACTTTAAAGCCATCGGTGTTCACGCTGTTGTGTATTTCTGCTAGTTTATAAAGGTAGTTGCGTTCCGATTCGTACATGAATTCTTATTAATGGATAAGTATTGATTTTGCTGGCGTATGATAAAATCATTTATACTTAAAAATAATGTAGACAATGATTGTCTAAACAGTTTTTCTTTTACTATTTTTTTTATTCACTTGACATTTTCACTAGTATACTTATCACTTGCATAAAGTAAAACTTTGAAATCTTGTTTTCACTTTGCAAAGTTTTCCCTGTTTTCACTATTTGTGAATCATAATTTTTCATCTGCTGACCTGAAATGGTTTTCAGTTAATTTACTGTGGCTTCGTTTTTAGTTTAGAGTAGAGCTAATTAATAAGTTCACATGCGTGTTGCTTTATAAACTAGGCAAATCAAAGTTGCTTTACCAAATTGATTTGTAAAATGTAAAGCTTTCAAAATCAATTCTCTACCAACCATTTAATTTTAAGAAATAAGTCTTTACTTAAAACTAATTTATTTACAATCCTTTGGGGAAATATCCGATTGGTACAATTTATTACTATGAAATTACAATAAAATTATATTTTAGTACGCTTTTCTTTCTTATAAAAAAGGAAATTTAGTGTTCATACAAAAATTTCGAAAAATAAAATCGAATTGCTAGTATATTTAATTTCATTTAACCTTTTTTTTTTGTGAGTTAGATGCTTACGATTGTTTGGCAATTTTTAACAATACATAAAACTTAGTACTGACTGCACTTTATTATAATGAACAATGTAAAAAAGTTAAAATTATGAGCTGTTATCATTCAATAACTATTTTTTATGAAAGTATAAAATTTTTCCTACTTGTTGCTACTGATTTTTTAAAAACTTTATTTTTTCGTAAATGTCTTTACGTGTGAAATGCTGAAAGGCTTTCATGGATTGTAGTTTTGTTTTTAATTTCTGTTTTCGGAATAAGTTAAATATATTAAATTTATATTCTATCTGCTGAGTTTCCCATTATCTCAGACGATTCTAACATTCCTTGTCTTGTTATGCTTTCAAAAATATGGGTTTTTAAAATTTCATTGAATAAAATAGCATAGAATATTTCCTTAATGTGTAAAATATCCCCTACATGATACTGATTATTATTTATTTATTTTTAACTATACCTTTATGTGTGAAGTGCTAAAAATATTTCTGGTTTCTTGAATTGTGATTTTGTTTTAATTTATTTTTTGAAAGGATTAAATATATTGAATTTATATTTTAACTGCTAATCTTTCCTTTCGTCTTAATAGATTTCACATTCTTTCTGTTGGATTTCTAACAATGTGGATATTTAACACTAGACTATTTTTATTGTCATTTACAATTTCCGCTAAATGTTGCTGTTGATTTTTTTTTTTTTTTTCATGTGTGCTGACGTGAAATGGTTTTCAGTTTACTAACAGTGGTTTCGTTTTTAGTTTCTGCCTTCAAGTTGCTTTTTTAACCCCTTCCGGTATGATTTAATAATGAAAAACTGTGCATGATATAACCATTTAATTTTTATTTAAAAAACTTGTTTCATTTTACAATTCTTACATATTCTTAATTAAAATCCACTTTTTACATAGTGTTAAATAATATCAGAAACAGTAAAATTAAGAAAATATCAAAGCAAAACATTAATAAGGTATACAGATAATAGTCTTCAAGCTAGTGGTACTTTTCAAAACAAAGTGCAAAGGAATTCTTAATTGTTTACACCGCCAAGTAGTCTCACTTTTAATTTGATTCTTGTAACACACACGGCATTTCTTAGTAGGTTTTCTTTTATTCTGACTCATTAATTTGGCAATGACTTGTACCAAGAAATTCTAAGTAAACAATATGCAATAGTGACTTGTGATTTTCACAAGTGATAAAACCCCATTATTATTTTTTTTTCAAAATTTTCCTGTTTGGTCGTTTTACGTACACCTTTCGCTATTATGAATTCAGATAGATTATTTCAGAATTTGGTAAAAGATGAAACATGTCTTAAATATCACCCAAATTTTGTACGATTTAATTAAGTATAAATACAAATAGTCTATTAAAACAGATACATTTCCAGAATGCACCAAGGTTTCTAAAAAAAGGTATAAAACCCTTTAACCCTTTGAAGATCAGTGGTTTCATAGTGAAACCATCTACTAAAATAATTTTCTCTTCTTTTTTAAGGTATATTAATGATTTTTTCGGTGTTTTTGGCACTTCAAACTATTAATAAAGGGTAGCACAACACGCAGTTATTTTTCTCTTTAAAATATAAGCGTTTAAACTTCTTTCCCTGAAAAAAAAAAGAAGATATTCGATTTTCCTTTGTCCTGACCCAAATAAATATACCTATCCAAAACATCACTCTTAAATTGTTTAGTTAGCTATTTATCTATTACATGTAACTATGCAATATTCTTTCAATATTACTTAAATTTTAAGTATGTATTATTTTCGAACTGTACAAGGGGGTTGAGAGTTTCGAGTTAAAACCGACCCCCCCCCTCCCCCTACCAAACTATCGAAAAGCATTTTAATATTTTTCACATATATAAGGTTCATAGATAACATTTATAACCTATATCTATTAAATTGCAAAGAATTTTCACTAGTGAACCTTAAAGGGTTAAAGCACTCTTGTATAAAAAATAGTCAAATATGTTTTATTTAGAACAAATTCATGGCAGTTTCAAATTGCTATATCTACAAATAAATAAAAGGTAGCGTATAACCCAAACGACAGTCTGTTATTTTAGTATAGACAGTATTCTAGTATACATACTTCTAGTTTTAATACTAGAAATATTTACACTAGGATATTGAAGTAATTTATATATATAAAAAATAGAGTTTACTAATATTATTATTAAAAAAAGGATAGAGAATATTTTTCACTATATTTACTATTAATACATCACTTTACAGTAATATGCATCAATTTGTCGAAAATCATGTACAGATTATATAGAAGACAAAATATATGAAAACAATAAGTGTGTACATAATATATCAAAGACAATTTGTATACTTTGAAATCGTATGATTAATATTACGTGGAACACATGAAACAATAAAATATAAGCAAATAAATATATTGTTATTCTATACTAGTAACACTTGATATCATTTATTTATCAGATCCGATGATTTTATTTAAAATTCCTTTTTCTCGTGTTAAACACTTTTAGCGATCGCAAAAAATGCATTTTGCTTTAAGATAATTAATTTGATTTCATTGCAGAGTTAAAAATTATGAATGATTTTGCTCTTTTAAAGTAGAACCCGAGATCGATTTTCTTTTGTTTCTTCAATTTCCAAATAAATCCTCGAGTAGAAAAATGTAGTTAACGTTCTTGTATATATTGATAACGCCTTGCGCTCTTTAAAATCGAGTATTTTTTAATTTATAATCATTTATAAAATGTTTTAGTTATGAATTCGTAGAAGCGTTCAAAATGTTACCAATCTTATTATAGTTAGAAGTGTTATTTTTTTTTATCAGGTTGTTAAAACTGTAGATTAATGTAATAGACTATTATTATTGTTATTTTTTACATCTATATTAATAATTATGTTCAAAATTTAATGCAGTTACATTCTATAGTTAAAATTATTTAATCTTTATGAGTGCATAGTAAATGAACATGAGTAAGTAAACAACACTTGCATAAGGTAGAAAATTTATTAGAAAAATACAATTTTCTCCCATGGGATAATTTAATAGATTTATTTTTATTAAAGTATTATATCATTGTTTTGATTTATGGTTTACAGCTGTCATATTTTCATTTTAATACAAATAAGAAATCTGAATTGTTTTGTAGCATTTTTTATAAAACTGTAAAATAAACTATATTTTTGTAATTTTTTACACATAAATAATCTAATAACTTCCTAATCTACTAATAATTCTAATAACATTTTTTTAGTTTTGTAAAAAATTTCAAAGTTAAATTAGTTTATAAGCTTAGCTTGTCTTTGGAAACTTTTTTGATACTTTTATTCATCACTAGTAATATACATTATAGTTAATTTTACAAGTTACTCAACTATTTCATGCCATATTTAGTAATACAGAAGCAAACAGAATAATAAAATATTTCATATTATTAAGGTGACTATTTATGTTAAAATAAAAATATTATTTTCTTTCATTAGATGTTTACATAAATAAATAAATAATGAAACCATAATAATCATATTCAATTTTTGTAAGATCTAAATTTTTTTTAATCATTTGCGCGTTAAGGGACAGATAAAACAAATACAAAATTGACTTTATAAAGTGCTTGCGGAAAGGAATAGGGTCTTCCTGTAACATGAGAATGAAATTGGAATTTATAGCAAAAATATTAAAGCTCAATGATCTAACAGATTGAAATTTTAGGATGTAAAAGTCCTTTAAATTTGTCACACTTAATACATTGTAGTTGTGTAATACTGTGAATGCTGATAAATGAAAAACATGTTTTATATAAGATAGAAACCTATGAACCTCAATTTATAGTAATTCACATATGACGTTTATACTTTAAATATACTTCTATCCCGTAATTTTATACCTGTATGTTGTAATATTGCAATAGCGGCATTGTGACTTTAAAAAAGCAAAGCAAACTGTACGAAAATAATAGGAATAAAATGAAAGTAATTTGAGAAAAAAAAGTTAACATACTCTGTGAGATAAAACAATATTTTGCAGTGGATACTTAATAAACAATTAATTTTTCATAACAAAGTCAAAATCTAAATTCGGAAATTGAAATAAAATTTATATTTCAGTAAAACATGTATATAACTATGCCGTTAGAGTTGGAGATAAATATTGCTACAGACAGTTATCGTTATAAACATTTGCAACCCAAATGATTTGCGCATTCATTATTTATAAATGTAGTGTGCATATAATATCTTGGTTATATTTTAGAGATTTGATTTATTTTTCATTAAATAATTCAAATTGTAAATGTTTTTAACAAAAATGCTAAACTCCTGGCGATTTTGCAATTGAATTAATGAGGTAATTCAGTGTAACTAAAGAGAATGCCGTTTAACTATGTTATTACTAAGCTGCCAGTTTTTAACTGTTTTTAGTTTTAGGGAGTCTATTAGATCTTAAATTTAGCTGTCATTATTTGAAATTGTAAATAACTCTGCCTAACTTAATTTAAATGTTATAAAAGCACAATTTTTACTGTCTATAACCCATATAAATATTAATCTACCTACTAATATTATGTTACCATAACTGTCGCTAAACTCTTTTTCGTTGTTTAGTTGTAATCTACAAGTCTCTTGAATTTTACTACAGAGTAGACTACATTTTATTTAGTTTATCGTATATAGAAACTTGTAAAATAAATGTAACCTATATGCTGCGATTTAATACCCTTCGGGTTTTGTTTTTATGAGATGCGTTTGAAATGATCATCATTATAATTGTTTACATTATGCAATTTTTACTGTGACTACAAACTCGAAATAAATTCTACCAAATTTCCTTTATTTTACTACTATACTAATATTTACGATAAAATGTTTCAAATTTACCCATAATATGCAAAAATAGATTTCTAATATTTTATTTACTTTAATTTGTTACATAGCATCGCAGAAAACACATTCTGAATTGCACAAAATAGGTGATTTTATGTAAGCAAACTTTTGGTGTTTCTACAGTATACATATATATTTTTAAAGGATATAGTTGGTACTAATTCATAAAATTTAAACAGCTCGCATAGAATAATCAATGGTAATTGCAATATTTTGTCCCCAAGTTAGAAAAACTCTTAAAGCTAATTTTTTAAGATTTCGGTGATTTTGCTTTACAGAAATAATTTGTAAAAGCCTTTTTCTCATCCATAGATAAATGAATGAAGAGTAATTGATTGTTTACGTATTTATGTCATACATTATTTTTTAATTTTATTTCTGATAAACAGATCTTGGTGAAAGGTAAAATTTAGCACATTTTAAACGCTTAAAGTGATAAAATATAAATCTCTGGCAGTATTACAAACATTTATATGTATTTACTACATGTAGAACTACATGGTACTGATAGAAAAACAGTAAATGTTCATCATAATATCTACGTATTACTTAAATCTTTTTAACATCAATTATAAAACTACATGATCTGTATATATTTAAAGGGTATCCAAAAGTTTAAAAAGTACAAATTATAAGTTATTAAAACAAATTCAGATATACAAAAATTATTTTTTAACCTGCGTATTTATTTTGTTTCAGATATGTAATGTTTGTGTAATCTACATATAGTCCATGTTTGCCTAAGTCATTTTAAACCTGCGCTTGCACTAGCCGGAGATCGTGGATTCAAATCCTGCAGATGGCATGAATGTTCGTAGCCGTTGAAAATCGTCTTTGAGCACTATGTTATCATTATGTTAGCCATCACATACCAAAAATGTAGACCTAAGTGCTCCAAACAAAGCTTAAGAATGCATTGTCTAGTGACATGTTGCATTAAACTGCACTACAATTTAAAGAGGTG
>CM063503.1:91708682-91741182 GCA_032207245.1 Pardosa pseudoannulata | reverse complement strand
CAAGGTATTTTACGCATACTGTCATCGTTTTTTAACACATAAATATATCATAAAATTATTTAAATATTATAAATTATATTATAAAATTTTTCTTCTGTCACGAATTTAAATCTTAATAATAAATAAGAAAATAAAAGATTTGATGGATGAAATGAAAAATAAAGAATCGTTTATAGTTTTAATTGTTAATAAAAACGAGATAATATAGCCTAAAATAAATACTGACATACATATTTTTACCATTTAAAATAGAGGTAAGAAAATTCTAATCTTGTTTAACAATTGATCTACATTTAATAATACGTATCTCAATTTTTAGTAAATCAGTATGTTCTAATAATTAGGATCATATTATTGTAGTATATTTAATTTTTTTCGCATAAAAAATATTTTTTATCAATGGGCTAATATATAATTTGTGAAATTTCTTATGCTATTTGTTGTACTGTAAAAAACATATTTAAGCTATAATACATGTATATATATATATATATATATATATAGATGTATGTATGTATGTATATATATATATATATATATATATAGATGTATGTATGTATATATATATATATATATATATATATATATATTTACATTGGGAATATTTTAACAACACAAACATAATTTTATCGCTGTCTACAAAATATACTTTGTATAATTTTTGAAATACTACAATAAACTTCGCACACAACAAAAATGAAGGTTACACTTAGTTTTAAAAATTGCAGCTTTTCATATTATTATGCAATTGTCACGTTTCTCCTTATTCATTATCAACATGTCATTTTTTTTTTTCTGTTGTTATATTGGATCCGTTGAAAGCACTTGAGAATACAGGCATAATTGTACATGTGGGTAGCTGTTAGTTTCACATGAAGGAATTATTATTTTAAAGTTGATACATGTAGTTCTTTTTTTCAATTTTTGTGCTATTATTTTTAAAGCGAGAGTATGCAACAATTTTTGACTTCTACTTAAATATTTTCGTCTGCCCTTTATTATCACAGAATGCATTGATTTTTTGTATTTATGTATGTTAACTGTTTAAATAATGTTTTACATTAGATCAGAGAAATTGTCATTACATAGTTGAATATGGGTAGTTGCTAGATTCACATGCATGAATTATTCTTTTAAAATTGATGCCTGAGAAGTATTTTTTTGTACAATTATTGTTTAAGGCGAGAGTATGCAACAGTTATACTATTTCTACTGAAATATAGTTGTCTGTCGTTTATCATTATGGCGTACATTAAATTTTTTGTACTGTCGCATAGGAACTGCTTAAAGCATGTTTTACTTTAGAACAGAGTAATATCATAGTTGAATATGAGAAATTCCTTCGTGTGCATGAATAGATGGTTGTTTTAAATTTAACCTATAATTTAAGTATTTTTTTGCAATTATTTAAGATGTGAGTGTGCATCAACTACGTTATTTCTACTTTAATTCAGTTTTCTGTTTTAAAATCGAATTTTTTTTTTAAAGTCAGTTATAATAGTTTAAAATGTTCTTGTATATTTAAATTCATGCTATTAAAGTGTTACATTTTGCATAAAAAAATTAAAATAATTAAATATTTGAGATAAATTAAGCCATAGGGCCACATTTAAAGGGAGAAGATATGAAAGATCTTGACAAATAATAAGTGTCTTGAACGTTACAAACATTTTAGTTAACTTTTAATTTAGAATTTAAAAATCTTGCGCCCTTAGGCACTGAATTAAAACTAAAGGAATAACATTATATTATTTATATATTATTAAAACTTCCTTTAAAAACTTTATTATGATAATTCGGCATACAGACATAAGACATTTCCTGTAAATTAACTACTCAGTGAGAGGACAAAATTATTATCAAAAATGTTCAATATATATTTCAAATTAGTAATAAGGCAAAATTAGGAGAAAAAGATAAAATTTGAAACGTAAGAAAAATTATTCATTTAATCGATACAATAATATATATAAATATATATAATGTATATTTTAATATAGTAATAAGACAAAACTCGAAAAAAAAAACTAAAAAAGCGTGAGGAAATTTTAAAAAATTATCAAAAATGTTCAAAAAACTGATTCTATAATTTTTTAAAAACTTGATTTGTTTAGTTATAGTTCAATGTATACATTTTCAAAATATTTTTTTAGTAGTTTAATTTATTAAAATACTACAATTTTCGTTTGTAATTTTATTCTTTATATTTAAAAATCATGTAATAATTTACATGGTGGAATACTTATTTTTAAATATTACTGAAATATGTTCCCATGTTATCTAATTGTTACGGAAAGTAGACTGAAATATTCCCGGTGGTCTAATACTTGTTTTTTTTTTTTAATATGTCTCATTTTAATTCCAGAACAATTTTCGTTCGTAATTATATTATTTATATTTAAAAATAAATATAAAAGTTTACATGGAGGAGTACTTATTTTTAAATATTACTGAAATATGTTCCCATGTTATCTAATTGTTACGGAAAGTAGATTGGTGCCTGAAATTTATTTTCCAGAGAGATGAGCTCGATTTATTTTTACGAACATAAAATAGTTCCCGGATAAATACTTAAAGGTCTAATACTTGTTTTTTTTTTTTAATATGTCTCATTTTAATTCCAGAACAATTTTCGTTCGTAATTATATTATTTATATTTAAAAATAAATATAAAAGTTTACATGGAGGAGTACTTATAATTACTAAATGTTAGTGAAATATGTTCCCATGTTATCTAATTGTTACGGAAAGTAGACGGAAATATTCCCGGTGCCTGAAATTTATTTTCCAGAGAGAAAAAAAAAAATGAGCTCGATTTATTTTTACGAACATAAATAGTTGGTTTCTGATACCAAAATGAAAAAGAACGGATAAATACTTAAAGGTCTAATACTTGTTTTTTTTTTTTTTTTAATATGTCTCATTTTAATTCCAGCACAATTTTCGTTCATAATTATATTATTTATATTTAAAAAACAAATATAAAAGTTTACATGCAGGAGTACTTATAATTACTAAATGTTAGTGAAATATGTTCCCATGTTATCTAATTGTTACGGAAAGTAGACGGAAATATTCCCGGTGCCTGAAATTTATTTTCCAGAGAGAAAAAAAAATGAGCGCGATTTATTTTTACGAACATAAATAGTTGGTTTCTGATACCAAAATGAAAAAAACGGATAAATACTTAAAGGTCTAATACTTGTTTTTTTTTTAATATGTCTCATTTTATTTCCAGCACTATTTCCGTTCGTAATTATATTATTTATATTTAAAAACAAATATAAAAGTTTACATGGAGGAATACTTATAATTACTAAATGTTACTGAAATATTTTGCAGCGTTATCTAATTGTTACGGAGAGTAGAGTAAATTATTTCAGGTACCTGAAATTTATTTCCCAAGAAAAAAAATGAGCTCAATTCTTGTTTACAAACGCAAATGGTCGGTTTTTGATACCAAAATGAAAAACAATGGTTGAATGCTTAAATGATTTAAAGGTCAAGTACTAGTATTTTAATATGTTTCATTTTAATTCCAGGGATGAATTAATATTAACATGACACAAGGATTATCTTAAATTTCAATACAATTATTAGAAAAAAAATTATGATAAGAAAAACAACAGTATATCGGGAAAATGTTGAAAAAAAAGTTTCACTATAACAGAAAAAAGAAACATTTTTAAAATTTCTACGACAGTCAACAGATCTTACACAATTTATACACATGGATGTAACAAACATAAATTATTATTAAGTAGATAGATATTTAATAAAAGTTAAATCTTGTAAAATTTGTAGCTGTCAAACATTTTTACTTTAAAATAGAGATTCCTCAAATTATTTAGATTTAAAGAATGAAAAAGATATTTATTTTCATCTTGATATAAAAATTATATTTCCTATATGCATACTTCGAAATTTATTTTGCTTACAAGTTATTTTATTGTTTTCATTTAGTACATATAATCTTTTAGTTATACTACATGGTATGACACAACTAGAAATCCATTAGAATAACCTAGAAAGTTAAAGAGTTGCTATAAGACAGGAAAAATATTCATTCTAAAATTATCAGAATTTTTTATTTTATGGTGAATCATAAAAAAGGTTGTTATGAAAATATTAACTCTTATAAGGTACTATGTCCCTTAAATCCCATCTAATTACAGATATTTAAATAGAGTCACAACAATTAAATTCCATGGTTTTTATTTTATTATTTCATGCTATTATAGAAAAATAAGATTATAATAGTGTAGAGTTAGTAATTTATTCAGAAAAAATAATACGCATTATTAAAAAGAGAAAATACTATATACTACCAAATGTACAACTTTAAGTATGAAAATTAATTTAATTACAAACGGATGTTGTTTTTCTTATAGGAAATTTGGTAAATTTCGTACTGTTTCATTAAAACCTCTTTACATTTTTTTTTTTGAATTTTTTGTGAATTTATTACTATTATGCAATATTTGTATGGCAGTAAATCTGTTTTGAAGATAATTTGTGTATTTAAATATAGCATTTTTTTTCTACTAACGCTGTATTCTTTAAATATGGAAGAATAAATCTGGAATAAAATGTCTGAAATACAGGAATTTTTCCGACAATTTAAAATTACTGGTATATTACATCATCTGTAATACCGAAATTCAAGTCTCATAAAGTTATATCTTTTAAACGCAATTTTATGGTGTGATATAAACTTCGATATATCAAAGAATTTTTTTTAACTAGTTGAAAAACAGTATTTAATCTGAAAGTTTTGGTATAAAACTTTTAATGTGATATTTAATAAATAAAAAAATGTTATATACATTCCTTTCTGCATAAATGGTATTGCGGTTATTCCGCATTCTTAAAATAAGTAAGAATAAGTCCGGAATATAAAATATATGAAACATCAGAATTTTTTCCGGCAATTTAAAATTACTGTTGCGAGAAATCATATATAATACAGAGCTTCAAGGTTTACAAAAATAATATGATGAATTAAATAAAAAGATAAAATGCAGTATTTGATCGCTTCATATACGATTAATGATATCATTCCATAAATATAAAATATTATTTTAAAAATGTGCCTCAGATAACTTTCCCGCTGAGCTTTTTATACATATTTTTTTTTCTTAGAAAACTTTTTATTCATATCAATAAAAACGTATATAAAAGTATGAGTATTTTTTCCAATACTAGGTTACAAAAAAATAATAATTTTAATATTTACATGTTACTGAGGGAGAATTAATTATTTATCTTCTATAATTTTAAACGATGGTCAACCTATAGTTCTTAATTTCTGTGATAGTAATTTAGTAATATAAAATAATTCCCGTAATAATTTTTTAATAATTTCCCGACTCGGCCAGGTACTTAATAAAAAGGACATGCGCTTAGTATCCAGTTTATAATTGAAAAACGTACCTGATACTAGAGTATCCTATATTTTTTAATCCAGTGAGGTATAAGTCCGCAGTTTGAAATTTATTTAAAAAACAACAGCAAATCTATGTAAGTCCCATGTGTCACTATATGTTGGCAAACTGATGAGTGAACTCTATGAGGAAAATGTCAACGTGGGCATCCTAGCTCGTTAGCGCCGTTGGAAAGCTATTAAGGGCCAATAAAGACATAAAAATGGCCCCCTCTGACAGCTGCTTAAGGGGCGGCGTTTTGGCCCCATAGAGCAAATCAAAGGGGACCGGAACATATTCTTATCTCCGGACTTATACATTGATTCCAAGTCTTGGAAATTGTCACCCCTCTTTAAACTGTTAGTATGCCCATAAGGCGCGTTATGTGATAGGCTGACTACTGTTTGATGCGACAATGAAAGCTATGACAGGCAGATGTTGATGGCTCCCCTTTTGGAGCTTTTCGGTCTTAAAGTTTAGGCTATCAAAAGAAATCTGACAGTTTATGATCTTGTGTCGGCGCCTGGAACTGCATCGGGCGGAAGTGTGATTTAAATCGGACTATTCTCTCTCCAGGCTATGGTTCGAGTTATTGTTACTCCATGGTGAGTTCGCATTCTGTTTTTCTACTCGAAAAAAATATGTATTTCCTTTAGACGTTATTCAAGAAAGGATAATTTTCGTATAGTATTTGGAAAATATAATTAGTGTGAGGAATCCAAGTAAAACTAAGAAATTTTGTGTTGACCCTTAGATAATATCTAAGACATGTTATAGCTGGAGACGTATTTTTCGCACAGCTAAAATATACATTAAAAAATAATTTCTATAAATATTAAGATAACTATAATTAATAAGATAATATTAAGGTATAATTTTAAAGCTAATTTCAATAAATATTAATATAATTCAAGGTAAATTGGAAGATGTGTTATATCTGGAGACGTATTTTTCGCACAGCTAAAATATACATTAAAAAAATTTCTATAAATATTTAGATAATTATAATTATTAAGATAATATTAAGGTATAATTTTAAAGACAATTTCTATAAATATTAATATAATTCAAGGCAAATCGGAAACTTTTCGGTTTATTCTTAGTTAATAATTCTAGAAAAGCGCATTTGGAAATTTTTAAAAAGTTTGCGTCATACAAATGAATAAAATAACAATTCGCATATAAAGCACAAATTATTATTTTTTGTGTGTGGGGGGGTTGTCATAAATATTATTTTTTAATTGATTATTTTTGCATATAAGAAAAAGAAATAACAAATATGGAAATATGAAAGTAAAGCTAAATGTAGGAAAAATAATTTTTATAAATGATGCAAACAACGTGAACATTTCGATTAATTTGTAGTTAGTAATCCTAGAAAAGTGCAAGTCTCATATAAAACGAATGATTTTTTTTCTTAGCCGTAAACGTTGTTTATTACAGTTTGATTATTTTTTAAAAAATATAAGAAAAAGCAGTAACATATCTAATAAAATATTTAAAAAAAGACTAAACTATATAAAAATATAATTTTTATAGATAATGCAAAGTAAATTCGTTAATTTTTAGTAAATAATCTTAGCAAATCGGGAAATTTTAAAAGTTTTGAGTCATATAAGAGAATAAAATAATTCATTTATAAATGCACAATTTTCTAGAAAGCTGGTTTCCACAATAAAGTTAATTTCCTAGAAAATATAAGAAAAAATAACTATATAGGAAGAAGTAATATGTATAAAAAAATAAGCTAAACTCTATGAAAATATAATTTCTATAAATAATGAAAAGCAAATCGGAAAATCTTTGGCTTATTCTGAATGGAAAATTTTAAGAATTTTTGCGTCACATAGGAGAATAAAATAATAATTCACATATAATGTACATAGTTTTCGTTTTTATTGGGTGTGATAATGCTGTTTTCTACATTTTGATTATATTCTCAGAAAATCTAAAAAAAAAAAATAAATAAAATAAAATCTATTTATACGACAAAATAGTAAATAAGGAAAATATTTCAGTTTTCAAAGGACTGATGTAATTTTAATTTAATATTCATTGAAGAGTGTTTAATAGTAATTGATTTTAAAAAAAGTTTTATTTATATACATTTTTCTCGAATCGTTGTATGTGGAAGTTCCTGTTATTTTTATTCTGTTACTTTATATTTCTTCACCGCAAGTTTTTACATACGTGCAATACCAGTTCACACATAAGGTATATTTCATTTCGTAAATAAGTTTTTGTGCTATTTCATAGCTTCATATTTTTACTTCTATCTATTATGGCTTTTATATGACTTTTAAGCTGTAATCATAACTGTATTATATCAATTTGTGAATTTCTTTTAAAAATAATACATTGTATGATTTAATGATTTTTATTCTAACAATTTTTTACAATACATACTGATATATTGGATTTGTAATTAAACGGAAATTTAATTACAAAATTCAAAGGCAAAACTAACTAGTGCCGAAAAATTCTGAATTTTGTTAGTTAATACAAATTTCAGCAATTTTTTACTGTGTTGCAAGTGGAAGTTACAGGTATTCCTTTTAAGTAACATTTATATATCCATTCTGTAGAGCAGGGTAACAATTGACATTCTACATTTTATGAATGAAAATTTGTATATTAATATTTTGGAAAAGTTTAAAGCTCTGTATCAGTTTCCAAAGAATAAAATTTTCAGTACAAAATATTTAATAATATATAAAACCAAGATAATTTCTTTTAACACATGATAAATAATATGGAATTTTTATTCCTTAGACAGAAATATAACAGAATTAGAAAAATCCTTCTCTATAAATACAATACATACTGATTATAAATTGCTTGAATAATATTTATCAAAATGCTCAGTTGCAATGGTAAACAATGCCATCAGTGTATTTGTATGTTATCCCATAAAATAATCATATCTTCTTTGATCTTGTCAAGTCTTGTACCTAAAAATAAGACAATAATTATATTAATTGTTATGGTATAGAAATATATGCTGTATAAAAGTAAAAATTATGGACAAAATTTATGAAAATTGTTTTGAATGGAGTTTTACCAAAAATTCACATACATTTTAGCAGTAAAATGAATAATTTTTAGAAAAAGAAAATTAATTAAAATATATTTTAAACTCTACAGAAAACCCAAGTAATATACTTACGACTGAAATTTTCCTACATTTAAAACTGATCAAATATACTGTCACAACAATTTCTTTAATGGGAATTTTTTCAGCTATTACCCTGCAATTCTGAATAGTTCAGAGGAAATTTTCAAGTATCCCCGACAGAAAATTGCATGTAAAATAATTCTTAGTGGAAAAACAATGTTTAATACTTTATAAAATAACTTGGAAAACTATTAAATAATACCATAATTTAAATATTATATATTAATTTTCAATGTTAAGTGTAGTTTTAACTTTAATCGGCTCTAAAAGTGCATGAGATTTAAAAAAAAAAAATGGAGTTAAACAGTTCCCTTTATTTTATATACCTCTCATCATTAAATAAAAATAAATAAACTCTGCATATTATTTCGAGAGTATAATATAATTAACTGATTTTAATGGAAATTTGAGGTATTTATTTTCGTTAGTTTTAGAATTTTTTTGTTATTGAAAATTGAGAACCATTGCATAACGTGCGTTAAACATGTTATGCAACAGTTTATTCTCGATTTTCATTTCGACGTAAGGCACACCTTGTATGTTACGTCGTAACACCACTAAGGGAAAGAAAAACGAGTTGTATAACTCGTATATTGTGTTAGCATACCACTATGTCACATCATAAACTATTGATTGATAATTAATTGTCGAGGTCATTCCTCTCGAATAGAGCATAAATTTAACTAGTTTTTTTTATCCCTAACTTGTTAAGGATAATTAATTTTTGTGACACTTCTGAGTAGGCAGAGACAAAAATAAATGAAAATTTTTATAACCGATATTCAAGGGATTTTGTGCCAAACCCAAATAAAAAATACTTTGTTATTAATGCTATGCAAGCAGAATTTGTAGCATTTCTGTTTTTGTATTCCCCTTGCACGTTGTAAAATTAATGGACGAACTGCTGAGTGTATAATGGACCACAGCATGAAACGATAATTCATTGTTACGTTAAAATCGTGTCGAGCTATTGTAATGCGGATCATCAATAAATTTAGCTCTGTATAAATCTAGCTCAGTGTAAGATTTGAGCATTGTTAATTCATTCATGACATAACCTCGTAGGCGGCGGCCGGCCGTAACTTAACAAAAAATCCTTGTTTTTTAAACAAACAAGAGAAATTTTTCGAACCAGAAGTCCGGGGTCGGAAAACTTCTCGTTATCGATAAATAACTTCTTATTTTTATATTAAAAATATAACATTATGTTAGAGGAATGTAAGCCCTTCATCTTCGAGGCTAGAAATAATGCGAACGAAATTGAAGCTATAAATCGGTGGGAATATATTTGCGGAGAAGCGGGCTTCCCATGTGTCTCGGGGATGCCAAGGAATAATGGGCAGTGGTGGAAAGCTGGCGCTGCTCATTGCTTTAGACATGATAACGTACAGGTTGGGCTTGCGAAAAGAATGATAAAAAAGCCTTCATGCATCAAAACACACCCTCGGATTCCGAATAGGGATGGTGTGCAAACTGCGCTTATTGCACACCGTTGCGTTCCATTTTAAGAAGGAACAGATTCCTCTCCGTTATGGTCGTAAATTGGATTCTCGAAATGCGTTTGTGTTTCAAATCCAGAAAGAAGTTAACAAACAGGATTATATTAAAAAAGATTATGCCTAGTATAATACTGTTGGGGGCTAATTACTGTAACTGAATAATTTGTTTAGTTTTAGCAGGTAAATGTGAAAAGATTCCTCTCTACAATTATTCTAGAATACAGAACAGTATGCATTATTTTAGTATGTAGAATTGTGTACTGCATATAGTAATAGGTCGTAAATTTCATTTCTAGATGTGTTTGTGCATGATATCCAGAAAGAAATTAACAATTATGATTATATTAAATAATACTATTTTTAGTACAATATAACAACTATATATTGTTATGAAATAACTTGCTGAGTTTTAGGCGATAAATTTGAGCAGACTCTTATGCTAGTAAATTTCTGTAGTAAATTGAATTCTCCAAACATATTTGTGTTGCATACCCAGAAAGAAATTAACAGACTAGATTATATTAAATAATATTATGTTTAGTACAATGCTTTTGGAGGCTAAATATTATTGTTAAATAATGCACTTAATTTTTTAAAATTTGAACATATTATACATTTGTATGTGATATCCAGGAGAAAAAATTAACAAACTGGATAACATTAAATAACATATTTAGCACAAGAACTTTTGGTGTCTAAATATTATTATTGAATAATTGATTCAGTTTGGGGCTAAATTTGAACAGATTCCTAAACCGCTGTAAATTAGAACGCGTCTGTGTTCAAAACCAGAAAAAAAATTAACAAAATGGATTATATTAAATAATACTACGCTTTGTAGTAAATTCTTTTTGTGATAAAATTGTTGTCAAATTTTTAGTTCAATTTGAAAAGGAAAATTTGAACAGATTCCTAGATCTGAAATTGGTGTAAATCTAATTTCTTAAACGCATTTATGGTTTAATTCTAGAGAGAAACAAAAAACTGAGGCATGAAAATATTATCTTTGAGTATAAAACTTTTCGGAGCACAATATTGCTGCTAAATAATATTCAGACTACAAAAGTATTGTAATGTATTAAATATTTCTTTCAGCAATTATTGACAATATGAATGAAATATGAATATGAATTGAGTTACATGAGTCAATATGAATAAAACTTTTGAGAGCAAAATATTGTACTAAATAATATTTAACTAGAAAAATATTGTAATGTATCAAATATTTCTTTCAATAATTATAAAAAGTTTTAATTTCTCTAGCATGTTTTTAAAATCTCTGAAAACAATCTTCGAATTCTGAAAAAAGATAGCGTATTTCCCACTGCTGCTTTTCCGTTTTGAAAAATAAATTTGAACAGATTACTCTCCAATATTACCGGGAATTTTCGAAACGCATTTGTGTTTCAAATCTTGAAAAATTAAGAGCATTGAAATAGCATTCATTACCATTCAATATAATACTTTTGAAATATATATATTGTTATTGAATTATATTTACACAACAGAACTCTTTGTTTGAATAATATTTTGGACATCAAAAGCATTGTAATTTATCAAAAAAAAAAAAAAAAAGTGTAATGATCAAACATATGAAATTTCTCAATTTTTTTTCTAAAAATACTTGATTTCACGAAACGCAACCTTAGATTGTGAATAGATATGGTGTGGATGCTGTACTCATTCCAAACCGTTTTTATGAGTTTAGAGAGAAAAGATTCATCAGCTAAATTGCTGTAAATTGGATTCTCGAAATGCGTTTATGTTTCAATTCCAGAAAGATATAGGATAAAAACTGGATAATCAAAATAGTATTAACGTTCAGAATCACTATTTTATAATATTTACTCTACAAAAGTACTTTCGTTTTTTAATTATAAAGAAAAAAATGAGCCTGTTTTCAAACATACTTAATTTTACTAATCAGATTGAAGTGGTGTATATTGCAAGATGACCTTTCCGTTTTAAAAGGCAAATTTGAACAGAAATTCCTGTAAATCACGTTTCTATCTCAAATTCAGGAAGAAGTTAAATAAAAAAAATGAAAATAGTATTACCTTTCATCGTGGTAATTTTGAGAGCTAATTACTGACACATTACTTTAATACTTTAACAGTCATATTTTCAATTACTTTAACATTTAGTTTGTGTTTTAAATGGAATTGATACAAGACTGCAAAATCGATTCACTGTAAAACGCAATTCATTAAAATGATACTTTATAAAAAATATTTACCCTTGAAAAATTTATTAAAGTGACAGTAATAAAACTATTTTTATCTTAGATGGCTATCTTTTATGCACATATTACAATAAAACTGACAAAATCAAGTCATAATAATAAATAGTGATCATTTTTTGTGTTACTTTTATGTTTGAGAGAGTCGAGAGATAATTTACACTAAAAAATGTGTATTTAAAGCTTGTAATTTTATAACGGAAGATTTTAAACTCTTTTTAGCTAAATTATATATTATCACATTTTTGTAAAGCGGTTAACGGATTAATTAATAATTCATTTAAAACATTTTAAACATCTTTTTGTAATCTGGGTAACTGTAGATATTAGAGTATTTAATTTAGTGATTCCAAATTCCACGGTATCTTATATATTTCTTTATTATATTTTTAAGTGTTTAATATTAATTTGTTTCTAATATGTTTATCTAACGTGGAAAGTACTTGGAAAGTATTTTAAATAATATTAAAAGTTTGTGATGAATGTTTAAAATATTTTCCCGGTTTAAACATTGGTTAACTTCGAACACTAAAGTGTTTAATATTAACTTGTTTCTAATATGTTTATCTAACTGGGAAAGTACTTGGAAATTATTTTAAACACTGTTAAAAGTTTGTGATGAATGTTTAAAATATTTTCACGGTTTAAACATTGGTTAACTTCGAGCACTAAAGTGTTTAATATTAATTTGTTTCTAATATGTTTATCTAGAGGGGAAAGTACTTGGAAATTATTTTAAATACTGTTAAAAGTTTGTGATGAATGTTTAAAATATTTTCAAGGTTTAAACATTGGTTAACTTCGATATATAGATACAGCTGCAATTACAATACTTCTTTTAATACTTCTTTTAACATTTTACATTTTAGTAATTTTTGACATTTTAGTAACATTATTTTCATTTAAAATCTAACTAAAATTTTTTCGAGAAATAAATACATGGGTTAAGAATATTAAGTAATAAATTCTTAGCAGCTTATAATATAAATTTGAAAATGTACGTTCAATAATGTGACTATATATCTTTAGAGTGAGCATTATAGTTCAAGTTAGGAATATTTCATATTAATACGATCCCTAATTCCGTAAAGAATACCCTATCACGTGGTCATATCAGCGAAGCCTAGGAAAGATTTGTTGTAGCGTTCATTCAAGAAGTTGGCGTTTCTCCCACAGCGATTCGCTACAAATTTATAACATTTCTCCCATGAAAGAAAAAGTATAGCTGCAATCAGTTCCTTGTCAGTAAAATAGATTTCATTCAAGGTATTCGAATAAGGCAGAGCATAGTTTTCTTGAGACCCATTTGTTAAAACGCACGTATCTTATCTAAGCCCGACAACCTAACGTGGATTTGCCTCGTTGCAGACACCTCAGGAACCATGAAACATTTTTATACGTTTTAACGTATCTCTCATCCTGGGAAGGGCAACATGCTGTGAAAATCTTTTGCTTTTTGGAGAGTGCGTTTGACATGCAGCGGGGCTCGCATGGAGATAAAATATTGCTATGAGAAATTCTTCACTTAGTCACCAACATACATGTCGCAGGATCTTCAATCTTGATTAATTCGTGTTTTTGTCTAGCTCCTGGGTAAGAATGTGCTTTTAAAAATTTGGTGGAATTGGTAGAAAGGAAGCAATACTTATGCGTCCCCGGGCTTATTTAGATGGCCGACAAATTGCTATCTGTTGTTTTTTACGGCTTTCGATTAAGTCAGAAATTAAACGAGTTCAGTAGAGTGGGTAAATGGAAGATAAGAGCGTTCAATGAATAACCTCAAACAAAGCTATAATTCCTCCTAATCTCTACCTGAGTAGGAAATGAATCATGTTTAGATTTGTCTCGACAATCGTTTGCATATCTCAACTGACAGGCAAGGGATTATATTTATTGCGGAACGTTTAAATAAAAGGTATTTCTAACAATACAATAGTATTTTATTCTGCGTTGTAAAAACACTTAGAATTTGTCATTTGAATGATTTTTTTTTTTTTTAATTAGTCAATAAACCAATTTACAACTAATGGTAAAGTACTTTTAATATATTCACAATTTAAAAAGAAAGTTTTACTGTTATTTGTGTCAGTAATCTCTTAACCTGGTTTTCATAAATATTGGCATGTTTTCAGTTTTCCGGTTATGAATAACTTCAAATAATAAGAAAAATGTCCGAAAGATTTTTATTTTAATATAAATTAAGTAATGGTTACATTTATCATTACTTTACATTAATTTTCCTTTCAATACACATAACATGTACCTTTGAGCAGATATATTAAATTTCTACGGAGCATAATCATTCTATAGATAGGCCTGTTTTTAATTTTATTACTGAGATGTTTAGAGGCGCGCTTTTAATATTATTGAAATCATAGTTCCAGATTAGACTAGAGTATTGAAATCTTTGCAACAAATAAATGAATGTAATTTTATATACTTAAATAAATTTTATGATACTCAATTCACAGATTGAGAATAAAATACAATTAACCGAAATATATTTGACATGCAACTTTAAGAAAATACATTAAAGTGTTATAATACATAAACACAATCTATCTATATCTGTCTGTATATATTGTTTTCTTATTGATAACATGTTTAGGCGAACATTTTTAATATTGTTAACAATGTAGTAACTTAAAAGAATGGATATATAAAAGTCTTTCTACTAACAGAAGAAGATAATTTTATATACGCAGAACAAATTTTATAATACTCAACATATAAAAATAAATAAAATAAAATTAACCAATATAAAGAGTCGAAACATAATTATCCTTTACCCTTCACACCGGTTCTTCACCTTTTACATCAGTTGCAGTTATTTCCTCTTCTCTACTTCTTCAAATAAATTTCTAACATCTTTAAAAGATTCTTGAATTTGATTCCGTCAACTAAAATGAAGAAAAAAATTAGTTTCATATGGCTATCAACAGAGGAAATCGCTTATTTGTTTCATATTTTATTCAGATCTATCAATATCATTTGCAGTGCAAATATTGTAAAACAAAGGTAAATTCAAAGAGAGTGGCATAGTATAATTATAAATTTTTTTATGATATTCAATATGAAGAAGAAAAACGAAGGATAGGATAAAAGTAACCGAAACACAGTCCACATATAATACTTCGCCCTTCATCTTCTATATAAGTTGCAGTAATTTTCTCTTCTCTACTTTTTGAAATAAATTTCTAACGTCTTAAAAAGGTACTGATTTTGATTCCGTCAACTAGAATGAAGGAAAAAATTAGTTTCATACGCTATCAACAGAGGAAATCGCTTATTTGTTTCATATTTTATTCACATCTATCATTTGCAGTGCAAATATTGTAAAACAAAGGTAAATTCAAAGAGAGTGGCATAGTTTAATTATAAAATTTTATGATATTCAATATGAAGAAAAAAAACGGGGAATAGGATAAAATTAACCTATATACAGTCCAGATATAATCCTTCATCTTCTACATCAGTTGCAGTAATTTCTTCTTCTCTACTTCTTAAAATAAATTTCTGATGTCTTTTAAAGGTTCTTGATTTTGATTTCATCAACTAAAATGAAGAAACAAAATTAGTTTTATATGGCTATCAACAGAGGAAATCGCTTATTTGTTTCATATTTTATTCAGATCTATCAATATCATTTACGGTTTTTACGGTATTCAATATGAAGAAAAAAAACAAAGGATAGGATAAAATTAACCGAAACACAGTCGATATCATAATCCTTCACCTTTCACATTCTACATCAGTTGTTGCATGTTTCCCTTGTTTTCTTTTAGGATATGCTTTTAACATCTTCATTGTTCATACAGGGGTTGATTCTGAATATCCCTTCTATATTAAAAAAAGATAATTTAATTTCATATCTCACAAAATAGAGAAAATTACTTATGTGTTGTAATTTTAATTGATATATATCAGTATGATTTTCAGTATTGATATTATAAAACGAAAGTAAATTCATAAAAGGTAGTTTTGTATAATTGTATAATTATAATAAATTTTGTAGTATTTTAAGTGAAAAAGCAAAGAGTAAACTAAAATTAACAGAAATATAGATAATTTTGAGACATTGATAACCTTCACACTTTGCACTCAAGTTCTTCATATTCTACAGCAGTTGAAAAATTCTCTTGTCTGAATTTTATATATGTTTCTAGCGTTTAAAAGTTCAGAAGAAAATTGACTCTAATTACGTCACCTGTAATGAAAAAAATAACAATAACAAAAATAATAACAAAGGTTATCCCTTATTTGTTTCCGTTTTTTATTCAAATATATTACTATCATTTGCAGTACGGGCAATATAAAACAAAAATAAATGCTAGTTTTGCTAAATATTAATAAAATGTTATAGATACATATACCCACAGTAAAAACAATGTACAACTGTAAATCAGTCTGAAACGATATCTTCTTCTTAATGATTATTTATGTTTTCTTTATTTATACTCAATGTAAAATAAACTTGCGGAAAATAGCACATTTTTGTTTATTTTTTGGTGATTGTATTATTAATAGTTAAACTTTTAAGTATTTAAGTAAAGTTAAATTACACCTCTAAATCCATCAATAAACACTTAATGAGTATATAAAAAAGTTCTCTCTAACGATAAATTATCTATGATAATCTTTTTCTAGATTCCTGCAGTATTGATAAAGACGAGTTGCACTGTATGTATTTCTTTGTATTCTATGGTAATATTTACTTATGTCTCTGTGGTAAAACAAAAATAAAGAATGGAAATCCTTTTTAAAAAAATCTATTCCTCTGGATTTTTTCCATTTAAGTCACACATCATTCGCATAAACGTATTAAAATATTTCTTTCTTTTTTTGGGATCGGATAGACAGCACTCGATTATTTCATAGTTCTCGTTTTCAAATTATCTAAATGTTGCAGATTTGAATTAAACATTTCTATACAAAAAATAAATAAAATGAAGTTTAAAAAAGTACATAATTTATTAGCATAATAAATATTTTAATTAATATTTTAAGCTCAGTCTACTTTATAAGAGCTATTTTGGATTAAATATGGAAACTAGGACGAAAATTAGGTGCAAAACCGCTGTCTGCGTTTTTTCTTTTAGTCTTTGTGCCTAAATTACGTTACTTTGCATTTGATATCATAATTAATATTTTTACTTAAGATTAATGTTACTCACAAGCATAGAGCCCAACGTATCAACCTTTTACTCACACATTTCCCTAAAAACATGATGTACTAATTTTTATGTATAAAACCTTAAATATTAACTTGCTTTATTAAGATTGTATTTTTACTTTACTGTTAAAAAAATCAAAGTTAAAATTGTAATATTGTTATTATGTAATTGTATAGAATTATCTCGGATAAAAAAGTTTGGGAACCACTTCTCTATGTAGATGCGTACTTATATAAAGTGAACATTTTACCACAGAATATAAATAAAAGTTTCTTATATTGGTTAGTACAAATTGAGATCATTTGTACGGGCTGTTGATCTCCTGTAGTCAACCTTTATCTGACACATTTCTCTAATAATGACTGAAAAATAATATTTTTTTATAATTTAAAACATGATGTACTAATTTTTATGTATAAAACCTTAAATATTAACTTGCTTTATTAAGATTGTATTTTTACTTTACTGTTAAAAAAATCAAAGTTAAAATTGTAATATTGTTATTATGTAATTGTATAGAATTATCTCGGATAAAAAAGTTTGGGAACCACTTCTCTATGTAGATGCGTACTTATATAAAGTGAATATTTTACCACAGAAATATAAATAAAAGTTTCTTATATTGGTTAGCACAAATTGAGATCATTTGTACGGGTTGTTGATCTCCTGTAGTCAACCTTTATCTGACACATTTCAATAATAATGACTAAAAATAATATTTTTTTTTTATAATTTAAAACACGATGTAATAATTTCTGTGTATAAAACATTAAATATTAACTTGTTTTATTAAGATTTTACTTTTAATTTACTGTTAAAAAAATCAAATATGAAATTGTAATATTGTTATTATGTAATTGTATAGAATTATCTAGGATAAAAAAGTTTGGGAACCACTTCTCTATGTAGATGCGTACGTTTATAAAGTGAACATTTTACCACAGAAATATAAATAAAACTTTCTTATATGGGTTAGCAGAAGTTGAGATCATTTGTACGGCTGTTGATCTCCTGTAGTTAGTGATTTTGAAATGCCAAAATCTTTTCGGTTTCTAAGCTATTATTGAAGTCTTTAGTGCAAATTGAACAATAACCAACGGCTTTCGAATTGAGCACCGCAATTTTCAGATTCCGTGAAGCTTTGTAGAGGCGACGACTGGCATTTCATAGCGCGCTATCCAATCACGGGGCAGATACCAAACGTGCCCGAAGTGACCATTTATCTTTGACTTGTGAAAGACATTAACGGCCTGAGAAATATAGCTAGAGGTGATGAAGGAACCATTTTGAGTGATCATGCCTAATATGCTTAATTGAAAGAAAAATAAATATGATGATTGTGAGATTAGGACATTTATCACTTCTAAGTGGATAGCGATTTGTGTTGCTTTGCGATTTATGGCGTGTAGGGAAAAAGGAGAAATGTGTTGTGATTAGGACTGTAGAAGTCGTCCGTTTTGTATGAGTAAAAGATTAGCTAAATACAGTAAAATTTGTTTAAAACGGTACTGTAGTAACCTAGAAAAATATTATAAACAGGTAATCCTATAAGACAGTTTGAACTTTTGAGCATTCAATGTTTATGCACATAGTGTATACACATACACACACGCAAATATATATATTGTATTGTGTGATTTTATCTAGTGTGATTTTATTTAAATATCAGAAATTCACAGAGTAAATAAAGAGTTTTGTGATTGCAAAGGTAATATCGTTATAAGCAGTTACATGTAGTATATATGTAGTAACTTAGAAAAATATTGTAGACAGGTAATCGTAAAAGACAATTTACGCTTTTGCGCATTTAATGTTTATGCCCATAGTACACATAAACATCAGGAATGTAAAGTAAATATAGAATTTTGTGGTTGCAAAGGTAATATCATTATAAGCAGTTACATGTAGTTATATATGTTGTAACCTAGAAAAACATTATAGACAGGTAATCTTAAAAGACAGTTTAAACATTTCCGCATCCAATGTTTATGTACTTAGTGTACACAGATATATATATATATATATATATATATATATATATATATATATATATATATATATATATATATGTTTGAAATGCAGTGTGATTTTATTTAAATATCAGGAATGTACAGAGTAAGTAAAGAATTTTGTGGTTGCTAAGATAATATCATTATAAGCAGTTACTTGTAGTATATATGTTTTTAGCTAGAAAAACATTTTACATTTTAAACATTTAAAAAAGACAGTTTAAACACTTCCGTATCCAATGTTTATGCTAATAGTGTACACATACACACACACACGCATATATATATATATATATATATATATATATATATATATATATATATATATATATATATATATAATATGTGAGTGTGTGTTGAATTGTGTTAGAAATCTAGTGTGATTTTAATTAAATATCAGAAATGCTCTGAGTAAATAAAGAATTTTGTGGTTCCAAAGATAATAGTGTTATAAGCAGTTATATAGATAGTATAATTATAAAAGATTATACTGTACGCAGTGTTAAAACAAATTAAACAAATTAAGTATTTGAAATTCTTTTCTATAAAGAAAAGAGTTTCGAATATATAATTTGTTTAAGAAACATTGCAAAAAGTGATGAAGACCATTTTAAGTGATAATGTCTAATATGATAAGTTGAAAGTTTAATAAATGTGATTACTGGGAGACTAGGAGATTTATTACTTTTAACTGAATAGTGCAGTTTTGTGATTTATATAGTGTAAGAAAAAAGATGTGTGTTTTCGATTAGAAATGTATAGAGAAGTTAATTATTCTGATTGAATTTTACATTAGCTATTTTCACAGCGTGTTATAAAAAAATTGTGAGATACGTAATGTTGAGAAAAATAACTAGAAGTGGCAAAGAAGCAATTTTTAGTGATAGTGTCTAAAATCCAAAGTAAAATAAGTGTAATGATTGTGCAATTAGAGCAATTGTCATATTTTAGGGAAGTGCAATTTGTAATGTTTAAGGACAAAGGAAGTGCATGTATGTGTATTTTTGATTAGAAGTGAAGAAATCGCGTTTGAATTTAGGATTGACTAAATACACATTGTTTTATAGAAAATTTTGGGACAAGAAATATATTTGAAAAATAAACTAGAAGTGATGAAGGAAATATTTTGAAGAATTATGTTTGACATGCTTAATTGAAAGTAAAATAAATAATGATTGTGACAAGAGGATATTTATCATTTCCATGTGGATGGCTGGTAAATTCACAGAGTTTTTTTTTTCTTTTATAGAAAAAGGTGATGAAAGTTTTTTTTTAATTTTAATTTTAATTTATTTTATGTTTTTGTGTGTGATTGGATTATATAGGAAAGTTACTGCTTTCCTGGAATGTCGCATTATCTATACACACAGTGTTTAGAGAAATAGTTTGGAGAAGGTAATGATTAACTTATCCTTTTCTTATTTATTTATGTAAATTTGCATTCAAAAGAAATACTTAATAGACTGAGAAAAAAAATTATTTTGTTGAATCGCAGAATGCTTTTAGCTCTAGAAAGTATGCAGGAAACGGGAGACATAAAGAAAGGGTGGTTAATAATAAATATGACAGTTTGTTTTCACCTATGAAAGTAGAATTTTGTCCGATTTTATATTATGTATATATATATATATATATATATATATATATATATATATATATAATATATATAAATATATATATATTATTAAATATATAAATATATTTATATATTAATATATATATTATGTATATATATATATATATATATATATATATATATATATATATAGAATAACAAAATTCTATTAAAATAAAATTCTAACTTAAATGTTTGGCAGTTTTTCTGAAATTAGTGACATTGTTGCCACAGTGTCAAATTGTCAAATTCCTGAAGAACGTTGGGCTGCCATTTTGGTTTCAAAGTTAGAATTAGTCTCGGAGTTAGTTTTTTCGTTTCGGAACGGCAGACTTGAGAACAATGATTTTCAATGGAAAATAGAAAAAATATTAATTTACGATTTTACTTTAATAGAATTTTATTATTTCATACATACATATATATATGTTATATATATATATATGTATGTATATATATATACATATATATATACATATATACATATGTATATACATATATATATATATGTATATATATATATATATATATATATATACATATATATACATATATATATATATACATATATATATACATATATACATATGTATATACATATATATATATATGTATATATATGTATATGTATATATATATATATATATATATATATATATATATACGTATACATATGTACATATATAGAATATGTTAATAAGGGTACGTTTTGACATAGCAAAGCTATCAACAAATGATCTCTCTCGGATGTATAACGACGAAACGAAATAATGAAAAAAAATTATAGCAGGAAAACTAAAGGAATGGATTAAAAACCTGGATTACTGTTCGAGATATTCCTTGCAAAGTTTTATCCCTTCAAATTCTACTGCCAAATGGCTTTTTCAACAGTTCTTAACTACGCCAAAGAACGCGTTTACGAAGCAGGAATGAACCCATTCCTCATCGTATATTCCATGTAATTTTTCGCCGTTAACGTCGGGTCGCCTAACTCCAGTGTCTTAGCCGCATCAGCGGTTGTGGCTATTAGGACATCCAGCCAGGTCATTCCGGACCCCCTTTCCCAGCACTTCGTAAAGGCGCGCTACGATGCTCTATTATAGCCCTGGAAGATTCACCGCGCATCGTGTTATGAACGAGCAATACGTGGGGCTGTACCGTAGAGTTGGTGGACAATTTTCAGCTTCCATTTTCCGTGGACGTGATTTGACCCGAACTTTAGGGGAGCTCCGAGATTTTTCGGTTTTATGTTTTGTTTCTGGAGATTTATTCATTTTTTTATGTTTTGCTTTGGCGTTCCATTAATTACAACAAAAATACGCGGAATACAAGACAGAATATGACAGAATTGATTCAAAGCGTAACAAAAATGAGTTATTAATGGTTAGTTGGTATTCAAATGTTTTATTTTTTGTTTCTAAAGATTTATTTACATTTATGATTTGCTTCGGTGCTTCATTAATTGCAATAAAAATACTGGGAACAGAAGAAAACATGCATAATACAAAGTAGGATTCAACAGAATTGGTACAAAATGCAACAAAACAATGGTTTTTGGACAACAAAACAATTTTTAATGGTAAAACTTAATTGCCTGACATGTCAACATGTACATGTTGAAAGATCAACTGATTCAATTTAGAATTAATTCCTCTTCCCGTTGAAGAATACAATGATTTTTCATGTGAGAACAAAACACTTTCAATTCTTAATCAGCTGGAAAACCTAAAACATTAAGGCCATTTTACAAGCAGCCTGAACATGCATAAATCGGATGAAAATTCTTCGGTGTAACACAAAAAAATCCGCATATTTTTCACCCAAGAAAGGAATGACAAACTGAGTCCATTGTTTTTGTAACACGTGCATGTTGTGATCAAATAATGGTTTAGTGTTTTACGTTTTGTATACGAATTATTTTGTGTGTGCGTTTTACGTATCGTTACCCATTAAGACAGGATGTGACAAAATTAATTCAAAAGTCATAAAAAAATTGTTCTTAATAATTAGTGGTGGTAGAACTTAATGATTTATGTTTAAAGTCTGAAGACTTTTATGCTTTACTTTGGCATTTCAGTAAATACGCGCAAGATAAAATTATGATAGAACTGGTTTAAAATGTAGCAAAACATTGTCATTAATGATAGTTGGGGTAAAATTTAACTTTTATGCTTTTTTTAGGAAGATTTATTTATGTTTCCTGTTTTTCTTTGGTGTCCACCAATTTCAATAAAGTACTCGGATCAAAAAATAGGATATGGCATAATATTAACTGCAACAATTAATGGTTAGTTGGTGGCAGAGCATAATGAGGATATTTGTGTTCACTAAAACCATTAAAACTTTTGTTATTAAATGAACATAAACATTTTTAAAAAACCCTCTATTTTCCTTTTTTGTGCTCGAAATTTAAAATATCGATTTTTTATTAAGAATCCTGATGAGCTGTTTAAAATTTTCCTACTATCAATATATATATATATATATATATATATATATATATATATATATATATATATATATATATATATATATATATATATATATATATAAGTTTATATAGTTAAACTAAACAGATTTAAAAATAAATTTCTGAGACTAATTTATTATTTCAAAATTGTAAGTTTACATGCGTCATGTAAGAAATTATAATTTGTTGTTCGATACAATTTTAAATTCATTTATATTTATTTTATGTCATAATATAAATTTCTAACAAAAAAAATTGCATTGATGGTTACTTGGCAGGAAATAATGAAGTTTTTACTATTATTATTTCAGTTATGCCTTTGCCCTCCCTTGTAGCTTAAAATAGATTAGCAGAAAATGTAAATAAGTTCAATAGAGTTTTTATTTAGGATATTTTCTTCCGTTATATCTCTGCTATTTTGTTGTTAATACAGCTGAAGTTATTAATACAGTAGTCAGTTTATAATGATATGATTCCACCGTTTCCATATTTGAAAGGAAAGAAAGGTATAAAAAATATTAAAGAGAATTTATTTTTTTTAAAAAAATTCGTTTTTAGTAGGGTATGAATTAACAGCATTTCATCATTTTGGGGAAATTAAATTATTTTAGAGGTAGTGTGTTTTAGTTTGATTTGGAGTGGTACGGCCTACTATTTTTGTACACGAGGGTTAATGAAACCGGAACCTACAGCATAAATCCGATTTCTAACGGCTACTAAAATCCACGTTAAAAGCGGAATTCAAACCTATATAATCCGTTACCGATGAGTAGCGGATGAATACTTCCAGGAGGTAGGGATTGTACACTAATACAATTCTACGATTAGAATTTTGTGCACTAAAGGTCGTTTAGATATTCATTTGAGAGGATAACTTATTTGATTAACTCTTAAAAATTTTTTATTAAAATATTTTAAAATAAGCTTTGTATTTACCAGCATTTTCTACTCAATTATGCTTTTTGCAAAGATAAGCAGATTCGCTGGGGATGTGGAAATGTTTTTTGAATGATAAAACAGCAAATAGACATAGAAACATACAAGTGTAATTATTAAATTTTAAAAGAATATTTAAATTTATATTAACCAGTTAAATTTAAAAATATACTTGGATCATATGGTTCAGTAATATCTTCTATATTTTTAATCTTCATCCATTAGTTTCATCTTTTTTCGGCTCATCGATGTTTGAGTAGGTAGAGTGTTGCCGATCGCTACCGATGGTTTCACAGCCGGTAAAGATACTGCTAGTCGTTCTAAATCGGCTTCTGGTATTTCATCATATTTCCGAAAAGTTGGTAGTAGAGCTCCAAACAAAACAATCTTTTTGTTTCTCTATTAAAGAAAACAATTTATGTAAAATGTAGCAATAAATTAAGCTAAAGTAGATAATAAATTAGTACACAAATAACTCAAAGAAGTAATGAACAGTTTAAGAAGTAAACAATGGAATCAAAATGGAAAATATATATGTAGAAATATTATTTTTACCACTGTAGCTACTGATAACAATAAAAGTGTGTGCCTGTTTTAGCTGTTGTACGTCAATTATAAAATTGGTTATTTAATATACGCTTCATTTCAATTATTGTGAATTTTGGAAAGTAAAAATCACATTGTTATCTGTAGATTGTTTGCTTTCACAATAATAGTAATGTTAAAATGATGTATCAATCTTTAATCATTATAAGACTTTTCTAATAGATTTTTATTGAAAAAGTTTCACTATCACCTGCTTTTTAAATAAATATTTTTTAATTTATTAGAAGAAATTGAGGAAAAGAATACACGTTAATCTGGTATATTGGCATAATTCATGTATACAAAATGCCGTTTTAGTGTATGCAATCGAGAATAGGCTGATTTTTTTTTCTTTCGTATATTGTATTATAATCTTACAGTGGTATGTATTTTATGTACATATACAGCACTGTGTAAATGTAGCATGATTTGTTATCTGCGAATAATTCAGTAAAATTATAATTGAGAAAAATCACTGGTTAATCCTAACCTGTACTTTCTGGTTCTTTAGCCAGGTTATTTTCTAGCCCCTTATGTAGAGACGAACTTTGGGCAGGGAGAAAGGGTTATCTCCTATTTTCTATAATTTGATCATACTTGCTGTATTTGCTTATAATATTTCGTTCATGAGTGTAAAAGAAATGTTTTTGTGCTATAGTCTTTTACAAATATATTAGAATTTTTAGGTGTTTTAAAACTATAAAGAATGTGATAAAGAATAAAAGACACTTTTAGATGCGTATAGGTTTTAGATAACATCTATATTAACTTCTTCCTTTTAATCAACAATATTTCAAGCTATTTCTGGTTATTTTATTGGTTGATTAGTTGGAGTTTATTGACATTAGACCTTGAGGCTCATATTGTGCTAAACTTATGGTAAAATAGCAATGTAATGTAATCAATAAAAACGTATAAAAACAACAAGAATACAAAAATAAATGTGAGACATTAACAGGTAATACTACTTGGGCACTCTTTAACATTGACAATACCACACAGAATGTTAGAAAATTAATGATGTTTCACCACAAAAATTGCTCATATAATATTTTTATTAATTAATGATGCATTATTTAAATTGATATGTGTAAAATAGGAGTATCACATATTTTTTTACATTTCATAATATCAACTGCTTGATTTGGGGTATTTTTTTATCACAATTAACCTCTTAGCTTTAAAATCTCAAGATTTTAGTAATGTAAAGAAGAAAAAGAAAAAAAAAAGGAAAATGTTTGTTGTTCTTTACATATTTGGTTTAGTTTGGTACATTCTACATTTTTTGCTACACGGGGGCTAATAAGACTGGACCCTACTTCTTAAAGCCGATTCCGAACGTCTACGGATATCCATGCGAGTAGCGAGATTCGAACCCGTAGACTACAGTATAGAATTAAAGGCTCTATTATTTAGCTATCGTCCGGCGTTGTTGAAGGAAACGCTGGCCTTCAAATATCCACTATAATCAATGTATCGTTTTTCTGAATGAACATCAGTTCAAGTCATTTGTCAAAATGCTTTCGAAATATCACGTCACTGGTAGTAAGATGAATAATGTTTGCTAGTAAAATTAGTTTAAAATGATTTTATTTAATTTATGAGGTACTATATATAGTAATAGAGTTGAAAGTAGATGTCTGACACTTTGAATATTTCTGACTATCATTGTATTCTTAGTCTTTTGCAAATCCAATTGATCCCATCGTTTATTTAAAATTACTAAAGCTCCCCAACAGCACAAAGCCGAAGCGGCTAAAGTTATATTGTTCTGGAATGATACTCGCATTTGCAATTGTAGACGAAATCTATCTAAAATAAATGACTAATGATTTACCACCAAAATAGTTGTAAAGGATTTAATGAGGTTTGATGAGGTATTATTAATATAAATTTGTATTAAAAGAAAGAATGTTTTCTATTTTCACCATTTCCAACTATCACTGTGGGATTTGGAGGTGTTTCCTGATCCCAATTACCCTCGGCTCGTTAAAGCTCTCCCAGAGCTGAAAGCAGAAGCGGCGACACTTTTATCGCACCGGAATGATCATAGGGTGTTCAATTGGCTGGCAGCTGTAGACAAAATCCATAAATTAGAGGGAGAAGCAGGAATTTA
Organism: Pardosa pseudoannulata; assembly: GCA_032207245.1. Lineage (NCBI taxonomy): Eukaryota > Metazoa > Arthropoda > Arachnida > Araneae > Lycosidae > Pardosa > Pardosa pseudoannulata. Next base: position 91,713,941 of record CM063503.1, on the reverse strand, counting down.
TGTCTCTTAACGAGTACTGAGATGCGAGAGGAAAGGGAACGTCTGTTTTCATGTCTTCCCGGAATATGACACTTAGTGTAAATCCTGTCCTCACGTGATACAAGTCTTTCGTTTTTCTGCCTTTCTCCAAACTCCGTTAGCTCCTTCTTTTCATCTCCTCTAAAAGAGTAACATCTGCTCTGGATGTCTCCCACAGGAATCCCTCCTCTCTGTTGACATCTCCCTTCTCAATGGATGCTTGTTGCCAGTCTTACGTGAGAATTCGGTTAGACCTTTTTACTTTGTTTTACTTTACATGTTTCAGTTTGCTCTTTTCAGATATAATGTTCCCAGTATGCAACTTCATTTTATCTGATTTGGTATAGAAACTATTTCAATCATTCTAATTTTTTCCTTAATATTTTTATTACTTTTTACAATTTCCAAGTTAGTATGGCATTAAAAATTCTGTTGGTTACAATTTCTCTCCCACCAGAACCTTATATGTGGCTTCTAATTTCAGAAATATAAAATTTTTATCTGCAGTGATACCTCTCGTGCATCTAAGACTCCCAAAACTCGTGTTCCAATTTGAATTAGTTCTTGATAACCGTTGGTAACAAAAGATGAAAAAGTTGATGGCTTAGATTTGTTGGAGAAATGAATACAGAAACGAAATATTTTATTTGGGTTTGATTTCTACCCCTTTACTACTAATAAATTTTTATAATACTGTTCCTAATAATTTTCATAGAAGTATAAAATCCCCATATAAACACACTGCCTTTTGTTTAATTCGACGACCTTCCAGTTATTCAAGCGTCTTTTAAGGTTCAATGATTTTTATTTAACAGGATCATACTGAGCAAGTTATTTTCTTCTGTATAATCTAGAATACCATTTTTAGAATGTCTAATTCGCATTTTTTTTTTTAATTTTCACATAACAAATGAATTTTAGGGTTGTTTAAGTAAATTATGAACCTCATATTTACAGGAATAATTTTATGTGACTCTAGTATCATACAAAATATTAGTGCGATATTTAGAAATCATAGCTATATTGTCAAATTGTAAGTTGAATATAATTATATATCATTTATTGTTTCCACGATGTTTACAGCAAAAACTTTATCGTGATTAGGGAGATATACATGTCCCACTACTGTGCAAAAGGTTAAAGATAACAAATACATATCGTCCTGGCCTTTCAAAAGTTACACCTGGGGGCGCTATTAGAAGCTGTTTAGGTAAGGGTGAATGCATACATATTCATATGTATGTCATTAAAAATAAGAATATTAAATTTCAAAAATCGTATTATCGTTAAGCGCATATGGTATAAATATTATAATTTAAGAAGTTACTAAGAACTGATATGGCACTACCTTTCGGTACCGGATATTGTGAGTTTCAATGCCACCATTGGAATGGATGGATGTAAATTAAGTAGAAAGTGAGTTTGAAGTCAGCCTAATTTTATTGCTAAAATCTTATTGAGGCTTATTTTATTAAGTCTTATTCAAATATACAAAAGGTGCATGTAATTCCAGTGATTTTTTAATGCAGACTTCTAATAAGAATTTACTTCAAAGTCAAGTTGCAGATCGGAAAATATTTTAAATTTTGTTTCGTAATTTAATTTTGTAAATTTGAGCATTCTAGGGCTTATTTAATAAGTAAAAAAAATAAATAAATAAATAAAATAACTCATAAACACACACACATCATTGTACATACAGGTGTTCACAAACATATTATTTAAAATTTTTCTTTTTAAAAGTTAAATTAATTTCTTATGCATTATCTTTTCCGCATTTGCAGTAGTTCCAGTAAAAACAACTTGTCAAATGCGCACAAGTTCATAAAATAATTTTTTTTGATAATTCCCTTTGAAAAAGTAATAAAAAAGCAAAATATAAACTTAAGGGTATAGACATTTAATAATATTCTCTATAACCACTCCTAGAATCTACAAATTCTTTTGAGAAATTATAGTTTTTATGTAGTTTTATTAATTTATTCTACTATATAGAAATAATACAAAATATATTACGTCGTTTATATATTATTTAATACAAAAAATTGCGACGTAAAACATTTTTTCTGTAAGAATACTAAATTGATACAACATTAATGTTTAATTATTTTTTAATAAACTGAATAACTTAAGTAAACTAATAAATATTAAACTAAATATACCATAAGAAATATACCACCTACAAAATATACAATAACTATTAAACTAAATAATATTATACTATTTTTTTAACTAAATAATATTTATTTTTTTAAAATGAATACCACTTCAATTAAAAAGAATAATGTAGGTGCACTTTAAATAAAATTAATAAATCCTAAAAGAAATACAATGAAAAAAATAATGTTAAATTTTAAAAGCGAGTATTGCAGCATTGCAATTTTCAAATTGACATACTCTGTACAATAAACCATTAATTCATACAATTAATACTTTTAAGAAGATCACACTACACAACGTTTTGAGACAGTATACGACCTTAAGTCCGTGGTTCCTCACATATGATCTAGAATCTTAGTATGTATTTTTGAGTGTGTGTGTGTGAGAAAAAGGAATTTCTCCTTAAAATCTTTCATTTTTTACTGTAAAATGATATGACACGTCGTAGCTTTCGCCAATATCGAAAAGGTGCGTAAATCATAATCAACCAATAGCGTTCAAAGCACTATCTATTACTATATAATTTAATCTTAATAATCAATCATGTTTTTTGTTAATTTCTCTTCAATATCGTCTTCTAATTCTCCCTATATTTAATAATTCACATTACATTAACGATTTACTTTTAATCCTAAAACAAGTGATAATTAATGTCGAAAAATATTCTACAATTTAATGTTATACTAGTGAGATAAATGGATGACAAATTCTATATGTTACATAAATTAGAGGAATTTAAATATTTTTAAAGCGGTGTTATCTATATACTATATATTTGAACTTCGCCACTTTATGCTTTACCAGTGCATTTACAATAAATATACATTACTATTTACTTTCCCAATAAAATCTTTGTTAAAAATGTGCGTGTTTGTATATATATATATATATATATATATATATATATATATATATATATATATATATATATATATATATGTATGTATATGTATACATATATGTATGTATATATATATATATATATGTGTATATGTGTGTATATATATATATATGTATATGTATGTATATGTATACATATATGTATGTGTAAATGTGTATCTATCTATCTATATATATATATATATATATATGTATGTATATATATATGTATGTATGATTATATATGTATATATATATATATATATAGCTCAAAAGGTACGAAATATGTTAATTCTCTTTTGCACATATACTTATATGTATGCAATTTCTAGTTTTGTTTTTATATGTGTTTTGTAACATTATAGTAAAACAGCTATAATTATAAATGAATTTTTAATGAAATAATTTTTGAAAACAATGTTCTTCAAATCAAAATAAAATAACGGAATAAAATATTTCATCACCCCTCCCCCAAACACAAAAAAACAAACTAACAAAAGAGAATAACATGAGAGTGAAAACAATCAGAAATATTTTCCCGTTTTCCTGAGGTCTAGACTCTTATAAACATCATATTTTATCCCATTTAAAAATTGCTCTAATTGGTTTATTGCTCTGAAATGTTTTTAAAGGATAAAACGCTGGCCTACATCCTAAAGTTACGTAATATATTATCAGCCAATAACGTTCGAACCATTATCTATTACGTACATAACTTAGCAACCTATTACGAAATCAAACGCATTTTTTATTGATTTCCCGTCAATATCACCTTACAATTCTCCCTATTTTTTTGCGATTGCGTGGTATGCTTTACAGAATCACTTTACCGGAGCTACAGGGATGTAGAATAAATATTTTGATTGTGATTTCCTTTACTGTAGAAGAAGGAATGATTTATGAAAATCGACTGTCTTGGTCCTATCGTAACTCAAGAGACGCCCTTAAAGTGACGCTAATGGCCAATGGAGGAATTTTATTGGCTGTTAGCATACGGTGTAAACTGGCTTTAACCTCCATTGGCTGCAGGTTTAATCTCATACGGTAAATATGTCTCGTCTGCTGTGCAAACATTACGCTGGACGGCAAAAAGGAGATATAATCACAGGGTTAAAAATGAATGGCCGAAAGGACTTGACAGATGGATTTGGAAAACGGGAATTGATCGGAATATATGGAGCTCTTTGAATGTCTAGAAAAGCGTCATTCTAATTTAAATTGCAATGTGTATCTATAACTTATTAGCTGCGGATACTTTAGTATTGCGTCTTGTAATTACAGTTCAGTGATTTTAATGCATCTAGGTGAAAGAGACTCCTGATCAAGTGTCGTTTATGGACTCAATAAATTCTACATGCAATATATAAATAACTATAAATTTTATTTTTTATTGTTACTACTTTAAATTAAGAAAAAAATTAAATATAATCACAGGATTAAAAATGAATGGCCGAAAGGATTGAACATATGGAGAACGGGAATTAATCGTAATACGTGGAGTTCATTGAATGTCTAGAAAAGTGCTGATTTAATTTAAATTGTACTGTATATCAATAATTTATTAGCTTCGGATACTTTATTATTGTTTCTCGTAATTACAGTTCAATGATTTTAATACATCTAGGTGAGAAAAGAGACTCATGATCAAGTGTTGTTTCTGGCCTCAATAAATGCTAAATGCAATAGATAGATAACTATAAATTTCAGTTTTTATTGTTACTACTTTAAATTAAGAAAAAAAATTAAATATAATCACAGGATTAAAAATGAATGGCATATGGAGACATGACTGGACATATGGAGAATGGGAATTGATAGTAATATGTGGAGTTCATTGAATGTCTAGAAAAGTGCTGAATTAATTTAGATTGTAATGTATATCAATTACTTTTTAGCTACGGCTACTTTTGTATTGTTTCTCGTAAATACAGTTCAAGGATTTTAATCCATATAGGTGACAAAATAGAATCTTGATCAAGCTCCGTTGTTTTATTCAATAAATTTTGAAGACAATTAATAGATAATTATAAATTTTAGTTTATTATTGTCACTACTTGAAATAAAAAAAAAATTAATATAATGATAGAATTAAAAGTGACTGGTTGAAAGGACTGCACAAATAGAGAACGGGGATTGATCGTAATATGTGGAGTTTATTGAATGTCTAGAAAAGTGATCGAATTTAAATTGTAATGTATATCA
>CM063503.1:91691182-91701182 GCA_032207245.1 Pardosa pseudoannulata | reverse complement strand
TATTATTAATTTATTTTATTCGATTAGTAAAATATCAGGTAATTTAAATACTAGGGATGTCTTTTAGTATTTTTAAAAAATCCACTTTAATTTCTAAAAATTAATAATCTGTTTAAAACTTTTTCGTCATTAATTTTTAATAAAACTGTACCGACTTTTTTCTGAGATCAAAGATTAGTTAGAAATAACAGTATATATTTCAGATTATTTATTCCGTAATGCTTTATAGATAAGGACAACATATTTTTATAAAAACATTTTAAACTTGACCCAGAATGCTCTCTTATATGATAAAACTAAAATTTTCCTATCTTGCCCAATTGTAGCACATCACTCGGAAATTTTCTCTCGTTCCGTAAAACTAAAATTTCATTATTTTTCTCAATTACAGCACATACCGCGGAATTTTAAAGAAAAAATAAAGAAGAGAGATTTTGAATTAAACCAATTAAAGTTTCGATAACTGCAATTCAATACAGGTTGATAACAGCTAAACACCGCCATAACCTATAGAAATTTCTGAATTTTCACAAAGTTTTAAAAATTCTGCCTGGAAAATGTGAAGAGGTACAAGGAATATTGGGAAGCAGAATAGAATAATTTAATTATAAAGTAATTGTGAATTAAATGGAATACAACTTTCAAAACAAAACGCCTGAACGTTTTGCGAACGATAGTAAGCAAATATATCTATTCACACAGTTCTACCAGTTACAAAACCAATTAACCCAATTATAATTTCTTAATCAAAATATTTGAGATTCCTTCCTTCCTTCCTCAGTGGCATGACAGCCTAGGCTAGGCCTTAGCCTTCTTTAGAATTCCATACGAGGCAGTCCTATCTTTGGCCCTGGATTTCCAATTTGAAATTTTCAAGGATCTTATGTGTTTCTCAATGCAGCCTAACCATCTAAGTTTTGGTCGTCCTCTCATTCGAGTTCCTATTGGTTTGGCCTTAAAAACTTTTTTTGTGGATCTATTGTCATTAAGTCGAACTAGGTGTCCGGCCCATTTTAATCTTTGTAAGCTAATAAAATTAATTATATCTGGGTTTTTATATGTTCTGTATAATTCAATATTTGTTCTTCTTCTCCATATACCATTTACATTAATTTCCCCAAAAATACTTCTCAATATTTTTCTCTCAAAAACTGCTAGGGTTTCCTTGTCTCTTTCTGTCAATTCCCAGGTTTCAGCTGAGTAAGTCAAAACAGGTCTTGTTAGGCATTTATACAATATTATTTTAGTCAATCTTTTAATGAACTAAGACTTTAAATATTTCTTTAATCCAAAAAAACATCATTTGAGATTAGATTGCATAATAAAGTATATAAGGAGTAAATTATATAATAAATTATATAAATATTAGATTGTATATAAACACATTACAGAAGAAAAACTTATCTATTTGCATTAAGCTATTACATTTAGGTCTGGAAATTACAATACAAAAATCAAGAAATCTATAATTCCACATTTCAGTAATTATTTCGAATTTTTTGTAATGACAACGAATAATCCAAAGCAATTGGAGGATATGCCGTAAAGATTTGGTTTGTAAATGATTGACAGTCAGTTCCTCACTAAATTGAGCGATAATTACAACGGGATATACTTTAAGTCAATTCCTGAAGGCATCTAATATTGATGACAACAACCGAACATAAACCGTATACTGCAATATCAGGCAGCTTCCTACCTGTTCGGATTATATGATGCAAAGAAGAATTCATTTCAAATTTATGCTTAAAGAAATAAGATATTTTATATGCTAGTATACAAGAAAACTTATGGGAAAAGTCCCAATTTTTAGCATAAAATTGATTTTTCTCTGTGATACGATTAAACGCAAACTTTATTTATTTTGCTCGTCTACATTACATAACGGTTTTTATAAAATATCAGAGAAAATCATAAAAGTGTCGTGAATATAGATATTGTTTCACGAAAAAGGAAATCTTTTATACTTTAAATATTTTATAATTAATCTCCACGCTTTTTTAAAAAGAAAACTTATTACATCACGACTAATTAAAAATTTCGCTTTAAGTATTTCTAGTTTCAAGAAAGTTTGGTATAAAAGGAAAACGATGAAAAAGGGAAACTGAGATTTAGCGTCATTTGAAAATGCCAATTATTTCTTGTAATATATATTTTTAAACGTCTAATTTACTAAAGTAAATTGAGAATAAATATTTAATTTTTGTTCCCATTTCTACATTTTTATAACAGATATTATATCAGGGTTTTTAGGTAATATGGCAGGAATAGAATAATCTTCCCGATAATTAATTTATAATTACATGCTGGTGTAAAATTATACGCCCTATTTTTAATTCCAAAATAATCTTTTCAATTTCAAAAATGTTGATTAATTACTAATTTCATAAACTTTAATTTGTGTTGATTATCTTAATGTCTGATTAGCAACAAAAAGGAGAGTAAGGAATCGTAAATAGGCTTTCGAAAATTAGTTTCGTTATGCAATAGAAAAAAAATTGCCTAATTAAAATTCAGTCATTTGTATTTAACAGTTTCAACCATGAACAATTATATATCAATAATTAATTGCTGATTTGAATGTTTAGATATGGTGCTTACGATTATTGTTGATTTAATTAACTACTCATTTATGAGTAATAAATAATGGTATTTAATATTTTATATAGTACATTGTAGGCGAAATTAATAGGAATTCATACGGTTAAAGTAAATTATCATGTCTAAATAGATATTTGGACATTTTTTCCTTCAAAAAATAGAGAAAAGATATTGAAATTATAATTACTAAAGCTCAATATATAAAATGAACAAATATAAAGTCTTACTAAAGTAATTGTATACATTTATTTGCATGTATGCACTTTATTTTTGAATGTATTTAATTTTATATCTTTATTTTTATGTCTTAAACCTGAATATTGCTTAATATCACAAACAATAACTTTTTATTTAGAATGATTAAAATTTTATTTTTATGTTAAAATTTTAAGTAATGGGTGTAAGACGGGGAATATGTTTAATTATTATGAAAATATTTCCGATGAATCAGTAGTAAACAAGAATGTTTTCCAATGTTCCTAATAGAGGGCGCTGTGCCATCATAACTAAAATAACTCATAGCTGAGGTGTGAGGTGCTGTTTTATGCATCTATCTGATCATAAAAATTGCATACGTTTTCCTAAATAGATTCATAATGCTATGATGGATATAAAGGTGAAATATGTGATAATATTTGAAAGGATTTCACTCACGCAATCGTTTTTCACAATGTTTTAATCATGATATCTAGTATATACTAGCGCATTTATAAAGATAAAACAGTTTTATACTGTGTAAAAAATCGCATATTTATTGTGATCCATATGTAGTTTAAAATTGTTATCAGAACTAAACTCCAATGCTTTAAGCGCATAGTATGCTATGGTGCTGGGGGATGAACAGGATATTATTAATTGTTTGTTCTTATCTTGTTTTCCACATTGAACCTCTGATTAAGCAATTATTATAAGCAATATTTATATAAACAATTTTTATAATTATGATTACCTAACTGTGCAATTTCATTTTAAACTAAATGTAATCTATAGTGTCATATAAACAATGGTGTTTCAAATTAGTTTGTCAGTAATTCTTCGAAAACATATGAAATTTATTCTAAATTTAATGCAAAAAAGTGTTGCTGTCAGATATGTAATAAATTTATTTCAAAGATCGTAATTAATTGAAGCGTTAAATTGCTATGATCTTTAAAAAATATTATCATAATAATAATGGAAGTATTTGACATTAGAAATTGAATAATTTATACAAACATTCAGTAATAATTCAGTAATAATAATGTGCAATATTAATAACTACATACATATATAACATAAATGTAGCTTAGAAAATCTTTATAGAAGAAATTATGTTAGGTGATTCCAGAAAAAAGTAAAGTGGAAGAAAATGTAAAAACATTCTATGTGCATATGAAGCATTTAGGGCTTTAGCCATTCGAGGGGCTCAGTGGATTCAACCCCCCCCCTGCCACACACACAAAAGCTGAAAGTCTGGATGTAACATTTTAACATGAAAATAAAAGTACTATTACAAATATAAAATTTTTTCATAGCACAGTTAATCAAAATTTTCATTTTTTAACATTTTAAATTCTAATTTTTATAATTTTAATATTCTTTCTCTAAAAGGTTTTGCACATTTAATGAAGCAAATTGTGTACACACACACACACACACACACACACACACACATATATATATATATATATATATATGTGTGTGTGTGTGTGTGTGTGTGTGTGTGTGTAAGCATAAATGTATATAGATAGTATTAAATTTTATACAGTATTTTAATAAATTTTATATGTTTTTAATTAAAAAATTAGTTAATTTTTAAATAAAAAATAGTGTGCTAGGTCCAGTTTTATTGCTTCCGAACCCCCCTTAAAATTGTATTCTGACTAAGGTCCCGGACACATTCATAACTTTTCTAGGTAACAATATAAATATTCGCAGAATCCAAGAAAGTTAAGAAGACACATATAAATTTGCAACTTCAATCATCAGAGTTTAATAAAATGATACTGCTTTAAAAAAAGCTTTTCACTTCCCTTTCCAAAATATAAATTCTCAACAACAAATATTCCTTTCGTGTCACCTTTTTTAAGGCATTTTAGAATAAGAGTAAGTACCTGCTACTTCATTTCATATCAGGCTGGCGGCTATCATTCCACCTTAGACCAAAAAATGTAAGTACCAATTTAGTTTTCATCCTGCAACTTGATTACGCGTTGTCTTTGGTCTAGGCTCTAGATGGATTACTGTAAGTATTACAGTTTCCATTAAGTTCAGATTTCTCCTTTTGGAAGAAGCAGGATGAAAATAGTAAGTCCTTAGGCTATTATGTAAATTTAAATTCCAATATACACTTTGTACGTGTTTTACTTTTGAGAATAAAAAAATATATTTTAAATTATACCTGACTCCTCCTATTAATTTTCATTTTTTATCACTTTTAATTACTTAAGATAGACGGTAATTCATATTACATCTCTGGCATTTAAGAAAAATTAAAACTGTTTAAAACTGTAGTGAATCATTTTTTTTTTGATTGATATTAGAACTGTAAATCTGCAGAATGTGTGTGTTTTAAGTAATTATAGTGTTTTTTTTTATTTTTGTTGCGTAGAATTCTTGTAATTTGTTGTAACATAAAATTGGGGACGTAAAGTAAAGGGACAAGTAAAAGCATACTAGCCTTACAGAAATTTGAAAGTAGAATACTCAACAGTAATTTAGTATGGAAACACAAAACACAATTTGAAAAAATGAGAAATAAGATTTTCTATTAAAATTTATACAAAATAAAAAAGCACATATGTATACATATAAGCAGTGGTAAAATGATGTTTAGAAAATAATTTTGACAATACGGTGAAATCAAAGGAAAATACTATACTTTTTCTGGCAATGTTTTATTTTATTTGGATGTATATATATATATATATATATATATATATATATATATATATATATATATATATATATATATATATATATATATATATATATATATATACACCCCAACGCACGCACAAGCGTAGACACATACTTATATACAGGACCGTAATCAAGATTTATTCTCTGGAGGTGAGTGTTTGTACGGGGGGGGGGAGTCAGACTGTATTAGATCATTATATAGTTCAAATTTTTTTAAAGTAAAAATATAAAATGTACTAAAGATTTATACAATATATATATATATATATATATATATATATATATATATATATATATATATATATATATATATATATATATATAAAGTACAACTTGAGTTATATATTTTAGTCAAAATATAAAACAGTTTAGAGAAAAAAGGAAATTTAAAAAATATATAGGAAATTTTAAAGATTAAAATTTATATTTAAAAATTAAATTATGATTAAGTGTGCAGTTTTAAAAAAATATAGTATTGTTCAATTTTAAAAGTTCAGTGTAGGAAACTCCAGAATTTCGGAGAGGGGTGACCCTTGGCTACGACCCTAAGTATAAAAAAGAGATAATTGCTATAGTATAAAAGTAGTAATAACATTATATATAATTTATGTTTCTTAATACTTCAGCTTTTAGTTTTTATGATTCCGTGTATCAATGCAATACAACTTACTTTCGATACTTTATTTCTTGATTTAATTCTTTAAGAATTTTGTCCTTCTGCTATATTTAATCCTTAATTTTCATTTAAGTATCATTGAGTGTAAATTGTAAAAATCTGGCTTCACAGTTAGAATAGTAACACGTTTGTTAATGTGATTTTGAATGTGTTATGAGAACACATGCAGTCAATTCATGAGTATTTAGGTAAAAATTTAATCCCAATATATACTTAGCAATGAAAAAAATATTTTAGTTGTACTAGGTGAGTTATGATTTCTTTACCATGGATGATATTTTAATTCAGATAGATTAATGGGGAGGTAGAAAAATACTAGTATATTTAAGTTATATTGATATATATTTTTAATATTTAAGTATTTAAATTATTTATTTTCAGAAACTGTTGATAAAACGGATGAAAATTATTCTAGTAAACCAGATTATTAAATCATGCATAAGACACTCAAAATAACGCGATAAAATTGAATATGAAAGATAGCAGATAAATATATAGAATAGTTATTTACTTCTTGGTACTTGGGGAACGTGTTGAAGGCAATTTAATGCTCTTTCCTTGCTTGAGATGGAGAAAAGGAGGGAAAAAAATCCGACTTTATCTTCGGCACTTTTTAGACTTGAAGCTTTCTCGCATTTCCTGGGAGCTGTCAAAAGATTTTTCAGCTCAGGTTCTCAGACTCACTTCAAGTTATCCATTCTTATCAGAAAGCAAGGCGCCGAAGAGTACTGCATGTTTCTCTCTTTCACGTGCTTCGGAAGTTTTACTATAAGAAATGAAACAGAAAAGGTGTTACAAATTACTCATCTCTTATGGATATACACAACAAAAAATAGCCCAAATAATTAAATTTTAAGCAGTGTTAACATTTGCAACAAATTTCAAACGATTCCAAAAATATAGCTTTTATAAATGTTTATATATAAATATTAAGCATATATAATGTTTATATAAAGTCAAACCTCGGTATACTGATGTCACGATTTTTATACATAAACATTAAACATATATAGTGCATATATTTAGTCAAACCTAGCTATAGTGATCTTGCGATGTTTGTATACAGATATTTTACATATAAATATTAGACATATATAATGTTTATTACAAACATATGTATATAAACATTACTGTATGGAATCATTAATTGTTTATAATAAACATATGTAGCTTTTATAAATGTTTATAAATAAATATTAAACATATATAATGTTTATATAAAGTCAATCCTCGGTATACTGATGTCACGATTTTTAATAAACATTAAACATATATAATGCTTATTACAAACATATGTATATAAACATTACTGTATGTAATCATGAATTGTTTTTAATAAACATGTGTAGTGTTTATAAATGTTTATATATAAATAATAATAATGTTTATATAATGTCGAACCTCAGTATACTGATGTCCCGATTTTTATATATAAACATTAAATATATATAGTGTTTATATTTAGTGAAACCTCGCTATAGTAATCTTGCGATGTTTGTATACAGATATTTTACATATAAATATTAAACATATATAATGTTTATAACAAACATGTATATAAACATTACTGCATGTAATCATTAAATGTTAATAATAAGCATATGCAGTGTTTATACATAGTCGAACCTTTCTATAGTGGATTTGCAATGTTTATATAGAAATATTAAACAGATACAATGTTTATTAAATAGAACAAACAACCTCGCTATATGGATCTGACGATATAGCGAGTTCTCAGTTATAATAAAAAATTTTACTGGCCCTTTCTCAACTCCTATTTAACTAATTTTAAACACTTATACCGAATTATGGAGAAAATTTAAGCCCGCTCTTAGCAAGCTAAATTTTCTCTTCAATATATTATTTTCCGTGTTTCGCAAAGGCACTTTTATACATACTTATCTAACTGCATACCCTAATATATATGGGAATGTAAAAAAATATAGAAAATATGTTACAAAAATGAACAGTAAATTTATGAAATATTTATCAGAAAGTCACGATCTTTGGTTGGATGATCTAGACATATTAAGCAATTATCTAAATTTGGAATCAAGTTTTCAGGAGTTTTGTAATTTTGTATATTTGTAATTGAAATGTACTTAATCAGAAATTACAACTTTTTTTTCGAAGGATAAAAGAAAGTAGGTGCAATACTTAAAAGTTTTTCATTTTTAATAACATGATAAATTGTTTTTAATTAATCAGCAATTTGTTAGTGAATTTTGTATTATCCTAATGACTGTTTTGGCGAAAGCATCATTAAAATCTTAGAAATTTCAATGTTTCTACATTGGTACACTTCGTTTATAGTAATTTTTTTATTAGGTTCGCAGGTAATTCACAACAATCGGGTTCAACTTTATATAAATGTTAAACATATAAATAATAATTGTCTAACGTAGTCATAATTTCTATCTATTTAGTTTTAGTTTTTTCTAAAAATATTTTTTTCTGTATATTTTCAAAACAGCATTTTAAATATAGAGCATTAAAACTTTCAATAAAAAATAATATTAAAATATTTAGCGTGAAATTTCCCGTTTCTAAAGTTTATTCTAATCAAATGGGAAAGGAGAGGTGTTACTTATCACTCATTTAATTAGAGCGATACGTGAAAAGGGTATTTGAAAATATGAATTTGGTAACATGTATAGAGAATTAAGACGATTCTACAAATACTGCTTTTATAAATGCTTAAAAGTGTATACTTTGAAAAGTACATCAATATATTTTAAAACCTCCAAAAATAATTGCCGCGATATTTTTCTGTAAGAATACCTGGTGTAATATTCACATGCATCTCAAACTTTCTATAATTAATTGGAAAAAAGTAAATGTGACTTAATACTAATCTATTAAGCAGTGACGTGATAAAAAATAAACAAAAAAGTTTGAATTTATATTATGGTCCATGTTTACCGCAACAAATTTAGACGAATATTTTTTTTTTCTGATTAAGCTGCAATTAAACAAAATTGCATTAAATGTAAGGCATTTAAATTTTTCACAATTATTATAAAAATAAGTTTTATAGGTGCTACCTATTACTCATCTATTAAAAGACAAGACAAAAAATAAATTTAAAAAAATAAGTTCAAAATTTTGAATATGAACTATATGAATTTATAAAGAATTTATACAATACTAAAGTTATAGCTTTTTTAAATGGTCATAAAATATAAATATTAAACACAAGAACATATCACTATTAATCTGTAGGTTTTATTAAAATATCTAGCGGAAAGAAACAGGTTAAAGTGGCGTCCCATGGTTCTTAAATTTTCTATACTTAAATGGAGAAGGAGAATTTATACTTATAACATTTCTTCCAAGAAGACACCTGACAAAATGTGTTGAAAATTTTGAATTTGAATTAACGTCAACAATTACAACTACCACAATATGTGATGACTCAAATATATAACTTAAAATAGAAATAATAATAGTTGTAAAAGTAAATTAAATATAGAGTATTAAAACTTTTCACAGTTATTACTATGTTTATAGGTGATGTTTATAACTGCTCTGTTTAAGAGACACGAGACAAAAATCAGTTCAAAATTTTTAATTTGAATATTTGAGTGCAGACAATGATCTACTTCTGGTAACCTCACCATTGAAGGAAACTAGTGGATTTAAATTCACTTATTTTATCTTCACAATTTATTTTTCACCCGAAAAGATAAACTAGACTCATCCAAAAATGCGATAGTATATAAAAAAAATTTAAAAATCGTTATGAGGAATATAATGAGTCATAAAAATACAATAAAAGTGATGTAATTAAGGAATAAATAATAATAGTTATAAAAGTAAATT
>CM063503.1:91658682-91686182 GCA_032207245.1 Pardosa pseudoannulata | reverse complement strand
TTACGACCTCATCGATTGCGAGCCCATACCCCCCTCTTCCCCCCGTCGTTCCATTCTCAGAGTTTCCAGTCCTTATCTCTCATTCGCTCTTTCCTTCACTCCCGTTCATTGCCTCCATTAGATGATACCTCATTGATCCCTTTAATTTCCGGGAACACATGCGATTCTTTCGCGCATTCATCCGGCGCGGGCCTACACTTAGTTTGGCTTTTTTTTTTTTTTTCCCATTCGGCCTTGGATACTTGAAAGGTGATGTAGTTAAGAGATACCATGCTTGCGTATTCACCCCCAACCATTATTAAATTGTGTTTGTGTATACCTCACGTAACCTATTCACGTTCTCCCATGCTAGCTCTGAATTCTATTACTCGATGTGTCTCACCTGTATTAAGTTTTAGGAAGAAACTATGCAAATACACCTTTCGGGGTAGAGTTTGAGAGCTTAAAATTTAGGTATAGCCTAACCTCCATTTAACGAAGTCATTAAATCCCTAAAAAAGGGAAGATAGATGGATAATTCGTTAAATGGAAATTAATCTTTTAAACTACATAATACAGGTTTTAAGTTCGTTAACACGAAATAGTGTTTAATCATACATTTTGTATAAAGTTATACCCATTTCTTTTATATGTTGTCTTACCCATTAAAAATAAACTTGCTTTGAATAGAAGAATAAAACGAAATATTATTCGGGAATATACTGTACTGTGTCTCACCTGTACTGTGTTTTAGGAAGAAATTATGCAAATTCACCTTTCAGAGTAGAATTGCGAGCTTAAAATATAGTTATAGCCGAACCTCCATTTAACAAAGTCACTAAATTCTTAAAGAAAAAATTAAGATAGAAGGATAATTCGTTAAATAGAAATTAATCTTTAAAAGTACATAATACAGTTCAAAGTTTAAAGTACATAATAAGTTCGTTAACACAAAATAGTGTTTAATCATACTTTTTGTATAAAGTTATACCTATTTCTTTTATATGTCTTACCCATTAAAAAGAAATTTGCTTTGAATAGAAAAATAAAACAAAATAGTATTCGTGAATATACTGTAATGTGTCTCACCTGTACTATGTTTTAGGGAGAAACTATGCAAATTCATCTTTCGGGGTAGAATTTGCGAGCTTAAAATATAGGTATAGCAGTACCTTCATTTAACAAAGTCACTAAATCCCTAAAAAAAAAAAAAAAAAAAAAAAAAAAAGGAAAGATAGAAGGATAATTCGTTAAATAGAAATTAATCTTTACAGGTTTTAAATTCGTTAACACTATATAGTGTTTAATCACACATTTTGTATAAAGTTATACCTATTTCTTTTATATGTTTTACCCATTAAAAAGAAATTTGCTTAGAATAGAATAATAAAACAAAATATTGTTAGGGAATATATTGCATTATTGGTTAAAAGTAATTAATTTTTATGACATTATTGTATTAATTATAGCTAATTGTCTTAAGCATGAGTTACTGAACGCGTCTTTAAATTTAATTACTGATAGAGTCTGTTAATTTAGTTTGAAAACCCGTTTTCTTAAATAATACATCTCTTCCTAGAAATACAAACAATGACAGCGATTTTACTGCTTTCGCTGTGTTAGGCACATGGTAAAAACAGCTCACGGTCACTGATAATCAGTAAATGTGTTAGTAGAAAGAATGAGTTTGAAATGTACAAAAATGTCTTTAGAAATGAAGACAAACAAAATTAGGTGGCAGGAAAAATTTCGTTAAATACAGAATGCACTCTGCCATTTGGATATTACTTTTCGAAGAAGCTCGTAAAATGCTCTCGGTTTCAAGTAAAAGTTCGCAAAATAAAGTTTTGTTAAATAGAGGTTCTACTAAATGTTGATATCAGGGACAGCGATAAAATTTCTGACATCGTAGAGGAATCTAAGTAATGACGCCTCCTCAGAAATAAATCTTTGAAATTAAAATAAAAATTCTCTTATTAATCCTTTTATTCAAGTGCTCAAAAGATATTTTTATGGATTGCGTTTATTTATTTTGCACTTAGTTCAGACGTCTTCACCGCTCTTAAATTTTGACACCGTTAGCAGCCTCCTACCTTTGGGATCATTTACATCCGATTAATAGATTGTTTCGTGAGTTATAATTTAACATTGTTATTTACTCTTGAATATATCACTTGTTTTTTATTTTCAGTCAACGAAGATATCCCAACTACCCTGTATTATTTACAAATAAGATAAAACAACAATAACACGGAAACGAATACTTCGTTTCACAGAATATTTGGTGGGAATTGGTTCGGAGAGTATTGTCAACTGTTTTGTTATACAAGGGTTAATGAGACCGGGACCTACTGCTTAAAACCCATTCCTGAATTTCCATGCCTGAGTGGGAGTCGACCCTACGAATTTCGATATTATATATATATATATATATATATATATATATATATATATATGTATATATATATATATATATATATGTATATATATATATATATATATATATATATATATGTATATATATATATATATATATATATATATATATATATATATATATATATATATATATATATGTATATATATATATGTATATATATATATGTATATATATATATATATGTATATATATATATATATATATATATATATATATATATATATATATATATATGTATATATATATATATATATATATATATATATATATATATATATATATATATATATATACATATTTATACATATATATATATACGTATATATATGCATATATATATGTATATATATATGTATATATATATATATATATATATATATATATATATATATATGTATATATATATATATATATATATATATATATATATATATATATATATGTATATATATATATATATATATATATATATATATATACATATATATATATATATGCATATATATATATATATATATATATATATATATATATATATATATATATGTGTGTGTGTGTGTGTGTGTGTGTGTGTGCGAAAGCGAACTTACATGTCCTCAATCGAATTTCTGTTTATTGAAATTTTTGTCGTGTAATTTTTTCTCTTTCCCCTGATTGTGCAATTTTTTTTTTTTTTTACCGTACCTCCAATGAAAATAATATAAATTTTCTCTTGAATGTCTGTTACATTTTTTTTCAATCTTTGAAGTATAAGAAATGTAGTTTTATTTACAAAAAACGGATAGTCAAAATATTGTAAATTTTTGATGTCTGAATACTTTAAAAAGTCTGCTACAACATCACAAGTGTGGTTATTTTCTGGTTAGAATATTGCATTGGTAATATACCTTAATAACCATGAAATCAGAGTACGTAAGAGAAACCAGAAACTGTATAACAATTTTCCAATGTGGTATTTTTTATTTTATGAATTTATTCAATTACATTTATGATAAGTTACAGGCATTGAACGGTGCTTTTAAAATTGAATTTTGATTCGATATTTATAAACAAATGTTTCATTAATGGGTAAAGTGACTAATTATTAATTAAATAAATCATTGTTATTTGTGATTGAGTATTAAATATTAAAGTCTTAAAAATTTACATTTTACAACTAAATTTATATCTTATTTTACATTTTCACTTGATATTAAAAAAGTCACACTGAAAATGTTTTGGGGGAAATCGCAAACAAATAGACAAGTCGTAAACGAATAAGAAAACTGGTAAAAAGCTGCAAAACAAACTTTACACTTTTAAGGATTTAAATAAAAAAATTTAAACGTTTATGTTAATCATTGGGGGTTTAATATTTAAAAAATTGAAACTAAAATTTTCTTCTTATTTTATCACAGGAAGAGTACTTGAATAAGATCTTTTTACGGTTTTTTGTTTGAAACGATTATAATGTATGCCAAAGAAACATTGTCACTAGATATTAAGAAATTTCCAATGATTATATTTTTTATGGGGAAGATAAGTGAGAAAAATTAATAGGCAATAGTAAAAAATAGTGATATTTTGTTTTATGATTAAAAAGAGAATGGATGAAAAATATCCATCTTATACCCTGTGCAATCCATTTTGAATAATAGAAATTAATTTCGTCGTATTTTATTTTTTGACATATATTTTCAGTCAACGCTAAAATATTGTGAGAAATTTATGGGGAATTTTTGTAAGTAAAAGAAATCATACAAGTTTTATGCTTTTCCGCTCTGTTGATTTAATAATTATCTTGCAAGTCTGAAGCATGTAAGTTGAAATCCCTATGATATGTTCTCAATTTCTGATGGAAATGTTCAATGATGTCCCAATAGGCAGGTCTCAACTTTTGGTACAAGCTTTCATGGGTTTGAATCCCACTACATGCATGGATTTTAGCATGAAATCGGTTTTAAGCTGTAATGATCATAAGCCCTCGTGAAGTAAAAGAGTAGAAAACAGCACTCCAAAACAACCAACATTAAAGGGAATTACCGCTTATAGGGTGCTCCTGCAATAAAATAGGCAACAAAATCCCCGGCGTTGTATAGGCTAATGCACAATAGAGAAGTGCTCCTACGTTATTACCAATAAATAATAAATACATAAGTTAAAAACTTATGCATTTATTATTTTAACATGATTTAAAAAAATCTGCTAAATATGCACTGTGAATTATTTTTTTAAAAATCAAAAAATATTTTTTTGCAATTTATAGTTTAAACAAAACTACACAAAAGTATAATTTTCCTTCGGAATTTGTTTAAAACGATTAATATCTATCCCGAGAAAACGTCTTCTTACAGCTCAATCTCTTTGCAGTATAAAGGCCATCGATACCGATTCCCTCCCATACATCTCCTAGCTCCAAAATTTGATTTCTTCGGGAGATACAAACTATTTTCTAGAGTTACGAAAAGAAAATCCTACTAGTCTCCAAGGTAGATTAAAAATTATCACCCAACTTCATTCCGTCGAGCGAAAAATATCGTGTTTAAGGGAAACCAATGTTTCCTTAAAAAAAAATCAGAGAAAAAAAAATTGATCCAACTGCAGCCAAATTTCAAAAATTTGAGCAATGGAAGTTTGTGAGCGCGCAAAATAAAGAATAATAATGTCTCCTATATATATCTATATGTATCTATCTATATATAAACGTAGAGTAGATATATGTAGGTGAGCGGAGAAGTCACATTTATTTCTCTGACACATTAAATTTCTGTGAAATCCTCTGGAGCAGAAAAAATATCTGAGAGTCTCATGCATCACCGATGAGGATGGTTCATCTCTCTGCTACGGAGTCACGGGTTGCCACATCTTAAAGATTATCGCCAAAGAAAGAGACCATAAATCGCCAAGTCTTCACAACAATCAGTGGAAACATGGAAGAGCACTCTTCATCTAACACTGGTGCCTGGGCGACCGGGAAATTAAGATTTAGATCTTGTAAAATAGGAAAGATGGGACTTTCCCGAGGGGTCTTAGAGCATTCCTTTTATTTTAAACCTTAGATTCTTGACCCTTTGTGGGATATCAAGTCAAGCGGTTTCTAAGCGCTTCAGATTGAATGATAGAATTTTCTGTACCCAGTCTTTTGTTTCTAAGAGTGGAATTTTTTTTTTATTTATTCAATGAAGACGAAGTATTTGGTTGGTTCAGAATTCTCTCATGCGAAAAAGATTGCATAAATTTAAACTCGAATGATAGATTTTACTAAAGTTTCTACCGTACTACTTTTATATTTTGTTTCATACATGACGAATATATACATATATACATATTTATCCATTATTAAAAAAAAGTTTGAATTGCGGTGAATCAGAAAAAGCATTTCGTTTCAACATACTCAAGCATTCTTATGGTATTTTACTTCGCGATATTAATTGTCACATATGTAATAGTACTGAAAAATATTTATAACTTATTGCAAAATTTTCAAGAAATTTTGTAAATGAAAAAAGTATATACGGTTTACAACACAGATATCGTAAGACGGAGTTTATTTCTTTAACATATTCTAAGAAAAATATATCCTTTACCAAGAAATTAACACACCAAAATACCTTAAGATATGCTACTTCACTAAATAAAGCACATATCCTGAATATAGATTCATTTAATAGATATTGTGAACTAGAGAAAGTGTTGAGTTGAATAGTTTCAAAAACTGGGATAAAGAATTAATTGTTTCATCCAATATTACACACATATCCACATACTGAATATATATTAATTCAATAGATATTGTGAACTAGAGAAAGTGTTGAGTTGAATAGTTTCAAAAACTGGGATAAAGAATTAATTGTTTCATCCAATATTACACACATATCCACATACTGAATATATATTAATTCAATAGATATTGTGAACTAGAGAAAGTGTTGAGTTGAATAGTTTCAAAAACTGGGATAAAGAATTAATTGTTTCATCCAATATTACACACATATCCACATACTGAATATATATTAATTCAATAGATATTGTGAACTAGAGAAAGTGTCGAGTTGTGTAGTTTCAAAAACAGGGATAAAGAATTAATTTTTTCATCCAATATTAATATTAAATATATTTAATTCAATAGATATTGTGAACTAGAGAAAGTGTTTGAGTTGATAGTTTCAAAACTGTAGAATTAATTTTTATATTAATATATATGAATATATATTAAGTATAGATATTACCTAGAGAAATGTATACCTTGAGTACTGTAAAAGTTATCTGTTTTTCTTGATTTATACAATATGTAAGATAATCAAAGCCTCTGTAATCTTTCTTTTTCACTATATCTTCATTCTTAAAAATAACTATTGAGATTATGAAAAAATAAATTTCAAATATATTAAGAAGAATAATGCAAAAATATATGAGTACTGTAAAATTATCTGTTTTTCTTATTTTACATATTCTAAAATAATCAAAATTTATCTTTCTTCACTAATTCATTCTTTAAGAACTGAACTGACTGGAGATTCTGGAAAAAAAAGTGTTCAAATGAATAAATTAAGAAGAAATGAATGCAACATATATATGAAAGTTTAAATTTCCTGTTTTGTTTTTATTATATTATTCTAAAATACTACAAAATTTCATTTGCGTTCAAATTCATGTGCGTACGTTTAAAATAAAATAATATGCTGTTTTCTCAAATTAGATGCTTTACTTAGGAGTTTAAATTAGTATAAAAAACTGTTTTTATAAAATAAACTATAGCATTGAAAAATGTAGTAATTTTAGGGGTTAATTAATAGGAAATTATTTAAAATAGCTTTTTCATTCTTATGGGCAATATGGTAGAAGTAAAGTAAAACAGTACCTATAAAATCTATTAATTTTTCATGATTTGATTTGCGTCTCAAAAATAAAAATTTTTAATCTTAAGATAGTTACTTGTTGTTTAAACACTATTACTTTCCATCAAATATGCACTATCCATCCTGGATTCTGCATCTCAGATTCAACAAAATACTTAGCAATCTGATTGAGAAGACTTATTTAGGATAAAGAGACTAATTTTTGCTAGACCTCACTAGCTTTAAAATCACTCATTTATTTTTTTGGTAATCATAATACTAACTAATATTTCTTGTCATAGCAAAATAACGGTAATAAAAGCCAATAATAAGCACAAAATACAAATAAATATTTCTGAAAACTCTTATCCTCATTTGTGGTACATCACCCTCTACATATAAATAAAAAAATATTTTGGCAAAAAGGTAAAATTTTGTCTCTGATAGTTCGATGAGTGAAATAAACAGTGAAACGAAACCTGGTGTTAATCATGCTATAGATGTAACTGACATTTAACTATTTAATTTGATTTTCTAGATGCTAGACCACTTGATAAGAGTATAACCATAAAAACAACAAGTGGTATTTGAGGTAACAGCAGGCCTATCATGGTCCCTAACTTAGTAGCATTAGTTAGTAGCATAAGGAGTAATTCCCTGTTATTGTGAAATGATGGATCATCAAATAATTGTTGCATATGAGTTCTATTAGAAGTGTGTCATTGTGAGATGATGGATCACCAAATAATCGTTACATATGAATACCATTAGAAGTGTTGCAAGTAAGATTTTGTCGATGATTGTTCAAAGAATCAAGTAGTGAAACGAAAGTGACATCAATGCTATCATATTTGTAAATGATATCTAATCCTTTTTTAATTTGCGAGAGACTAGGCTACTTAATAAACTGTAATCATAGAAACATGGTATTTGATGACATGAATAGCAGATCTTTTATGATACATAACTTGATAGTATCTGTGCACATGATATAGGGAGTGATTTCTTGTTATCATTGTAATACGATGGATCGCCAAATAATGGCAATAAAACCGCCAAACTGGCAGTTAGATTCCTAGCTTCCCGTTATCCCTTGCTTATGTCCCCCCTCTTCCTTTAACGTAGCGTTTCTTGGTCTCCGAGCTTGTCGGCATGCCCCGAACTGTAAATCCTACACTTAGGTTCTCATTGGCATCTGCTAGATAAATCAAGGCTAGCGGGGACCCCGACCATGATTTGTGGGGCAGGGGGCTTTCCTCCGCTGATCCGCATCCCCCCTCATCTTTATCCTCATCCTCTCGCATCCTAGGAAGAGAGGGAGCACTAAGTCATCCGTTAAAGTTGTCAAAAAGAGGAAATATGGGCGAAGAGAGGAAAAAAACTCGAAATTCGACGAGGGTTGAGAGTTTAATAATACTCGGGCCTAGACAATCGAATTAAAATTATTTTCGAGATTGAAAATGTATTTTTATTCAACCTGTGGTTTGCAATTTTACGACATCAAATATTTTACTTAAAACTGCATTTCAAATCTTTGCCGATCGAGGGTTTATGCTGACAAGTAAATAAGGGTTGTTCCTTTTACTTAATTATTAAGTTTGTAATTTCCTTTCAAATGTTAATATGAATGCCCCCCCCATATATATATATATATATATATATATATATATATATATATATATATATATATATATATATATATATATTAGGCCCTACAAGCCTCGGTTAGGTTAAGCCCTTCTGTACCACTCAGAGCCTTCTTTCTATACTCTCTACAGTAGAAAGGATTTTTACCAAGATATATTTTAAATAATAACAATTGTAAAAATATTCCTAATGCAGATACTGAAAATGGCATAGTCATTTATACACGCACAAGTATAATTATTATAAAAAGTATTTTTATTATAGCAAGTATTAATATAACAAGTATTTGTAAAGATACATTAAGAATTTAGCTATATGTTGTTACAGGCAATATAGCCTTAGAGACAGTTGGATCATTTGTCCATACAATGTTTATACGTATAGTGCAGGGTGCATATACTTTTTAAGGTTGTATTTATTTATCCAAATTATCTTTCTTTCAATAAGTTTAAATCTAAATCTTGGGGATTTTGCATTGAGAAAATAAAGAATTCTAAGGAATATATCGTAACTAAAGAATATATCATAATAGACAGTTTCGTTACTCACAGTTTTAACTACATACACATAACAGTAAGTGAAGTAGCAAGTGTGTTTGTATTATATATATATATATATATATATATATATATATATATATATATATATATATATATATATATATATATATATATATATATATGTTTTCTTTAAGATGAGTAACTACGAAAAATATAAATAGATATTTTATCCAGAAAATATCTTCTTTATGTCAATGAAATTGATAATAATTTTGATGCGTGTCTGTAAAAGTAGAAAGGAGATGAAACACTTTTGAAATTCACGTTTATGACAGATGTAAAACACTTAAAAAATGTTACTATAAAAATCACACAAATATGTCTTATTGAATACTGATATGAGTAATACTTGGATAACATTTTTGATAGTTACCACAATTTTTTCCATTCAATCTTACTTTATCAAGATTTTTTTATTGTCATATTTAAAAAATTAGCTTTTAAATATTTGTTTTTTATAATGGGTAACCCCGTTGTGTACAATAAAGTATAATTCTCCAAGAAAACCGTTACAGTAATTGGAAAATATATCTCTATTAAGGATAGCCTGCAGTTATAGACAAATATGTTTGTGGATAATCAAAAGTGTCTAGAAAATCCAGTGTCTAAAACTGTAATTTTGATTTTGATAAATAGTAAATTATTTTTATTATTTTATTATGACACATTGTGAATGGAAATTTATTTTTATTTAGTATTGTTCATTTTGGAAATTACAGAGTCCTGCAATATGGGGCTATACATATAATTTATTTGAATATTCATTTAATAGGTATAAAATACCAAAAATTATAAAACAGTATGTGACAAATATTTTTTAACTTAGAACATTGAATACATCTAGAATTTCTATTTTGGCATAATATAAATTTTTGTCTTGATAATTAAATTTACAGGAAAATCCAAAGAAATCGTTATTTTCAATGTACATTTTTAAAAATTTCTTAATAAATATTGTAATATCCATTGACGTTTAGCACATTAGTCTGCCAAACCAATGTCCTTCAAGTTAACCCCTTTAAATGAATTATTATGTAAAGGTATGTTTACTGTAATCGTATTTTAATTATGGGATAAAATAAGTGTATATTTTTTTTCATGTTTAACATTATATATAATATTATATATAACACTTATGTTTGTGGTCACAAAGTCCTTCAAGTTCTCAAGCCGAACGATGGCCAATTGGTTAGGGAGCTGGCCTTTGGTACCGGAGTTTGTGGGTTCGAATCCCACAGGGGCATGGATGTTCGTAGCCGTTCGGAATCGGCTTTAAGTTGTAGGTCCCGGTCTCATTAGTCCCGGTGTTGCAAAAGTAGACCGTAGCACTCCAAATCAAACCAAACCAAACCTTCAAGCTCTCAAACGATAACTCTGGGGGTGGCAGGACAATTTTTGGGGTCTCTTGCCTGATTCTTGCTTCTAAATTATGAGGACCTAGTGGGGGTAGCATACTTTAAGCTACACGTGCTCCTCGGGAGTTGCTAAATGAGTAACAGGTTCTCTGCCTTGTTACGGAATTAGGATGATGCCAGTAATGCCTGCTGCAATGAAAAAAAACATATATAAATGACTTCTAAGCCTAGAATATGAACATAATTTACATTAAAAAGCACTTAATGTTCTGTTATTGATTTTAAAGGGGAAAGAATACATTTCTAGGTGAATGCTTGAAATACTTGTAATTAACACTAGTTTATCCCACATATTAAATTGTTACACAAGTTTTCAGGATTCATTTTATGAATGATAACTTACATAGTTAAGAACCTTTGAAGCATATAATATGTTTTAAAATTATTTCATCACCTTTGTTATATTATACTACCTTTGAACTACGCACTTTCTTTTCATTCTGAGGGAATCCAGATGAAAGAGCGTGCACTTCATCTCACTTTTTCCTATAAAACGGAAAAAAAAACATCATTCAATTCCTTATGAATTCTTCTGGGATAAAACAGTGCTATGAATAATACGGATTATTTTTAATCATGAAGTAATTTGAAGATGTAACGTAATTAATCTCTGAACTTAATTTGAGTTTATATATATATATATGTGTGTGTGTGTATGTGCATATGTATACTAGTCAATTTTATCTAACTGATATACCAGGAATTCACTATATTATCTAGTTAAGGATTGCAGTAGCTAGCGGGAGATCCCGAAATTTTGAAGTGTAATGTATTAAAATTTAACATTAATTAAAAGTTTTTTTTTTGTGTTAATGTTAAAATAAAACTTTTAAAAGTGCATAATTTAAACCAAAAATTAAATGTTAAACAAAAATTTCAAATTTTTAATTTCAATATTTTTGTGTAAAATTATCATAAATTTACTGAAATATACTACAAGCTATTGTTTCTGAATCTGGGCTAGAGCTCTGAGTTAAGTAGTATTAATTTTTGACAGCTTAGTTATAATTTCTTTCCTCAATGTTCTTGAAAATTTACGGTAACAACTACCTGTCACACAAAAGCGTTATAGCTATGCATTTTTATACGTTTTGAAAAAACTATATAGCTTGGACACATATGTATGAATAACTTCTATTATATTTCTGTATGGGACAGAGATTTTAATTCCGTACATTCTTTATTTTTTTTCAATATTAGTAAAGAAAAGAATTATCAAATTCTTGAATGCATTCTTTTTAATTATCTAATTTGCTAGTACATATTTTTATCATTATAGACCTATTTTGAAAAAGCGCATATGCTTATTTTTCGTCTTAAAAACCACGTCCCGGCCTAATGTCTCAGAAAAAATATTGCATCTGAGATCTCATCTTGGTATAAACAATTACTCGTCCGCACTTTTTTCATATCATCTTAAGTTTAATAACCTTTACTTAAGGAAGACATTTCATAATTCTTTTTTCCGGTGAGGAGAGGAGTCGGAGGGAGGGGGAGGCAGATATTAGATTGTTCCTAATGAAATCCAGATAGAGGAATAGTAGGAATGGCAGCAAGGGATGAATAGAAGGGGGGAGCATGGGAAATGACTTTGCCTAATGAATTTCGTTCCTCTGAGTGCAACGAGTAATTAACGAAGAATTTGAAAGCTGCAGCTTCCACTGCTGGCTGTGTAATTATTTTAGATGCCTACTGCGATGCTCTGAGAAGCTTAATACACTGGACGCTTTTCGGAAGCTGCGCACTTTAAAGGGACTGTATCGTCATTTCCAAATTAAAGGAATAGCGCCCACTCATTAGTTTGAAAAATGGAACTCGGACAAGTCGATGCGATCGCAATGCTTTTAAGCAAATGGAAGCTTTCACTGTTTGATCACCAACCAGTCCTTTTAACTGTTTTTTAATTACTTGCTCCTCTTTACTAACAAGATGTTTTCTTTGATATTAAATGTAAAATTAATGATATAAATAAAAATAAATAATAGAAGATATTGAATTTATATTTTTGGTAAACAGTGCATATATGAAAGTTAGTTATGTTAGTACTACTCATTTAAGTTATAGAATTAAATCTATGTTGTTGATAACACCTATGTACACATTTGTTTTAGCAAATCTAACAAGTGAAAAAATAACGAGAAAAAAATTATATATATGTCTATTACCAGTTTTCTAAAGGTGGTGAATTATCGTTATAGCCATGTGCATCTTGAAATATTGTTGAAAGCAGGTTCAAAATACGTAGAGTAAATAAAGAGATTTTCTCGACCAAAGCAAATATTGTAAGATGCAACCAGTTCTTCTTACATTTTTTTTTCATTCTTGACCCCTTTTAATCATAGATATTATTTGTAACTTCATATATTTTATATATTACCTTTTTTCTAAGGATGTTGAATTATCTTTATATACAAGTGAATCTAGAAAGTTAATAGACGGTGTAAAATAAATTGAATTCATAAGAAAATCCTGACAATCAAAACAAATACCATTAAATGTAACCACTACTCCTTAAAATTTTCATTCATGGCCCTTTTTAATCATCCATATTTTATTTATGACTTCATTTATTAAGTAAAGAACGAAGTTAGAAAAATGAATATTTTACCATTAATAATTAATATTTTAGTGAGAACAATACATATGATAAAATGTGTAGTAAACGAAATAAGTACATAATACTTTATTTAATCAAAGAATTAAGAGAGCCAACAGGATTACAAAGAATTAATTGCTCTAAAGTGGAATATGTCGCTTCATGTAAGTACGTAGTCATGAATGTCAGAAGTATATGACGACTAATGCTTCATTAAGTCTCTAAACTAAGTTTACTGGACCCCAACATTTTGTTTTGAAACATCATTTAGAGAAAGATATCAAGGTTTAAAAAGTACTGCTGTAGACAATAATTTTAAAATTGCTCAAGTGTTCATTAATGAAATATAATTTATGTGCAGATTACAAATGTATAAAAAGTATAATTCTAAAATGTTTGCTCTTGCAGCCATATTTGTCACTTAAATTAAATATGAGAATTTACTTAATAAAAAAAAGTGTGCTTCATGATTAACTTTTCCGTCTGAGCTTTTTTAATTTTTTTAAATGGGTGGCTATAATAGTATTTATAATGAAAAAATAATAAGTTTCCGAAAAAGTTTAAGGGTTTAATGAATGTAGTGACATTAATACGGAAATTAATTCAAATGTTTTGAGTGAATTCCGAAAGTTTAAGATTGATTAATAAAAATGCTAAAGCTTTTGTATAGTTTTAAAATGAGACGCTTAAAACTGTATATAAAAACGGAATGGCCGAATGGTTAGGGTGCTGGCCTTCGGAACCGGAGTTCGTGGGTTCGAATCCCACTATGGTATGGGTGTTCGTAGCCGTTTAGATTTGGCTTTAAGCAGTAGGTCCCGGTCTCATTAGCCTTCGTGTTGCAAAAAGGAGACCGTAGCGCTCTAAAACCAAACCAAAACCAATAAAATCCTAATGGGAATTACTAATTTTATTTCATGGCGTTAGATTAAGTTACATTTTAATCATGGAAGCCAATTGTAAAACTATAACTATAGGATTTGTTGATACTTCGCAAAGGTTTCCTTAAAATTACATTTCGTATCATTGTGAATTTCATCTAGAAATGCACAAAGTACATACAAAAATTAGCATAGCATAGTAAAATAAAAAACTAATATATTTTTTTATTTATTATGAAAATATAAACATTACAGTTTTGACAAATGCATAACTTTATTCTCAAGATAGTAATAGTTCGAAGTTTCACGAAGGGAGCTCATAGAAAATAAGTCATTGTTTTTCAATTATTCATTACTTGCTTTCTAAATACTGAAACAGAAATAGTATAAGTTAAATATACTATTTTCCATATACTATTCACATTAAAAATATTAATTAAAGTGAAACAACTATTCATTAAAAATTCAAAACTTACGAATTTATTATCATAGAAAAGTGAATTACATTCTAGCAAGCATAAATTCAATAAAGCTGTACTATTTTTTAAATTATATTGTTTGCGAACTTTTCTATTTTGATTAAATTCATTCAAATGTTCGACAGAGATTTCAAAACAGATGCGTTTATTTAAAGAATTTATGGTAATAGTCTTATGATTTTTCATTCTTTATCCAAGCGGGTAGGTTTCAAATGTGGCTTTATGTTTTTTGATTTCCCTGTGTTGCTCTGAAGTTAAGATTATATTTATGCTTCATTGTATTATCCTTACGATTTTAATCATTTTCAAGTTACTTATTATGTATACACCCCCTCGAGCTTCTCCCGCCAGCGCTGAGCGCTGTTGCTATGGCGGCAGAATATTGAAATTATTAGAATTTATTATTCCCAACTGGAGCTTTCGTAATTAACGTTAGAGACGTCTTAAGCCTCGGGGGGACGGTACAATATTTAACTCTGCTTTTCCCTAGCGCCGTCGATAATCCCCCCGGAAGGGAAAAAGCACAAGTGTACCCCTTGGCTATTGTATTTAAAGTGGCAATTATTCAATTAAGTTCGTGCTACTATTAAATAACCATGAGCTCTGTTTTCGTGTTTGAAGAGCTTAGATGTGATGACTGTGAATGCTGCTAATTGAACTCGGGATATAGTCATATTTCTCAGCGTTCAAATGCTATTGATTTATTTTTTCAATAATGAGAACTGTGTTACATACATGCTCGCAATCTAAGAAGGCAATCGTACTTATGAGAAGAATAAAGGACATTTTCACTTAAAACATATTTTCATAACATGTAATATTAGCTCATTCTGGTTCATACACGTTCCAAAAACTCACTGAATATGCATTTGATATATCGCTATCATAATCTATGCTTTAATCAAGAAATAAAAGACATTTTTTTAGAAAATTAAAATGGGTATTTTAGTACAAACTCCAGATAAAGAAATAATTATGGGCATCTTATATATGTTATTATAAGTAAACCTTTTAAAAACGTATATAGTGTATAATCATATAGTTCACAATTCTTCGCTCACATTTCATTGTGTTATTTTATTTAAAAGCTTTATCACATCACAACCTGTACGTGTTGATAAAGCAATAGATTCGATTTACGAGTCCTTTTCCTGATGAAGAATGCGTTGATTTCTTGTATAACAGAGAAAGATTTTTAACTGGTTAAACACCTTGTCATAACTTAATCGGAATCAAAATAAATCGGTTGAAACTTTTTCGGCTTTTAATGTTAAACGCTGATTAATGATCCCGTTGAAATTCTATTCTAAATAGAACAGAACTTTTTATTTTATATGGAATTAAAAATATGAGGAATTTTTAGCTTGAAATGTGCTAAGTCCCTTTAAAATCGCATTAGCTACAGAACTGTATCTAATCCCTAACTTTCCCTTAAAGTTTTAAAGAACAATTTCTTCCTGAGAAAGAAGATTGTAAAGTAAATTGTAATTCGTCTATAAAAAGAAATAAATATTTGAAAGCAAGATATGTCTACTGTAATTTCAAAAGGATAACATTTTTTTTTAAATTTTATATGGAATTAAAAGTATGAGGAACTTTACAATTAGAAATATGTAGCTTGAAAAATACTAAGTCCCCTTACAATCACATTAGCTACAGAACTGCATCTAATCCCTACTTTATTAGCTTTCCCGTAAAGTTTTAAAGAACAATTTCTGTCTGAGAAAGAATATTGTAAAGTAAATTCTAATTCGGCTATAAAAAGAAATAAATATTTGAAAGCAAGATATGTCTACTGTAATTTCTAAAGGATAACTTATTTTCACGCAGTTTTTTAAAAGTTATTTTTACAAAAGGCTGCACTATACTGGCTGTGTAGATATCAGTGTGATATCCACAGTTCTGATATAGGAAATAAATTCTCATTATCAGATGTGATATTAAGCACTTTAACTACCTGCGAATAGAATTCCTGTCGTGGGATGTTTAAAAGCCGTTGAGCCACAGACAGTGTTATCAAGTGCATTACGCCAGCACTTAAAAGACGTTATTCAGCGCATATTTTTCTCCAGCCGCATCGAATCGTCGTCCACTAAATCTTAAGCCATGAAAAACAGCGGCAAGTGAAGAATGCATCTCTAGTTCCTAAATCTTTTTAGGGCACTTCTTTAAGTGGATTCATTCCTCTTGTCAATCTAGGGTCATCTGAAAACCCTTTCCCCTTTTCGCCAACCGCGATGGAAGAACCAGTCTGCTATGAGAAACTTTTTTGTTTTGTTCTGAATTCGCTTCACTTTTTAAGGAAACTGAGAGATCGGGTTTATAATTGTATTGTATTCAGTTTCTCTCCTTCGTATTAAGTGCTCTGAACGGTTTTTTATTAATGTTAACTGATTACTTTAAGATGATGCCAAAAAGTTAGTGGTGGAAAGAGAAAATGAAAAATGAGTATTATTTAAAATTAAAAAATATTCTAAAATTAGATGTTCATCTTATTTATTTACTTACTACTTTACAAATAAAGTCTATTTGCATTCGAAGATACTGACTGTTGAGGTTTATAATTCTATTGCGTGTATTTTCTCTCCTTCCTATAAATCGTCATTTATAATAATTTATAGTCATTTTTTATTAATGTTAACTGCTTACTTTAAGGTAAATAAAATCTAAAAAGGTTGTGTTGGAAAGTGCATATTATTTAAAATTCAAAAGATCCAAAAATTACTTCTTCATTCTATTTTTCATTCACAAAATTTTTACTTAAGATATTAAACTTTAATTAAACAGCTTTTTTCTTAATAAACTATTTTTATTTCCGATAATCCTTTAACTTATAATTCTGAAGAAATAATCAGAAATTATCTGACTTTCTCTCTGAGTATACGTGAGGAAAAATGAAAAATATACATAACAAATTAATAATTTGGTGACTCATGGACCATCTCTGGAAAAAATTTATTCGCCAGTCTCGTATAGTCGAGATATATCAAAATACTTTATACTCATAGTGGACATTTTCATGATGTTTAATTGTATAATATCCAATTAAGAAAACATATAATAGATTGAAAGTTATTGAAAAGACATAATTAATATTACCTTTTAGGCTTATAAATAATTAATTTAATTTTAACAACATTTATGTTATAAGTTAAATAGGTTGCATTTCAATCGAGTTCACAGCGATGATAGCTTCGCATATCTTGCTCAATAAGGCACATGGAGATTTTATATACTTTCAATCATATATCGTTTTACTAGATAGAAAGGAGACATTATAGTTTATAGTTTCTCTACATATTTGTTCACAAATTAGTGCACATTTTAGTGGCTGTGCTAAACTTTCTTTTCTGTACCATAATTAGAAACTCACACATAAATTCGAGAATAATGAATAGGAATAATCAATTATATTTCAATTATAATTTTTTTATGAAAATCTTGCTGTTATTTCATAGGTTAGTCATATGTATAAAAAGAGAAGAAATAAAAATATCATGCACAGATATTGAAAGTTAGAATGAATTTCAGGTAGAAAGTAAGTTTTAAATCTGGCTGAATTATGTGAAGTGTAGAACCGTTACTTTCATAAACGCTCTTCTTTCTTATGATAATATAGTACTTATGAAATATCTGGATAAAATATATTTAATTTTACCGAGAGGATCCAATGGAGATATTTATATTAATTATATAGATTATGTAGTTAAAATTACAATTATTAATAAAAATAAAATTATGAAAGCCTTTACAGATATCGGTATTCTACAGTTCAAGCAAACAAAACAAATAACTTGCTAAAAATATCTGCAATATCCTTCCCCTGACAGCTTACAAATTCCATCGTACATACCGGCGACATCCAGGATGTCATATGGACGTCGTACAGATGTCTAAAGTAACGCATAGGATTTTCAGTTCAATACTTCTCCCTTATTATCTAGAGTTAAATTTATGATACGATTGGCCAATGAACGTGTCATATCTCTGTTCATTGTTAGGTTTGCTATTATTTAGGATTTTTATAAAATCTAAAATTTTATCGTTTTTATTATATGTAGGACAAATAAGTTAATATTTAAAAATAATTAATACAATAAAACTGTAATAGGAAGCTACATAATTTTTTCTTTGGTTTTCTACCTTACCAAAGCTAAACAGTAGCTGTAGTGGTAAATAAAAACAATAAAATGCTGTTAAATATCGCATGTGCTGAATGGTGTCATACTCCTCCACAGTACACAATTGAGACTTCAACATATTTTATACAGATTCTTTCCACTTTTAAGATCCTTAATTTCTTTTG
Source organism: Pardosa pseudoannulata (assembly GCA_032207245.1). Lineage (NCBI taxonomy): Eukaryota > Metazoa > Arthropoda > Arachnida > Araneae > Lycosidae > Pardosa > Pardosa pseudoannulata. The sequence continues at coordinate 91,667,062 of CM063503.1, read as the reverse complement.
AACTTTTGCACACTCACTAAAAAGTTTTAGAGAAGCAAAGTGTAGCGAAGAAAATTTTTCTTTCTTTCGATATTCTAAAAAAAGAAAAAAAATTTTTTTTTTTCATTTTACTGAGGCAAGATTGTCATTCATAGAAGGTGCGCGGAGGCTGATTTATCACCAAGAAGAAAACACGTGAATGTGTTAAAATATTAGACTCGCAGCTGTTGTTAAAAGTTCAAAGAATGAACGCGAAGATATACGAAAGAATGGTTTTCCTAAGGTAGATGAAAAGCCCACTTAACTTCCTCGCGAACAATTTTTTTTATTATTATTTTTATTCAGGAGTTATAATGAGAATGTTTCTTTACAAAAAGTCTAAAGATTATTTACGTCACAGTAGCTCACTAGATTTTATCTTTAGTTGTTGATTCTATTATCTTTTTTTTTTTGGTCCTTCGAGGCAAAATCCAATGGTGTTGATGTAATAATTTTAAAAAATGTCTAGCAGAATTTAAACTCTGAAGATAATGCAGTGTAAATAATACGCAGTTTGACTATAGGGGGACTATTATATAAATTAATTTTTTTTTATAATCTGAAAAACTTTTTCTTTCATCTCGTTCCTTTCGTTCTTTTGGATGTTGTTAAGATGGAAATTATGTTTATTCGAGAGTAATTTTAAAATAATATCCCGACAGCAATGAGAGGCAATTGGGTGGTTTCTAATATAACACTACAAAGGAAAAAAATGTATAATCAGAAAATTTTGATATTAGGATCAGCATATAAAATAAGAAGCTCAAAAGCATTGGGCTTATAGATATGCAGTAAGCAATCATGAAAATACTATTCATGTATAAGGATGTAATAAATATATTGCTTAACTATCTTGATATTAATTTTATTTTAAATTTTAGACATTTATAAATTTTATTTTTTTAGTCGTGTATTAAAAACTATTGTTCTTTTATATGAGTAGACTGTTATATATATATGTATCTATATATATATATATATATATATATATATATATATATATATATATATATATATATATACATGTGTGTGTATGTGTCTGTGTGTTAGGTTTAAAAATGTGGGTTAAGAATTAAGCGAGTTATAATTAAAAATAGTTAGAACTCATTTAAGATAATGTAATAGGGGAAAGGCACACCCTCAAGCGGAACTATACAGTGTAAAAAAGCTGAAGCGGAAGTAGACATAGGAATTTGCTTAGGTAGCAACGCTAAGAGACTGTTCTGAGCGGGAACTCGGGCTGATAACATCCTCCGAGCTTGTCGTGGCAAATTATGAGAACAAAGGATATCTAAATGGCATAGCCATGGACAGAAGGATTACAATACATAAGTTTTATATATGAAATCAAATGTGTCTTCCATGCCTTAACCACTCGTTCGTGTCAGATATATATATATATATATATATATATATATATATATATATATATATATATGTATGTATATATACAATATATCTAATAATTTCAACACTGATATCAGTGATTAGTTTTTTCGCCAGGAGGCGCTGAGGTTCTAGTCTAAACGACTGTAAATGCAATTGTGCGTTTTACTGCAGTTGAAAATACTAGGCTTCAGGAAATCGAAATACGCCAATAAACGTGCCGTGTATGAAATGCTTATGCATCTAATAAAAATATTTCGTCGCATTTCTTCGATGTGTGCTCGAAGACAACTTTACAAATGTTATTTATAATTCTTTAATTAATATTCTGCCCTTTTGGTGTTATGCATTTGCTGTGGCGTCATCCATGGTCAGTAGTTGTTTAACTTTATTTTTTAATTATTAATCATATAATATTATAGCCATTATTATTTGCCATATAATATTAAGTACGAGGTAGCTTATCTTGCGCAACTTTTATTTCTCATTTTTTCTATATTATCTATATAGTTTCTATGTATTATATCTACATTTTTTTTCGTTTTTTAATGAACGTTTCAGTGTGTCTGACACAATACGTATACAAATGAGTTATTTCTTTTCTTATTGATGGTTGATATTACCTGCTTTTAACCTATAAACTTTGTTATTTGGGGTATTGTGGGTTTTAATCATATATCTTGAAACAGTGCAAGTATTAGGCGTAACTTCTCAGTATCAGTGATGCAACCATACATAAAACTAACAATCGATTTCAAGATCTTACAATTTACTGTTAACTTATGTTGATAGAAGATACGACTAATACAAACTTGAATAAATATACATCCTGGAGAGCTATTAATACTTTCGTATATTATCAAAGTTTAAAACACGTTTTAAAAAGACGCCTTTATACCGCCTTCTTTCCTATTGCATAGGAAAAAGTTTTCCCAGTGCAGTACAATAAATAAGGATCACCCAAATATGACGCAGTGCTTCTTTTTACTGAACTATAATTCATCTGCACATATCTGGTGTTGCCATAAATTCCACAAGTGCCAATTTCGATTGTTTTTTGATGGGGGAGGGAATTTTAAATTAAAACTGCGTCTCTTGTTCTTCCGTGCTGGCCATCACAACGCTTTCTATCATGTCCCTGTAAATCGTCAGCATGCAGTTCTCTAACCCACAGCATGGTAGCGTAGTGTTGCCTGCAGAGGAGATTTACAGTTCGACATATTAAAACGCTGCTTATTTTAGTTCTAGTCGTGTGTTATTGAAGGGGCCTAGGCCTTAATGGCTAGAACAGCTGTGACCAAATAGGTTTCACTTTCTCTCGCTCCCTTGCGGTTTTACAAAAGCATGGCCACGATACCCCCCTGGTTAATGGCCTCCGGAACTGACGTCACTGCGCTGACGCCTTCTGATTTGTGGAGCCTGCAGTTGCCAGGTTACAGATGATCGCTTCAAGTAACATATCCCCTTACGACAGGTGCGTCTAAAGATATGACAGCGGATCCTCTAACGCGTTAAACTGAAATTTCGATCACCCAAATTAATTGCCTCACATGCACTGATGAGCATGTTTGCGACCGATAATTGAAGAACTTTCCCTCGCTTTTCACAATTTAAATTCCTCATTTAAGACTCGAACACCTTCCTAAATTGAGTTCTTAAGTTAGAAACCCTATTCTGCTCATATCCTATATACAGACCTCTCTGGAATAGTCCTCTTCTCGGACAGAGTGTTTATTATATTGCATATACTACGGATTTTTCAGAATTTGTCAGCCTTTAAATTTTTTAACGATAAATCTTATAGAAAAATACTCAGAAATTTTCTTCTCTAGTAAAATATTTTTTTATTCAAAGAGTGCTACTGTATGAATAAGAATAATACATAATTTCAGGAAATATTGAAAGTAATAATTTCTCCTGCTAAATCTGCTCAAGAAGTAGAAATTCTAACGTATTTCTGTTTGTCAATATACAATCTACAATCGTGTGTATATATATATATATATATATATATATATATATATATATATATATATATATATATATATATACATATATATATATATATATATATATATATATATATATATATATATATATATATATATATATATATATATATATATATATATATATATATATATATATATATATATATAAGAGAGAGAGAGAGAGAAATAGACAGAGATTGTATACACGCCCATATGTAACTACTAATAAATTCCTTTTCGTTTATAGAACAGTGTTTAACTAGCTGTTCACAATATCTACAGGACTTGAGTTTTAATCTTTATCAATAGTTTTAATTGGTAACGGGACTAGATTTAGGATACCACAATCTCCGTGTGAAAATAGTAAAATGAAATGTCATCATTAATTGAGAAAAGTGATGCATATGCTTACACAAAGATCTATTAACATGGTCTAGTTTTCATACCGAGTGATATTTAAATGCAAAAGAATGGTTCAAAGACTGCACAAAAACTAACATAAATAGAAACGTCTATTCTGCTCCCTAAGCTGTTATTCTTGAATGCAGCAAGTGTAACTACAGTGATTTATAATAGTGATATATAATCAACCTTCAAAGATTGCTTGCTTATTTATTTGTTTTTGTGAATATTTAATGGTTCCTAGAGAGAAAGTTAAACAGTTCTGGATTTCGTTATTCTTACGAAACTTTCACTTCTGAGAGCAATGTTGTAATAAAAAGCGTTAAGTTTTTAGTTTATTAAAAATTGTTATGCTGTATGATGAATAATTATGGGATTTTACAGGGAACTCAAATTTAATTTAAATAATGCTGTTGATAAAGAAGTGTAATCATTGAAAAGTTTTATATTAAAAAAAACTAGGGGATTTTTTATAAAAAGAAGACGAACTATGGAGGAGTTATTAAAACCATGATTACAACTAATAAATTTAATACAGTTGTTACGTTCACCTGTTAATTGAGCGAAACAGATCGAGAATTACTTTATTTTTTTTTTAAATTTTACTTACATAAAGCACAAGAACCATCTTTCCTTCCAGCCGGTAAAGTGGCTAGCATATTCGCTTTCGATGCTGAAGAATGCAAGCTCCCATGAGGCTTGTAACAAGACGCTTAGAATTTTGCCTGAAATGAAATACTGTCTTGAAAGAAAAGCAACGTAACCCTTACATCCATAGCGAAATTTGCCTACGTTTAAAAAATAAATGCTTTTAGCGGGTCATGTGTTTTGGACTAGGGTTTAGTGAGATCTGCCCTAGGGACATTAATCGCATCACAATAAAAACCTAATCTTCCTAAAACTGTAGAAATTCTAGGACATACTACGAATATGTCCAACCAAAATATTGTAGCTGGTCCACAATACTGTTTCTGGAAAAGGTACTAGTTCTAAAATCTTTGTATCTCATTCAAAAACCGAACTACCTATGTTTAAGTATATTACAGTAATGTTACTTCAATCTCTAGAGGTTTTCCATTCCCCTAGTTGTGTTTTAAATAAACATTTCATATCCATGCAATTAAGTTAATTGAATTTTAACGGGCGACCTCTTTTTTAAATATTTTATTGTCTGATCTCTTTTGGATGAAATATAACCACTTGTTAATCTCTTTCCTATTTTGAATCACTGTCTTATCTTAGAATACTAAAAATTATAAATCATAACTTATGCAAAATTCTAGGAATCGATCTTTCCAAAACGGTGTAGCAGGTCGGTTTAAAGAAAAGTTGTGCAAAATGATACGCAATGTTTCTCCCCGGAGAAGGTATAAATACTAATACGTTTGTAACCAATGGGAAAGTGTTTGTTCAAAACGAACTATCAATGTTTAGGTTTGTAAAATATCACAGTTATGTTACTTCATTATCGAGAGGTTTTCCATTCCTCTAGTCTTGTTTTAAATGAACAATTCATATCCATGTAATTAAGTGAATTAAATTTTAATGGGTGACCTCTCTTATATAATTTATTGTCTGATCTCTTTTGGATGAAATCCACATTTGTTAATCTCTTTCCTATTTAGAATCACGGTCTTATCTTAGCGTATTAAAAATTCTAGGAATCGATCTTTCCAAATCGGTGTAGCAGGTCAGTTTAAAGAAAAGTTGTGCAAAATGATATGCAATGATTCTCCCCGGAGAAGGTATAAATATTGATACCTTTGTAACCAATGGGAAAGTGTTTGTTCAAAACGAACTATCAATGTTTAGGCTTGTAAAATATTACAGTGATGTTACTTCAGTATCGAGAGGTTTTCCATTTCCCTAGTCTTGTTTTAAATAAACAATTTATATCCATGTAATTAAGTGAATTAAATTTTAATGGGTGACCTCTCTTATATAATTTATTGTCTGATCTCTTTTGGATGAAATCCACATTTGTTAATCTCTTTCCTATTTAGAATCAAGGTCTTATCTTAGCGTACTAAAAGTTATAAATCATAACTTATGCAAAATTCTAGGAATAGATCTTTCCAAAACGGGGTACCAGGTCGGTTTAAAGAAAAGTTGTGCAAAATGATACGCAATAATGATTCTAATGAAGGTATAAGTACTAATACCTTTGTAACCAATGGGAAAGTGTTTGTTCAAAACGAACTATCAATGTTTAGGTTTGTAAAATATTACAGTGATGTTACTTCATTATCGAGAGGTTTCCCATTCCGCTAGTCTTGTTTTAAATAAACAATTCATATCCATGTAATTAAATTAATTAAATTTTAACGGGCGACATCTTTTTAAAATATTTTATTTTGTAATCTCTTTCCTATTTAGAATCACGTACTTATCTTAGCGTACTAAAAATTATAAATCATAACTTTTGCAAAATTCTAAGAATCGATCTTTCCAAAACGGTGTAGCAGGTCAGTTTAAAGAAAAGTTGTGCAAAATGATATGCAATGATTCTCCCCGGAGAAGGTATAAGTACTAATACCTTTGTAACCAATGGGAAAGTGTTTGTTCAAAACGAACTATCAATGTTTAGGTTTGTAAAATATTACAGTGATGTTACTTCATTATCGAGAGGTTTCCCATTCCGCTAGTCTTGTTTTAAATAAACAATTCATATCCATGTAATTAAGTTAAAAAAATTTTAACGGGTGACCTCTTTTTTAAATACTTTATTGTATGATTTCTTTCGGATGAAATATAACCACTTGTTAATCTCTTTCCTATTTAGAATCACGTACTTAGCGTACTAAAAATTATAAATCATAACTTATGTAAAATTTTAAGAATCGATCTTTCCAAAACGGTGTAGCAGGTCGGTTTAAAGTAAAGTTGTGCTAAATGATACGCAATAATGATTCTCTCCGGAGAAGGTATAAGTTCTAATATCTTTGTATCCAATGGGAAAGTGTTTGTAAAATATTACAGTGATGTTACTTCATTATCGAGAGGTTTTTCATTCCCCTAGTCTTGTTTTAATTGAGTATTTCATATCCAATGGGAAAGTGTTTGTAAAATATTACAGTGATGTTACTTCATTATCGAGAGGTTTTTCATTCCCCTAGTCTTGTTTTAATTGAGTATTTCATATCCATGTAAGTTAATAATTAAATTCTAACGTGAGACCTCTTTTATATAATTTATTGTCTTATCTCTTTTGGATGAAATATCGCCACGTGTTAATCTCTTTCCTATTTCGAATCACGTTCTTATCCCAGCGCACTAAAAATTATAAATCAAATCTTATGCAAAACAAAATATGCTTTATTGAATTCTCGCCGTTGTACAAGACCGGCGTTCTGCTGATAAAATCTCTCTGTTCCTGGGAAAACATACAAATATCTAATAATGTGATAAAATATCGAAAAATTCTTTCGTAATTAGTGTGTAATATTTAACACGAACAACCAGCAACAAACAGAGACATTTATCATTAAAATAATAACCTTAATGAACTAGCTGAAGGAAGTTGGTGTGGGCGGACAGAGCATAGGGGGATCTAGGACAATGTTTAATTTCCCATTAGTGCGTTCTTTACCTCTTTATTTGGTCCTAACTTCATTTGAGTTCGCTTAAACTTGGCGCGTTTATCGCCTCAACTGCACCCCCCCCCTCTTTCCGTTGCCAGATCCCTATAACCGTATATCAAAACTTGCACGTAATCTCTGGGCCCTGGTTGGGAGAAATGCGTTCAATTTATTTAATTACCGTCGCCAGGAAATGAAAACCAGCATTCGCCGCTGTGCTCAGTGTTCGCAGGGCTATCTCTTCACCATTGTGCCGTTTGCAGTGGCCGACAACGCTGCTATGTCCCTCCGCTGATCGCCCGCCCAGATAAAAGGACCGCCGACTGCTGGAAATGTGCCTATCTCAAGGGGAGGGGAGTTTTTTAAGTCAAATTTCGTTTTATCTGCCCTTTTTTCAAAAGAAATTTAAATCATCACCTGGGTTGTGATAAAAATTAGAGGTGCTCCCTTTATGCGGCGAAAAACATTGGGACGCACGATAGGCGAACGCAGTATTATTAGTTTTTTTAAAAATTAGCACCTAATGGCATGCGTCGACATTGACTGTTGACAGCTTAGGAGAGCGCGTTCGATAGCCTTAAACGTAATTAAACTGATTCAGATAACTGAGACTAAAACAAATATTATATTTTTTTTCGAGTAGTAAGTCTTTGGTTCAAATGATTATTAATTAGGGTTTATTCAAAAATGTACTACCGTATTGACCTACTAACTATGGTAGAGAAATTAATGTAAACTATCTGTATACTAAATGATTATAAATTCCCCAGATTAAATACATAATTTATATAGTAAAATTGGCATTCGTAGAAAATTTTTTTTACCTGTTTTTATTCCCAAAACTTACTTAACTGTAACCGTGATTTTCCACGTTTGCTTGAGTTGGATGAATTTGGGATGTGACAAAAATTGAAGGTGCTCCCTTATGCACTGCAACTGATTGGGACCATTGGAGATGCAAAATTGGCAATTGCTGCACTACCTTTTAGAAAATCAGCATCTAAT
>CM063503.1:91626182-91653682 GCA_032207245.1 Pardosa pseudoannulata | reverse complement strand
CTAATGCGCATTACTCGTAAGAGTTTTTTTTTTTTTTTTTTTTTTTTCAAAATTTATAGTCTATAGAAGTAACTGAATATATTATGTATATCAAATTAAAATTCTGTTACATTTTACCAAAAGTATCCCTTTACATCTGTAACATGTGGCAGAAAAAACCTAGATACATATCATACTTACAAATCGGAGGAGCTTATATATATACACACACATTCGGTTGTATGATTATGCTTGTGCAAGGTAGAATCAAATCACTTTGGGGCCCTAGACATTTTATTTTTACCGGGCCCCCTCTCTCTTGCGCAGGAAATGAAGTACATAAAAAACGTAAATAAATAAATGAAAACTATAAAAAATCTTAAATTTTTATGAATAAAATTTATTTAATGTAAAAAAATAAATTTTAGTTTTTCTAAACTTTGTTATAACGGGGCTAAACCTTGATGCCATATAAAACGCAATATATTTTTGTTTATTATATATAGTTATCCAGCAGAAAAGTGAACCATATTGTTTACATTTTTTTTAATCAAAATAGCAGTTTGATCAGGTTCTTAAAAAAAAACCGTATTTTAGATATGTTTTATTTTTCTGCGCAATTTATATATGCTATACGTATACAATTTAAGTGTAGTACTTATATAATTTCAAGGACTTCCAATATAAGTTAAATTTAAACAATTTTGTTTGTTCACGAGTTTTTTAAATTACTAAAAGACTTTTTGCATGAATTTTATTAGACAATTTACTATCAGTGTTAAATGTCAAGTAAATATCTATAGTTACGGTAAAAATTTACGTTCGGTTATGGCATACCATAATTTGTCTACAGTGTCAAAGAGAAGCCAGGTATTTCTACACTTAAAAAATAGATAATTGTTACTGATTTCTTTTTATTTGAAAATGGAAAGTAAATTTCCTGTTCAAGAACTACTTTTAAATTTTTCATAAATTTTTCATAGCTTAAGCAAAGAATTAATTTCAACAGTAGTCTAGTGTTTTCATAAAAACTCAAAAATCATTGATAGTTATCCAATATTATTTCATTAAGGTTTACCAATTGTAGAAGACTTAAAGACATTTCTCTTTAATCTTGTTTTCTATAACAGATTGGGATTTAAAATTTGATTTGTATCTATACGTCAAGTTCCGTTTTGATTTATCGTGATTCACGTATTGGCAATTTTTCTGAGTGGGATTTACTTCTAGGTTATAATTTAAGTAAAATAAACCATCAAACACTAATTTCAGTTGTTTAGGTTTGGGGGAATCAAAAATCATAAATTTTTGACAGATTGAAAAAAATGTGCTGTAAATTGCCAAATATTGTATAATACTCATGTATATAAGTTTGTCTTTATTATAGTGTTTGAGTGTCTCTGAAAACAAATTATGTATATATTCATATATACCTCATCATTCAAAGGATATGCAATCATGCATCATGCAATAGAGGAAGTATTTAAAATATTTATAGTTAATATTTTAAAATATTTATAATTAAATATTAATGTTTTGTTTATAGTTAATTATACTTTAGCTTTTTCACATGCATACATATATATGCGTATGTGTGTTTGTCATACAATGATATGCATCACGTCACTCTATACTGGGTGTTGCTGTGTAGGGATTTTGAGTAAAAGATACAAAAACTTCGAAAGGGCCTGGATTTTATTACCTGGAGAAGTTGGCTTGGTCTGCTCCAAAACGCCACAAAATATTCAACTATATTTTTAAGTCATCGGGATGTAGTTGGTTATCCAGTTGGAAAGATTAAAAAAATCCCGTGGGAGATGCTACTGAAATCATCCCATGTGTACCGATTTTTATAAGAGGGTTAAGTAAGAAATTCTCAGAGAACAAAAGTATGTTCTAGTAATAAGGTATAGAACCACCAAAATTTATCACAGAATATAATTATAAGTAAAATCTGTTAATTGGGTTTAATATATATATATATATATATATATATATATATATATATATATATATATATATATATATATATATATATATATATATATATATGTGTGTGTGTGTGTGTGTGTGTGTGTATTTGCGTGTGTGTGTAGAGATGGAACTGCCCTAGACGAGGTACATTTCTCTATGTTCCAGAACCTCTGCAGGTTGAATGGTAATGAGAGAAAGCAAGAAAAGAGAAAGAGGTGACAGATGTATTAAGAACGACCAACTAAGCACTTTATTATCTGTGATGTTGTAATAAGATTTTGACGAACAATTCTCGCATCATATTTATTGTAAATAAATATTATTTTCTGTATTTTTAACGTTAGCTGTGATGGTATGTTTGTACCATCTTGACTCTACACACACACAGACATATATATGCGTGTGTGTGTGGTAGCATTTATGAATATTAGTTTAAAAGAAATAATATAAGTTGTGATCATATATTCCTAGTCTTCCATTTTTGGAATATCAGTCCTGTGGAAGAGATTTATTGTGTAGTGCTCTTGTACACCAATATGGTGCTATTTACCAGTAACTTGAACAATCTGATTCTATTCTAAAAATAAAATGCTCTTTTGGGAAGCCAGTTCCAACAAATTTTGTTGTGTACACGGACTATGCCTTTTTCAATAAAAAGCATGGAAAGTCTAATCTTCATCTCTCTCGTATCATTTTTATTGAAAATATAAATATTAATGAAAACTTGCAATGCCGGACAATGCATGATACTTTTCAAACTTCATCATACTCAGAAAAGTAATTTAATTTTTGAAAATATATTATAATTATTATTGATTATTGCATAAAATATTGTATCATATTTAATGTGTACATACTTTTCTGTTCAAAAGCTAAATATATTTCTTATATCTGCATTAAAATTCTTTTTGGCTTGCTTAGATGTGCGAGGATAGACAAACATAAAGTAAAAAAGGTATAAACATTTAATGAACAATTTTATATCTTTATAAAGTTAAGGCTATTTTCTGCAAATCCATTTACAATTTAAAAATATTTAAAGCTAAATTTAAAAAGTTCCGTGATTTTTTAAAAGTTTTCTCAAAATTATGCGACAAATGAAGCGATACATAAATATTTTAATTTGGCTTCCAAAAAAAAAATCGTTAATATAAAATAAGAAGCTACTTTGCAGTGTATAAAATTTTTATTTTACAAGTAGTATACTTCAGCTGTGGTTATTGGGAAATTTTGGCTCAAAATTTGTATTATAAGAAAAGAAAATAAAATAAAAAAGAATCAAGTTTGACTGAAAGAACTTTTTTTATAATTCTTCGTGTGGTATTTAATCAGAAATATTGTAAACATTAATGAAAAATTCGATTTTTAACCAAATTTTATTACAAGTGGGAGTCAAGTGAGTTTTTGAAATTAAAAATTCATCTTAGAAAACTCCTGAATATGCAAGATACATAAAATTGCAATACATAAAATTTTTATTTTGCAAGGATTCTTTAACTGTCCTTATTGAAACACTTTGACTCAAAAATTAGTATCTTAATAAAAATTAAACAGAAGAAAATGTAACTCACAAAGAGAAATAAATTCCCTCTTTTTAAATTCGTCATGTATGAGTTTTAATAGGTTAAAAATTGAAACACATATGTAAGAAGTTCGATGATTCTTAAAACAGATTTTGCAAAAAATGTCCGGCAAAAATTTTGAATTTAAGCTAAGGGTAAAAAAAATTATATATATATATATATATATATATATAATATATATATATAATATATATATATATATATATATATATATTGCAGATTTTTATTTTATATCTTACAAGTATTTTTTCAATAAAAAACTTGGGCTCGAAAATTTTTAGTGTAAAAAAATTAATAAAAATAAGATAAGCAACTGTGGCTCAAAGAAATAAATTATTTCACTTTTATTTCGGCGTTAATGATCTTTAATGCGTAGATATATATGTAGATATTAAGAAACATATATAAAAAAATCAATGATATTTGAACAAATTTTCTCAAAACTGTAGGATTAATGAGTATTTTGAATTCAAGGGTCATGTCAAAAAAATTCATTAATACGGAAGAAAAATATGCAGTACATAGCACTTTTATTTTGCAAGTACTCTTTAGCTGTCTTTATTGAAAAACTTTGGTTCTAAAATTTGTATTCTGAAATAAAAAAAAGAAGTAACTATAGAGCATCAAAAGAAATAAATTGTTTCGTTTTTTATTTGGTCGCGTCTGATGTTTAATGTGTAGATAGTCCCTCGGGCGTCGATGAGCGCTTCATCCCGTGTTTTAATCTCCATCCTCCGAAGCATACGCGGAGCAAAATAACGGGCCTGAGATCTATGTAGCATGAAGCGTTCCCGACCGCCATTTATTACCCTTCCCAACCTATGAAACGTTGCCTTTTATTTGCAACTGGATAGTTCATTATCAAACACACTTTACTTGCGCGGGAAAAGATTGACTCGCGTGCCTAAGACTTCGTGCCGGGCGGCTGAGAATTATTTCTCATCATAAAATGCTGGGAAAGGTGAAGAGCCATTAAAAACAGTAACTAAAACCAATAGAATGCCATCTGACAGCCAGGTTTTCTCGGCATAATTCCAAAGAGAAGTTTTTTTTTCTTTTTTTGCCAAATATTTACTTTTAAAAGTGAGCCAGTATATCTTTTTACTTCAAAATGAAGGATTTATAGAGCTGAATTACGGTTTTGAAATACATATAAGGAAGTCTAATAGAAACATTCATATATATAACCTGTATGCTTCCTAATCAGATGAAGTATTTGATTAATTACGTACTTGCCGTTATTGAGTGTTTCCTGCAAGCACTCTTTTTGTTCGTTGTACAAAACTTTACAATTTTTTAAATTTCGACTGTGACATATTTTATTCAAAATTTTAATTTTATTTTTTATTCTAAATAACACTAAATAAAACCAATATATGCCATCTGACAGTCAAGTTTTCTCGGCTTAATTCTGAAGAAAAGGTTTTTTAATGATTCTTTACTTTTAAAAAGGTGCTGGATTATATTTTTTTCTTTTTTTTTTCATTCATGCAAATAACCTGCATATTTCCTTTCCCACTTAAGTCATCAAGCATATTTATTTCGTGTGTTATATATATATATATATATATATATATATATATATATATATATATATATATATATGTGTGTGTGTGTATATATATATATATATATATATGTGTGTGTGTATATATATAATATATATATATATATATGTGTGTGTGTGTATATATATATATATATATATATATATATATATATATATATATATATATATATATAGATAGATAGATGGATAGATAGATAGATACACACAGAGGAGATAGTAAGAGGTAAATAGATATGTGTGTATCAAGCAGTTTTTATGCAGGCATACAAAATTATACTATTCCTTTAATTTCCATTAAGTGACAATTTTTTCTATTTTGATTTAACTTTTTTTGTGTTAACCCTTTGTTCAACACTAGAACACACAATCCCCTTAACACGACAATGCTGTACTTAAGATGTTGTTAATATATTGAAAGAGTTAGTATGTCCGGCATTCCATTAGACAATTTTTCCTCATAAAATATTATGAAAGCGTATAAGCTAATTGAAAATATTAACTCAAACAATAGAATGCCACCTGACAGACAACTTTTATTGTCTTAAAGATAAGGATTTCTTGTTTGTTTGTTTCCTTTACATATACTAGTTTATGATTTTATATCGAACTGAAGGATTGTGCTGAATATCGGGTTTTAATATTTGTATATGACAGTAGTCTAAAAATCTAATTCAGGTATGTAACCTGCATATTTTCTACTCAGTAGGTAGGACGCTGCACTTAGGTACCAGAGTTCGTGGGTTCGAATCCCACTACTAGCATTGATGTTCGTAGCCATTCCAAATCGGCTTTAAACAGTAGGTTCCTGTCTCATTAGCCCTCGTGTAGTAAAAAATAAATAGCCCGGAGAGCTCCAACCAACCGTATTTTATACACACGTTACTTGTTTTTACTCTTTTGTCGGGCCTATTTATAATATATATAGCAGGATTTCTAGATGAATTCATCTGAGCCATTCCATTTATTTCAAATGTGTCATCATTTTTCCAGTTTCAATTTTACCTTCCCTTTGTATAACAGAATCCTATATTGTTTTACCTAACATGATACATAGTTAACATTGTTTTACATAACATGACAAGTTGTTTAATGCCCTCATCAGTCTCAAACTCCCTGTACCCCGGGAATTATTCTCGCCCAGTGTGACCACTAAGTCTTATCTTCCCCGTTTCATTATAACTGGAATCTCCAAACTACCGCTTAATATATAAGTTAAATTTACAGATGTAATGTATTATGTTCTAAATCATTTTAAAAACATATTTTTTATATTTTTCTTCTGAATTTGCTCCTTTTGAATGCATATTTCATTTATTAATAACATTACATTTTTTAAATTGCTCTGTTTTCCTGTATCTGTATTTAGTTAGCCAATCAATGGGCTATATATGTATATATATATATATATATATATATATATATATATATATATATATATATATATATATATATTGTATTTCAGTGTATAACCATAAGGTTTTAAAGCCTTCAGAAATACTTTTGATATAATTTAATTCAAATTTACATTTATTGTTGCTTTTCAGGTTTAAATCATTCGTATTAGATTAAAACAAATAACTGAATAAAAAATATTTTAAAAGCGCTTTAATCTTGCATAGATTTTTACCGAAGAGAAAATGAGAATTTTTAATATATTAGCCGTTATGTTAATATTGTGGTTTCTTAGAGATTAAATGTTTTATTTACTTTCTACAAATGCTGTCAATAATAGAATACTTCACTTTCCAGAATATCCATTCTGTTCTCCGAAGTATCTGTAGCTTTCACTTTAACAGAGTGGTAAATTGAAGCTTGTTGCAAGTTTCTTGCACGATAGAATGTATCACAGAGTTGCAAAAAGCTTCTTCCCGGAATTGTCATCGTTACCAATCGTTAAGATGAGCACAGTCAATATTCATTTGCTTTAATATCATCTTGTCACCTCCAAAATGGTATTCCTAAACGCTATAATCGGCAAGAAAGCTCCATTTGCTGAAAAATGTTGCAGAGTGAAAACTTTGAGAAGCTATCTCTCCGACTAAATGTGTTTATTTGACTATGAAGGACCAGGTCAGACAAAGTTATTTAAGCCATTAAGATTGCGACTGAGCAGAAGTTTTATTGCCTTAATGTTAGCCAACTCATTCCTAATGTCCACTCCTAGAGATTAGGTTTAATCTTGGAGCGATTTGGCACTTAAGTCAACTTAATTAAATTTACTTCATTTGGGGAATATTGCAGCTTCGTCTTTTGCAAACTCCATGGTCATGTCTAATCCTATCGATTCGAGAACTATGGCTCCCGTTTTTGATTGTATCTAGGCTCTCAGGCGCATTTAATTTTAATTACAGTAACTTTTATGAATTAGACAGTAATCTTAATCTTCTGGGACTTCGATGACATAACGGGGCTTAGCGCTGAAGCTAATTTAAATTCCATTAAAGTTGGACCGTTTGTTTTAATGATTGATTTCGACCATTCAGCTTCAAATAAATTCGGATCTTTAATTAAATTATGTTTGGGAAAATCGGAAATTCTTAGAATTTTTATACTAACATTTATGTTATATATTGAACTTTCTGAATTTATGAATAAGGTATCACAGTTTTACTATCGGATGTATAAATATGTAAAGATGCCTTTTTACCTGAATACCAAAGGGAAAGTTATTATTATATGTATATTATATGTAGAAGTCTGTATCCTGTAGATCTTATATTTATTCCTTTTAACACGTTGAATGCCACGGCAATTTTCAGAAATTTGGTCTAAAATCAAAATTTGATTTAATCACACCATATTATTAAAAACTGTAATTTGTGGACAGAAATTCAACAAAGTGCTGAATTATTTATTTTCCAAGAGCATTGATTTTTTGTTCTTTTTCCAGAAGCCATCTATCGGTATTAGCCCTGATATACTACGAGTTTATTCGTAGCTGTACAAAAATGGCAAGTAGACACAGTACGAGATATCTCGTAGTTGACAGTCAACGTATTAATATACCTCAAGGAATTCAACTGTAGTCTTTTTTCCATCATTGGATACAAAGAATTTATATCATGGGTAATACAATCATCAAACCTTTGATATGTACATAGATTAGTTTTGCTTTCCATAATAAATGGTATATGCTTCATCTAATAGCGATATTGTTTAAAACACTCTCATTCAGCTGAATTATATGGAATGAGTTCAACTTAGGCAGTTTCTTTAATTGTCCTCGGATATGAAATATACCCAGAGAAAGTACTGTAAACCCTAAAAAAATCAACATTGTGATTTTGATAAATTCGATGTTTTAGATTTTTCTCAGTTATATATATATATATATATATATATATATATATATATATATATATATATATATATATATATATATATATATATATATATATATATATATATATATATATATATATATATATATATATATATATACATATACATATATATAAACGGGTAGTTGGAAATTACGTGATTTATAAACGATTTTAAAAAGGGAACTCTTTTATAATAATAAAATAAATGAAAAAGACCCACGCTCGCGTAATCTTTTAGGATAATTCGGGTAGGCGGAATAGGCGGAAGCATTTTGAAAGAATTTGATGAGTTTGCAAACAGATAATAGTCAGTTAGAGCGTGGATAGGTAACTGTCAACACTACTCTACGCGTGTGTTCGACGAATAAATGAAAATGGCGCACCTTTTGCTTAAATGAAACGATGATTTAATAAACTTATTATTATCAGGAAAGACTGTTTTCCATTCGCCTTAACACTCGACATTTCATATATATATATATATATATATATATATATATATATATATATATATGCATGAATTCTTCAATTGAGGGAAATCTAAAATATCGATTAGACTGCGTTTTTCTTTGTGTGTGAACACAATAATATAATAATGGGCTAAATAAAAAGAAATGTGGATTTTACATCCAGACTGTAAATATTTGACCAGTGTATTTCCAGAGTATTCCCGCGTTTCCAGATATGATAGAATTATTTTGATACTGATTATTTTACTCGAAATAGAAGAAAAGTCCAAATTATGTTAGTTATGTTTACTGCATCACTATAACATAAGGTCTCGGTAAGTAGTTTATTAATAATTGTTTCTTTTTGTTTCTTTTTTAAAATGTCTAACATGTAAAATCTGTTTTTTTTTTTCATTATTCACTCCGTTATCAATATGATAATTGAAAAAGAAGATATTTCATTGCAAGTAATAAAAAACTGATCAGTGAATGTAACCTATATTTTTATTTAATTTATTGATAGAATATGGCTTTACTAAACCATTAAAACGCGTGTTTTAATTGTTCTTCGCGAGCCGGGATAGTTGCATATATTTATGACCGTTTCCTCAGCCCATCCATTCACAGATCGCTGACTTTTCAAGAATGCGCTTTCGAATTCTGATACAATTATATACCCTCCCATAAATTTGCAGGTCGTGGGGAGAATAGCGGGGGTAAAACTGCATCAGTACCCGCGATTTGTTTAACTTAAATCCAATCATTAATTCCGGTGGCAGTGCGAATAAACTTTTCTCTGCTTCAGGAAAATGATTATCTTAGGCGGTCCAATACTTTTCCATCGACCATCGGGTACTTGGGGCAGCTTGTCACTTTGATTCATTCTATAATTTATTTCCTCATTAATTGCCGCCCTTAATTCTCCGAAAAAGATAAATAGGTTCTTACAAATCACGACAAAGGTTCGACTGAGGGGCTAGAGAGCGCTCTCGCAATGAAAGGGGCCTTCTTCTTCGGAGGATTTTCAATTTCAAGTTCGATACTCTGATTCGATACTTGAATTTAATAAAATGAATACTTGATAACTGCAGGGATTTGTAATTATACTCTCGGGAATAAAACTGTATTTCTCGTATGGCATCACGAATTCTTTTAAGTCTATTTTTGATACAATTTAGGCAGTTTATACGATATCATATATACATGTTTTTTGTTTTCGAAGCAATCGTCAATAATTAAAAGGGATTGATCCTTAATTATCTTTTTAGAAATAAAATTATATTTTCGTTTTAAATAACAAATATCTCTTTATTATGTTTTCATTTAGATTGTTTAAGCCATCAAATTTTTCCTCCCTCTTTATGTCAAAATAAATGCCCAATAACAGGCAGATTCTTATTTATTATACATATTCTGAAGAAAAATTATATTGTACGATGACATTAAAAATGTCTCTCCAAGTATGTTTTGATAAATTTCGACTATTTATTTTAAGAGAATTTTCCTCAAGTTTTCTTTTTCCTATACTGATTGATTATTAACTAACAGATTGGTAATTTTACTTTTAGAAGAAAAATTGTGCTCTCGTATTATACCAAAAACATCTCTTTTAGTATATTTTGACACAATATTGACTAAAATGAATACTTGATAACTGCAGGGATTTGTAATTATATTCTCGGGAGAAAAATTATATTTTCGTATGGCAACACAAATTCTTTTAAGTCTATTTGATACAATTGAGGCTGTTTATACGATATCATTTATACATGTTTTATGTTTTCAAAATCAATCGTCAATAATTAAAAGGGATTCCTAATTATGCTTTTAGAAAAAAAAATATATTTTCGTTTGTAATAACAAATATCTCTTTATTATGTTCTTATTGAGATAGTTTAAGCCATCAAATTTTTCCTCCCTCTTTATGTCAAAATAAATACCCAATAACAGGTAGATTCTTATTTATTATACACATTCTGAAAAAAAATTATATTGTACTATAACATTAAAAATGTCTCTCCAAGTATGTTTTGATAAATTTCGACTATTTATTTTAGGAGAATTTTCCTCAAGTTTTCTTTTTCCTACACTGATTGATTATTAACTAATAGATTCGTAATTTTACTTTTAGAAGAAAAATTGTGCTCTCGTATTATACCAAAAACATCTCTTTTAGTATATTTTGATACAATATTGACTAAAATGAATACTTGATAACTGCAGGGATTTGTAATTATACCCTCGGGAGAAAAATTGTATTTCTCGTATGGCATCACAAATTCTTTTAAGTCTATTTTGATACAATTGAGGCTGTTTATACGATATCATTTATACATGTTTTATGTTTTCAAAATCAATCGTCAATAATTAAAAGGGATTCCTAATTATGCTTTTAGAAAAAAAAATATATTTTCGTTTGTAATAACAAATATCTCTTTATTATGTTCTTATTGAGATAGTTTAAGCTATCATAATTTTTCCTCCCTCTTTATGTCAAAATAAATGCACAATAACAGGTAGATTCTTATTTATTATACACATTCTGAAAAAAAATTATATTGTACTATAACATTAAAAATGTCTCTCCAAGTATGTTTTGATAAATTTCGACTATTTATTTTAGGAGAATTTTCCTCGAGTTTTCTTTTTCCCACACTGATTGATTATTAACTAACAGATTCGTAATTATAGTTTTAAAAGAAAAACTGTGCTCTCGTATTATACCAAAAACATCTCTTTTAGTATATTTTGATACAATATTGACTAAAATGAACACTTGATAACTGCAGGGATTTGTAATTATATTTTAGGGAGAAAAATTTTATTTTCGTATGGCATAACAAATTCTTTTAAGTCTATTTTTGATACAATTTAGGCTGTTTATACGATATCATATATACATGCTTTTTTTTTTCGAAGCAATCGTCAATAATTAAAAGGGATTGATTCTTAATTATCTTTTTAGAAATAAAATTATATTTTCGTTTGAAATAACAAATATCTCTTTGTTATGTTTTGATTGAAATTGTTTAAGCTATCATAATTTTCCTCCCTCTTTATGTCAAAATAAATGCACAATAACAGGCAGAGATTCTTATGTATTATACACATTCTAAAGAAAAATTATATTGTACTGTGACATAAAAAATGTCTCTTTAAGTATGTTTTGATAAATTTCGACTATTAATTTTAGGAGATTTTTCCTCTATCTTTTATCCCCACAACGACTGATTATTAACTAATAGATTCGTAATTATACTTTTAGAAGAAAAATTGTGCTCTCGTATTATACTAAAAACATCTCTTTTAGTATATTTTGATACAATATTGACTGTTGAAGCTATAGCACAATTTTCTATCAGCACAATTTTCATGCTAAAGCTATCAGCACAATTTTCATTCTAACATATTTCACTATTTGCTAACTTTATGATTTACCAAATAAAATACTAATTAGATAAATCTAGAAAAAGTTAATTTAATTGGTGTGGCTTTAAATAAATTTGAATTGTTTGATCGAATTTTTATTTTTTTTTATTTTCGAATATGAGATATTTCAATAATCAAGTATGTATATGATTAAAGTGCTATCAAATATATAATTACAGATGTCAAATATAATTTACATAAGATTTTGTCATAATCTATGCATTTAAATACTGCTCAAGTTTTATGTCTTTTATTATTAAGTATATTAAGTGTAAAGGATGCTTAGTGCTGTTTTGATTTACGAGTTTAATTCGTCTCCTCATGAAGCTCGTAATTCAAATTACAGTGAAACCTGTGTATAACGATATTGTCTGTAACGATATTTTCTTTGGTGCCTCGGAGTACCTTATTTACTCAATGAAGAATCACTAAAGGGTTATTGTATTATTATTACATTTAAAAATTTTAAAATACATTATAAATATATCTCTAAATATAAACCAATGTATTAGATATTCACTGCGTACACAAACATTGGATGCGAAAATGATCAAAGTGTCTATAACGATAATTTGCATATAATATTTTTTTAGTCCTTTAAGTACCTTTATATTAGGTTTTTCTGTTTGTATGCCAAATTAATTTTTTGTCATTGAAATAAATTGAAAGACTATTAATTCTTTTAGCTCCCAACTCCTCACCCACACTCCAATGAAAAATATCGTACATGTATACTACATGTTTTTTAAGGGAGAAAATTGTACTTACGAATAAAGAATACTGTATCAGAACCCATTACAATTGAATAGACAACAATAAACTTCTTTTTGAAATTCCGTATATGGTATGAGGCTTGGTTGCTGTTTGTTTGTCACTATATAGGATTGCACCTGCGGCGCGACGTGTTCGCGCTGGGTACTTCGAAGGGCTAATGCGGAGTGTGTGTGTGTGTGTGTGGGGGGGGGGCAATACTCGAGATCTGCCCACCACCGGCGGGATAAGCCTGGAGGGCCTAACGGCCATATGGGCCAGGTTTGGAGCTTGATTGTCCCTATATAGGAAGTAAAGCTGACAGCCCACTCTATGATCCTACGTTAAAATGTTTAACAGACCTACGACATTGTAGTGGTGAAGGTATAAATAAATGCAAGCCCCCACATTTGAAAAAAAATTATAAGGTTTACTTAAATACTCAGCTTTAATTCTACATATAAAATGGGATGTTTCATATATATTATGTTTGATATGTCGATAATTCAAGTTCAGTTGAAATAAGTATTAAATGTATTTTCATCTAAGGACATATAAATTAAGTATGTATCACCTATAAATTGAAACAAGGAAGTAACAGATTTTTCTTCCTACCGTTAAAACCCTTAACGACGTCCAGTAATCCGTCTAATATTACAGATTTACAGGTATTCAAGATTGACCATTAAGGCATTCATGACGCCTTAAACCATTAAGGTATTCAAGATTGAAAAATCCACTGAGCGTCAAAAGAATATTAAAAAAACATTAACACCCAACCATTACCATCACTGATAATATCCCCAATTTTGATCATCAAGGAGAAAGGAGATCTTTCTTCTCGATTTACATCACTTGATTTTGCTTGGTTTGGTATGGTCCGAAGTAGTACATTTTTTAAGGCTTATTTATAATTGGATTTACTTCTTTAAGCCAATTTAAACGGCTAAGAACAAGGTAGCAACGGGAATTAGAACCCAAAGAATCCGGTACCGGAAGGCATTGTCCTAGAAATTTGGTCCTCGTCAGGCTTCTAGAAAAAAAAAGACTTACTGATTGACAGTGCACTGCGCTCTGTTTACACAATGGGCTGTTTGACATCCCAAAATGTTATTCCTAAATACCAAACACTAGACCCCTTTTAGTCACTTTTTATGTATATCTTTTTATGTAACTTCTGCCTCACTCAAGTTATTTCTTTGTACTCCCTGGTCTTCAAGCAGTGTGGCTAATTAATTTGAATGAAATTTGCTTGTCTCTTTTCTTTTAATACGATCGACAAAATTACTTCTTTTAGCGTGTTTCTGCCAAATTTCATTAAAATAACTTTTTGTGTTTGCCTCGAGCTCTCGCAGCTTAAGGTCAAGAATTCAAATCCCACTGTCGTTGTATTTCTTCTTAACAGTTCTGAATCGTCTTGAAAATGTAGGTGACAGTTCTATTAGCCCTCGTGTATTAAAAATGTATAACATAGAACGTCAAACCCAATCATATAATTGTGCCTCCTATTTTGTGTTGTATCCATGGTTGATTTTAAGTTTTAAAAAAAATTTCTGAACAAATCACACAATTTTCTGAAAAAGTATACGCTACTAATTTAAAATAAAAACTACATTAAGGTTAATTGCAGGATGTCAAAACTAGAGCTAAATGATATTTGAATTTTAATGTTGTTATTTTTTTTTACCAAATATCAATATATTTATATCTTTTAATAAATATCATCTTATTATAGAGTTGCAAATATAAGTGTATTCTGTAATCAGAATACATAAATTTTAATTATAACATATTGCTTTAAAAAAATCACGTAACATATTATTACTGTTCTTCGGAAGAAAAAAGATTTGTGAAAGCGGCAGAAAAGAAAAAAAAAAGATATGACTTTCGGATTATCTTCAAAATTCCTTTATATATTTATTTGGAGTGAAAGGTGGTTTCAAAAAAACTTTTTAAACTTTTTCATTTTCGGAAATTGATTTTTCAGGAAATTCTTTTCAAATTTTCGAGAAAAAAAAATTTGTTTACTATAATTTTCGGAACAGACTCACACAAATTTTCGGATCAGAATCCACCCTGGTTCTATCTTTCCTTTAGTACCTCATCCTTAATAAAAGTTTCTTGTTATAGCAGTGTATTTATTAACCAAGCTACAGAATTCCCCTAAACGAAAACATTTAAAAAAAATTATATATTATTGGCTTAGATTCCTTATATGTGCGATCCATCTGGACTTATTATTTCCGATTTATTTTCAGAGTGGTTTAAAAGCATTATCACACGTCAACATATGCGTGTATGTGCGTGTCTGTATCTTATACTATAAGATTCCTAATACTGCTCAAGAATGTGCAGATTTCTTGTATTATTTTCAAAGAATTTATTTTAGTTGTGGTTGACTTATAATAAGTCCTTTAATCCAGTGGTACGCAAACTAGGGGTCGCGACCCCTGTGGGGGTCGCCAGAAGTTTTTTTGGGGTCACCAAATTTTTATGAAATGCATTATCCCTGCATGCTGCTGAAAATAATATAGATATATTTACATTTAAACACATCATTTTCAATCACATTGAAAAGTTAAAGAAAAATTTTTCGAGAAGATTCGCGGATTTTCCTGAAAAACGATCTTGGTTGGATTCGTGATCCATTTTCCTTTGACATATGCAGTTCAACTCTTCAAATTAGTGAGAAAAAAGCAATTGATAGATCTAATTAGTGATTATACTCTTCGAAACCAATTTAAGACTCAGCCTTGTCAAAAATTTTGGCTATCCGTGGAAAAACAATATCTCGTTTTATGCAAGAATGCCATCAGAGTGTTAATACAATTTGCATCAACGTATTTATCTGAAATTGGATTTAGCAAACTAGTTTCAATAAAAACTAAATGCCGCTCGCGTTTAAACCGTGAAGATGACATGCGAATTGCAATTAGCAACATACATCCAAACATCGATGAGATAATTAGAAACTTGCAGCTACATACATCTCATTAAAGGGCAATTTACTGATTTTTGTGTTATACAAAAGGTATTTTCTTAAAATTATAAATAAAATTAATATGAGTCAAATATGATGACGTTTCTATTCGATGAAAGGATAGAAATGCTCGAAATGTACATCGTATTTGTGAACATTTATCTCTAGGAGTAGCCAAAAATTTTCTGTCTACAAAAGGGGTCGCAGACGAAAAAAGTTTGCTCACCACTGCTTTAATCGGTTGAGAATTTGTTGGTATCGCAGGAGAAATCAGCATCTACTTCAACGAAACGCTGCTTTTTCAACACGTACATGTTGATGTGTGAATAAGGCCTAAAATTTATATGTATACATAAGGTTTAAAAGTTATATATTATTTCTTTTCTATCTTACTATAATTTAGTTTTCATGTATTTTATAAGGCCTTTCAAAAGATCTTATATTTTAATCAGTATTTAAACTTCATAGAGAAAGAGGTAGAATTTTTTTTTCTCCAAATCTATTTACATACACGTCTAAAAATAGATTTAAACATACGTGTATTATGTGTTTGTATTTATTTAAAAACTGCATTGTATAAATTATTTTTTAAAATGCACCTAAATTTATAAATTATTGAATTCTTATTATAAAAAAGAACTCAGCGGTTCCTCAAGCATCTTGGACTATCTTTTTGATATAAATTTCAGTTGATGATAAAAAATGGAAAATTAAATAAAAGTTAACATTACTTAACCTATTTCTAAAATGTATGCAAATAATACAGGTATATTTATTTTTTTATATATAGTTCTATATGAGTTCTGAGTATATAAAATAGGTAACAGCTGTAGATAATTTAAGTTAAAAATAAAAAAAATTCTCTCTCTCCCTCTATCTCTTTGTATGTATATATATATATATATATATATATATATATATATATATATATATATATATATATATATATATATATATATATATATATATGCATACATATATGCACATAAAACATATATAGTGTATGGTTTTCTATTTACTGTTCATGATTTAGAACTGGAATGTATTTGGGAATTAGTACTCCTATTTATTTAAAAGTGTCAATTAAAAAATTATTTCTAGAAGGATTAAATTCAACAGGTTAAAATTTCAAAAGTTTCAAATTTTAAAGGATGTCTAAAGTTGCTAGTATGAAATATTACTCTGTATATTATTAACTTTCAATTTGGAACGAACACAGTATGAACTATTTATAATGGCAAAATAAACTAATATAATATAAATTTCATTGATTTCTCTTTCTTAAAAGAACATAAAATTCTCATTAATGTGGGAGAGAATCTTATGCATAATATAGTATGCAAACAGAAAATAAATTCTAAATATTTCATTCATGATAATAATATGTTAAATTATTTATTCATACTAATCGGTACGAACCACCAATAAGTTTTGGACACCAGAAACCAGAGCAGTTGTTTTTTTTAAATATTTTAAATATTGCTGTGGAAATTAAGCGAAAATTTAATTGAAATTAATACGTATATTAAAAGAAAATTATGATCTCTAAATTTGTTAACCGCTACAAGCTTCCCTATCTTTTGTTTGCAATCCATCCATGAATCATTGGAAACTAACTATCCTTTTTTAAACTTTTCCTCACTTGTTTACGGCGGGAAATAAAATATTATTTTTCCAAAGGCAGACTCTCAAACAAAACGCTGTAAATTTCTCTCTCTCGGTTTTCTCTAAGGGAAACTTAAGTTTTCAATTTGGATCTAGTCCCCATTACTCTTAGAAGGGGTTCTCCCGCGCCATAATTTCATTGGCTACAGGCGCTCCTTCGGGGGTGAGGGGTGAAGTCGAGGGCCGTGCATAGATTTATGGGGCCCGTCTTCCAGTCACGCTAGTTCGCATTGACCAGATGCACGTGACCACCAATCAATTGCCAGCGCTCATAAGCCTTGCTTCTGTGTTCGGAGCTTGAGCTCAATATGCTTATCCTTCCTCACCCTCATTTTGCATTTGGGAAGTGAGTTACGTGTAGGACACAACAGCCAGCGTAAATTAGTGATGCCCACTGATTTCCCACTAGGAGGCTTCGGTCATACATGATCCGGCTGACCTTTGGACCACTGAGGATAACTGCAGAGCATCATAGCGTAATAACAACAAGTTAGCGATATTTAGCGGCAAACTGTTCAACTGCTTGCCACAAATTATTAAAGAGGAAAATTATTTTCCGTGCACTTCGAATTCAATTCTATTAATTTCTTTATACACACAATATATATATAAGCAGTTGTGAGTATTCGTGAAGTTAACATTGTTAGGAATTTTAACTTATAACTCAGAAGCTTCGATCATGGATATCTAATTCACATTTGGACCGTTGAGAATAACTGCAGATTATCAATAGCGTAGTAAGAAGGTATTTAACGGCAAACTGTCAGCTAGTTGCCACAAATTATTAAAGAGAAAAATCAGTTTGAAGCACTTCAAAAGCTTTCATTATTTTTTTAATTAGTTGGAAAGCTTTAATTATTTCTTTATTGAGGACATGTGAATACATTTTATAATTACTGATAAAATTTTATCTTAGAAGTTTCCTAACGTTATTTTGTAAAACATGTAGATTATTATTGCCATTTAAGAAAAATTAAATCGTATTTCGTCAATTAATATTAATGAAATTATAACTATTCTATACTAATGAAATAAAAACTATTCTTATAGAAATCATAAGAATACATTTTACAATTGTCACTCAAATTTAAGGGTACAAGTATCCATTTAATCAACCCACTTATATTGAAGAATAAATTTGATTGATTATCGCTATTTCAGTAAATAGTGTCAGATAACTAGCATAAACCAAGATAAAAAAAATTTTTCATTCATTCTATTAAGTCGTAAATTAAAAACCTCAGGTTGTTTTAACTAGAAATAAAGTATTGTTTTCTACTCATTTTCGCCTATAATATTTAATGTAATCTTTCCCTCTCAATAATTTTGAATAGAATTATGTACCTTTAATTTTTTATATTTATTCAACGAATTATTTATCATTAAAGCTTCCGACTTATATTTTATTCTTTTAAAATATTTAATTTTTTTCTCTATTGAATTTAATACTTTATTAAGAAAAAGTTAATCCTAACACTTTAATCTAAACTACATGAATTAATTTTTGTAAATAACTTATTTGGTAAAACATTTCTCTCTTTTTATTGCTTAAAATTTTTTTATGTGATTTTCGAATGAAAATAACACTTATATTTAATGGATAATAATTGTGCTCATGATAAAAATAACTATGAAATTTTGGGAATTTGATTGCAAAAGGTAATTGGAACTAATGAAAACATCCCAATTTTTAAAGTCTATGTTATCAATATTTGATAGAATTTGATAAAAGACGTATAAGCTGAAACTGAAAAAGTAATTTTTTTCTGAAATAAAGTTTCAATAATCTCAATTTCATGTAGCATATTCAATATTTCTGTTTATTTCGCGGTGAAAATTTGACCTCTTATCGCATTTGAACACAAAGAAATAAATGCATTATCAATATTTTAGCACTGTTTATTATTTAGATATCAAAAGTGTATGGAAGAAGTTTATTAAATCTCATAACTCTATACTCATTCTTGTAAATTAGAAATTAATCCCTGGTCCTGTGATAATTACCCCTATTTTTGTGGTAACAAGATTTAAAATTAAAGGTTAATATAATTTGTACTTTAAAAAGATTTTTTAAGTTAATTACCTTCATGTATACATATAAAGTAACGGAAATTGCAGTTGACTCCTTTTGTTAGCATTTAGTAATATTTGTTTTTAAAAATTTACATTCTAGAAGCTTTACTTAACCCCTTCCGGTATGATTTAATAATGAAAAACTGTGCATGAAATAACCATTTAATTTTTATTTAAAAAACTTGTTTCATTTTACAATTCTTACATATACTTAATTAAAATCCACTTTTTACATAGTGTTAAATAATATCAGAAACAGTAAAATTAAGAAAATATCAAAGCAAAACATTAATAAGGTATACAGATAATAGTCGTCAAGCTAGTGGTACTTTTCAAAACAAAGTGCAAAGGAATTCTTAATTGTTTACACCGCCAAGTAGTCTCACTTTTAATTTGATTCTTGTAACACACACGGCATTTCTTAGTAGGTTTTTTTTTATTCTGACTCATTAATTTGGCAATGACTTGTACCAAGAAATTCTAAGTAAACAATATGCAATAGTGACTTGTGATTTTCACAAGTGATAAAAGTGTTGCCAAATTCAGTACACTAGAAATTTTAAACTAAATTAATTATCATATTTAACAGTAACTTTAATCACATGACGAGTGTAGCTCGTCATTGTGTGGTATTGAATGAAAAACTAATGACGAGCTAGACTCGTCATTTTACCGGAAGGGATTAAGCACCCAGTTAGTTACAGCATCAACGATGCCCGTAAATTAATAAATTTCTACTGCATCCCGTTATATTTTCCTCTTCTTAAATTCTTAAGCATCACCTATTTTTCTCCTCTAGAATATCAACAGTTGTCCTCGCTTTCAACACCCTCTATTCCCTTATGAAATGCTAGACCAAAATTACTTGACAGTGACCCAGCGTATCCCATCACTACGTTTTCTATACCTGACAATTCGCTGTTTCCAATCGGTATGCAAGTATATTTAAAATTTTCAAATAAACTCCTGTAAATTATTATAGAGAAAACTGTTGCTGGACCTATGATTTCTACTCTATTTATCTAGTAGCAGAGTTAAATACCAAATGCTTAAACGATCTCGATCTGCAATTTAAGGACTGAAAAAAAAATTACTATGCTTGGGACCGATCTGGGTGCTTCATTCTTCTCTAAGAGTCCCTAAAAGTCTTCATTTATTTTTCATTAACTAGCGTTATAACCACGGGTCGCAAGCAAAATAAATGTGTCCCCAATCAGAAAAGGCACGTATTGTATCAGTGTCGTAAAATTGGCATACTTTAGTACATATTAACGAATATATTTTCTAAAACTGATTGATTCATTGGTCAAGGCACCGAGCTAAACCCTAGAAATCCGGGGGACTTCAAAGATTCTCTCCCATCCCTTCTAAATCCGGGACTGACTATATTTATGTTTACATAAAAAGTTGCGATCATATAAAATTAAATAGATTTTTTTTATTAGTGTTTCTCAGGAATTATAAACAAGTTGATCTAAATGTTTAAATACCCAGTCACTTTTTTCATCCTCAAAGCTAATTAAAGCATCGCAGTATTAATTAAATAATAAATATCTGTAATCTTCTTTATTTTACCTTGATATTTTTCCCTTTCCGGTGTTTCTAAGGATCATCTTTTTTTTTTTTTTGCTATAATACATGATAGGGACACAAGTGTTTTATCACTTCTTTCTCCTATTCCAAAAAACTAGCTATTTCTAATCAGCATACAACTTTCTCCATTAGGCGATGTGTATGAACAGTTTGAGATATAATTAGCCATTACTTTCTTCCCGATTCCCGAAGATTATTTATTGAGAAACTAATCACTAGTCTTGTGATATTCATTCTGTTTTACTGGTAATACATAAATCCTGTACTTACCAGTAAAATAGAATAGATAACATTAATTACAGATTGCTTAAACCAAAGACCCGCAATTTTTTCTGTAAACGTGTAGTTTACAGAAAAAAATTAAGGGGAATAAAATGTAAAAGACCTCTTATGAACGTTTAGTAGGATTCATAAACACATTGAACTAAATGTCTAAATATCAAATCTTTTTCTCTTACAGCACCGCAGTTAATTAAAGCATCGACGGTATCCATAAATTAATGAATTCTTACTGTTTCCCTTTATATTTTTTCCCCGTCCGATATTCTTAAGGATCCCCTCTTTTTCTCCGCTGGAATATCAACAGTTGTCCTCTCTCTTTCGAAACCGCTATTCCCTTATCAAATACTAGTCCAAAATTACTTGACAGGGACCCAGCGTGTCCCATCACTACCTTCTCCACATCTGAAAAATTCGCTATTTCCAATCAGCATACAACATTCTTTACTTGGAGCCGAGTATGGGTGTCTTATGATGAGTTTGCGATTAAATTACCCGTTACTCTCTTCCTCTTTCCTCCCTCCAGCTAGATATTTTGCTACATTCCCCCAAACTCACTGTACTCTCTCCTTCCCCCGATCTTCATCCCCGCTTAGCTCTCCTTTTCTTTTTCCGCTCGGGGGGACCATATAAAAACTTAAAATTGCTGTCGGAGTATTTTTATAACGAAGAGCGCTGAGGGATTCTTTTTATTCCACTTACGTTTCCACATCTAAGGTAAGCACGCATATACCAATATATGTATGTGCATGTGTTTGTATGACTAATGCTGTATAGCTTATAAATATAATTTTATGTATAGCGAAACACGTGTGACGATGCTGTTCATAACGATAAATCTATTTATAGTAATATTTTCT
This sequence comes from Pardosa pseudoannulata, assembly GCA_032207245.1. Taxonomy (NCBI): domain Eukaryota; kingdom Metazoa; phylum Arthropoda; class Arachnida; order Araneae; family Lycosidae; genus Pardosa; species Pardosa pseudoannulata. The sequence continues at coordinate 91,631,175 of CM063503.1, read as the reverse complement.
ATAGTCCCGCACATTTCCTTATTTACTCAATGTAACAGATATATATGGTTATACAGACATACAACCTATTATTGTTTATTTATTAGTAATTTTATTATTAATATGTACATTTTAATTCATGAAATATAGTTAACTTGTATCTCTAAATACAGCCAAAAATATTCGTACGTATTGTACCCATTTCATAAGTACAAACCGTTCAGAACGATGGCTTATCTGTAACAGTATATTTCTTAGGTTAGTACAGTATCGGTATAGTCAGGCTTAATTGTATGTACTTATATACAGTTAAAATATAAGCAAATTACATTGTGCACAGTTAAGGCTTTAACTAATTTATTTATAGCTATATTAATAACTTATTTATACATTTAATTTATTCCTCTTTATAAACAGACAACTTTGAGACATATCCTATAGTTTGTCATAAAAGAAAATAATTGTTCACATTTAATACATAGTTTCTCCCTTAGATTAGAAAAAAATATACAAAACTGTCTTTTGTTTTCTTATCTATCGTCTTTAGTTTCTATTTCCACGTGTATCTTTTGATTAATAGATAGGAAATACGTGTAAAAATCAATTATGTTAAAGTAAATTGTATAATATTAAACACAGTTGAATAGAATGCTAGGAAACTATAAAAAAACACTTTTGTGTCGATACTTTAAAATAAAAAAAAAAGTACAAGAATTTTTTATTTAATTTAGTCTTTCAAATCTTATTTTGATGCGTAGTGTCTAACAAATCTTGCTTTAATGGTAAAGCCCAAATTCTCCATATTTTTTCTGTCATCAAAGCCTTTACTGTCTAGAATATGTGCAATCTTTCACATGTTTTCAAGCTGGTTTTCTTAGCTTATTTTCCTTATTTTCTTTCCTCTGGGCTCCCCCATTCAGGTCTTAATAGCTACTGTTAGGAATAGTGAAGCAGACCCGTGCAATATAGCCCATATATATCGCTGGACGTACACGATGTTCAGTCGACGTCTGTGAGACAACTTGGATATCAAGGTATTTCTTTCCATTGAAACCTGTGTATAATGCTGTTAAGTTTGCTACTGGGACGTAGTGGCAAAATTTTTACGGGGAGAGTGGGAGGGGGTTCCACTTTAAATTCATTCATATCTCAAAGTTAATACATCAACCCTTATAAATATAAAACATACAGCAGTCCTGTTGGAGTTATAACTCCCACATCCCCATTCGTTGTATCACTGCTAACACTTCAGTTTAAAAAAAAAAAAAATCATAATTTGATAAGTAATGGTAAATAAATCAAATTCATTTTATAGCTTTTATGATTCTTAATAAGAATTGACATTTTAAAAGTAATATTAATTTGATTCAAATTAATTTATGATGTCTTCAAAATGTGAGAACGTTTCTTTTACACTTATTTCCCTTCCGGTAAAATGACGAGTCTAGCTCGTCATTAGTTTTTCATTCCATACCGCACAATGACGAGCAACACTCGTCATGCGATTAAAGTTACTGTTAAATATAATTAATTTAGTTTAAAATTTCTAGTGTACTGAATTTGGCAACACTTTTATCACTTGTGAAAATCACAAGTCACTATTGCATATTGTTTAGTTAGAATTCATTGGTACAAGTCATTGCCAAATTAATGAGTCAGAATAAAAGAAAACCTACTAAGAAATGCCGTGTGTGTTACAAGAATCAAATTAAAAGTGAGACTACTTGGCGGTGTAAACAATTAAGAATTCCTTTGCAGTTTTGAAAAGTAACTAGCTCCGACTATTATCTGTATACTTATTAATGTTTTGCTTTGATATTTTCTTAATTTTACTGTTTCTGATATTATTTAACACTATGTATGAATTTTTAATAAGTATATTAGAATTTAAATGAAAAATTTTTTAAATAAAAATTAAATGGTTATTTCATGACAGTTTCTTTTACAATATATTTAAATATTGTTTCTAATCGCTATTAGCTAACTTCATATTCTTATAAATGAAAACAAACTTATTTACAAAACAGTAAGTGAATGTATTCAGATCACCATTATATAAGCTGACACATAGTAGTAATATATTGTAACCCTATTAAGCTAAAACTATTAAATTTGATTTTAAAAAGCAAAGTAGGTTACAAATAAGTAATTTTTCAAGTAACAGCAACAAAATGTTCAAAACTTTACGAGTTATAAGCTTTAAAAGAACTTTTGAGCTATAAACTCTAAAGTATTTTTTTTAATTCATTATACTTTCTTTATTTGGGAATGCTTTTAACATAAAATTAATTCTCTTACTTGTGTGACTTAATTATATATTTTGTAGATTATTTTGATTGTATTTATTGTATTGTAAAGATACTAATATAGTCATAGCAGTTACACTTTAAAAATTTCAATAATAATTATTTTAATTAGTCTTAAGTTTTCTTTATTTTCTTATAAGTATTTTTATTTTAACTTTTTTCTAAATTTGCTCATTTCTTTATACCATAACAAATGATATATATATATATATAGATATATATATATATATATATTTATATATATGTATATATATATAAGTATATATATTTATATATACTATATATATATATATATATATATATATATATTATATATATATATATATATATATATATATATAAACTGACACAAAGATACTATACCTTCAAAGTTAGACATATATATATATATATATATATATATATATATATATATATATATATATATATATATATATATATATATATATATATATATATATATATATATATATATGTCTAACTTTGAAGGTTAGAATACTTAGAAAGTAGTATCTTTGTGTCCGATTTATCATTTTATATTAGGTTGCATCTGTATGATTAAATAGACAGTAGGCTGAAAGTGCTTCGAAATTAGGATCCTATTTAGATTTATGCGTTGAATTCTGAGAAATTGCTTGTTTATCCAGGATAGTGTGACACCATCTTCTCGGGCGCTAAACAGACCGTTGTTATTCTTGCTCTCTCCCTCATTCCCATCACTGAAACCAGAGAGGGAGAGGATGTGAGAGAGCTAGAGAGGATACCAGGAGCGATCGATGGCAGTGCCCCCATGCGGAGGCATCGCGAAGCTGCCGGTTCCGCCATCTTGTCAAGCGATTGTTCTCTTTTATAGCGGCGGGGTACATAAAGCACATTAACGACGTATCATAGATTATGGCGTCGAAAAGGACAAAACCGAAAATGGGGGTTTCATATAGGAAAAAAAAAAAGAAAATGACATCTGTGTTCGATGCCGTATGTTTGTGTCATCTCTATGTCAGTAATGTTGAGTGGAAGTTGACTCAACTCTCTGATATATTTTAGTTTCCTCCCCCCTCCCTACTCTTAAATATCGCAGGGAGGAGACTTTGCTATTAGAACGTATATCTAAGGCGAGAAGTCTCCAATATTTTGAATTCGTTGTTTGTTTTTTCTTAAGGACGTGATAAAGTTGAGCAGTTGTTTTTCTGTCGGAAAGAAATAAAAAAGGGGTGTGAAAATTTTTTTACACGCGTTAAGCATTTAAAATAAAACATGCCGCACATCTTATTCTTTATTTTATTACTTTCTATCTTAGTTTTTATTCCCTAATAGATTTTGTAATTAAGGATTTTAATATTTTATAACTTGATTTCCATCAATATAAATTCAAGTTCGAAAGATATATTAACGGAAATTAGGCTTATTTTAGCAGTTGTTTTCTGTTGTAAAAAAAAATAAGAAAAATTTGTGGAAATTTCTTTGTACGTGCTAAGCAATTAAAAAATACCTCACAGCATCTGCTTTACTTTATTCAATTTTTATTCGTTACTAAATTACGGTACTAAATTATGGATTTTAACATTTTAAAACTAGGTTTTCATCTGTAAAATTGCATAACAGAATAAATTCAAGTTTTGAAAACTATACTTACAATTGAGAAATTATTTTAATTTCTCAACCATTAATATACGGTCTCAATAGCCCTCGTGTAGCAAAAAGTAGACCAAAACTCTCCAAAATAAACCAAACCATACCAACCATTAGTATAACTGAGCATTTAAAATAAAATATACCACCGAGCTTTCTTTGCTTTATTATTTCGTATCTTAGATTTCATTCGTTAATAAATTTGGATACTAAGGATCTTAATATTTTATAATACGGTTTCTGTCAGTAAAACTGTATAGAAGTACAAATTCAAATCAGAAATTTATGATAGGGTTTGAAAAATTATGCCTGTTTTAGCAGTTGTTTTGGGGACGGAAATAAATAAAAAAAGGGCGGTGAATTTTATTTATTGTTTTTGAATTTTCTGTAACCACAGTCTATGAACACAATTATTCAATATTATTAAACTTTGCTAAAAATTAATTTCTAAACTTTCTGTGGTCACAAAAGAGAGCTATGCTATGCATTTCCCTCTCATATTTTCTGTGATTTATAGAGCCTGAAAATTGAAATGAATACCCTATGAAACAGAAATGCAACTTTTCAATTACTTAATTTTAATTGAATGATTAAAAAATTATTTAAAGAAAAAAATTAATTTTAAGAACAATATGAGTATCATTCCACTTCCTCAATATTCATCCAGTTTATTATGCATTTAAAACACCTTCATTGAGGGGGAGCAGTTTCTTTTCCCACGGTTTGTTAGAAGAGACAGTTAAAAGTATAATTTATAATGTTATTTGTATTTGAGAAAACACATTTTAATATAAGCACTAATTCATTATTAGTTATATAGTTTAAAAGAGGCTAATTCATGATTAAAATATGTTGTGTTTCCCCTAAATATTGTATTTGTAAATTATTGTGTTATACTTCTTTTTTTTTTTTTTTTTTTTTTTTTTTTAAACAGTATTCAAGTTATTTCTTCCTTTAATCTCCGAAGTTCTTTTCGTTGGTCGTTGGCAAAACAAACGTTGGGAAATAATGTACTTTTATAATTTGGTTAAAGAAATTAATTGCAGACTTGCCGGAAAGATGCTAATATTTTTATATGT
>CM063503.1:91606182-91621182 GCA_032207245.1 Pardosa pseudoannulata | reverse complement strand
GTGGAATTCTTGTGTAATAAAAGACTTTTGGAATGTTCTGACCTGAACGGGTAAAAAGGATTTCAGTCTTCGTAAACATATTACTGAAAAATTTTCTGACGATTGATGTGTATGAAAATATTTTAAAGAGAAATTATGAAAAGAACATTGCCAGAAGGATCTCAATAAAAATTTCATTAATAAATATAGAAAACACGTATATCAGGAATTTATTTCTATCGAATACCGTGTCATAAATATGAATTTTCCTATTTCTTATATTGTAATATAGTTTTAAAAACGGGAAGTCGCTTGTAATTGAGGACTTTAAGAATCCTAAGAAAATATTGAATAAGGAAGTAAGTATTCGAGGTTATAATTGCTGAAAATTTTCCGTATAATTAATATGTATGTAATTGTTTTAAAGGGACTGAACACGTGTAATAGGGGACTTTTTGTGGGATTTAAGCAAAAGTTTTAGATGAATAAATAAAGGATGAACATTTTGAACTTTTATTTTCAGTATAATACCTATGTCGTAAATATGTTTGAGTTACGGATTAAGTTTTTATTTCTTGTATTGTAACTACATCGAAAGGTGGGGATTTTTGTGTAATAGAGTAATTCTGGAAAGCTATAAGTAAAAATGTTATATAAACTATTAACACTAGATTGCCCGAGATTTCTTGTATACCTATATTGCCCAAAAACAGTCAAAATGACTGTATTGTGAAAAAATAACAAATATGTAAAGAAATTTGTGTAAAATTAATTTTTAATATTATATAATAAAGGAGGGCGGAAGTAACTACAATTATTCAGAAACCCATTTATATGTTATAGAAAAAGTCACCAAATTCTAAGAAATTGTGTCATTATATTTCATAATTGTTTTTCTAATTGAAATTAAAAAACAGTCAAAATGACTGTCTTGTGCAATCTAGTGTTAAATATATAAACGAGAATAAATTCAAAAAATGACTTTCTTTTATAGAGAACACCTGCGTTATAAATGTGTTTACATTATGAAAAAAATTTTTCTATTTCTTACACCACATTAAAAATAACATTCGTTTTATTATTACCTCCGTAATGCATATTTGATTTTTGACAGTTTTGATTATGAAGATTACAATGGACAGAGTATGCAATTGTTACAGGCAAACTATGGAACTCAGGCATTATGTAGAATGCACGGTTATTCCGGTACAAATCTTGGATGTTATCAAGACATCGGATAAATTGCATGTTAAATAGATATACAAAGGAATGTATGTTATTAGGATGTGCTCAGGATATAATAGGGATATTTCCTAGTTTTATCTAAAGAATAACAATTACACTAAATATATTTAATTCCATATTCAATTTTTGCCTCATTCATTACATTGTGCCTTGTTCTGTTACGAAATTAACCACTATTGCTTATTCTTTCATTTATTTAGTCATGAAAGGAATACTTCTTTCGTATGAGCAGAATTTGTGTCTTCCTCTGTTAAATTTACATGCTTTCTACTTAGATATTTCTATTAAAAATTAAATAATGAGAAAATAGCAATAAAAGTTATTAGATTTTGAGTACATGAGAGTACTTAAAATAGAAAATCTGACCCTCTGAAATGCTAGCATGATTAAGGATACTTTAAAACAAACCTGAAATTTGACAAACTAAATGCATTTGATAATTAACCTTTAAACTTGTACAAGAGGAAAATTGTAGCTTAGTTTTCAGCCACTTGAAAGCTGATATACTATTTTCCTCTTTAACAAGTTTAAAGGTTAGTTATCAACGTGGTCTAAAATCCACTTCGTCTCTTCATCTGTTAATTACATGTTCTAATTTTAAATTTTATTTCAAGGGATTTTAGGTGACCCCTTAAAACGTTTATTTCAGCTCTGTTAAAAAAAAAAAAATTATATATATATGGCAAGATTTAGTTTTCATAAAGTTTGATTAACGAAGTAATCTAAAGTGCCAAAATTTTGAAAGGTTTTCTAGAGCTGGTATATAAACCTAGTGAAAAGATAATATCTTAAGGAAAGAAAAAAGGAGACAGGATTGTGAGCCTATGTGCGTTGGAATGAAGGCGTATCGTAATAGAAAAGGAACTTCAATTTTACGCGGATATAATTTAATCTTGTGTGAGAAATAAGCTCCGAGTCTGCATCAGATACCCTCTAGAATAACCACACCGTAAAATCCATGTCTAAGTCCATTTCTTTAACTTAACTTCCATTGGAGAAAACTCGAACTTTTCTCTCTCTACTCAGGGAGTCTCGATCCAGTAAATTTTTTACGCAGCAGTTTTCTTCCCCGAGTAGATCCGGCAATTCTCACAAAATTCAGGAAACTTCCAAAAACGAAATAAGTGCAACTTACGTAATCATTCCAGCCGTTTCCCATTTCTTTCTCTTATTTGACTACCCCCTGTTTTTCCACCCCCTTCCGAATTTTCTACTCCCTCCCCCCTCGGCTTCGGAGCAAGTTCTTTGATAAAGAGAAAGCCTGAGCCCCTGGCTTTTCTTTCGCTTTCCCCCCTCTCCCAGTGTACTAACCCCTAGCTAGCTTTTCTTTGTGTTTGGACATATAAATCTTTCAGGATGCTTTTCCTTTTTAAAACGTGCTCTAATGCGCTTCCAATCACTGTAATGCACGCTTGCTTTCCTATCTTTTCTCTGGTCCCTCAGACTTGGTTTACTGGAGGGACCATGTCAAAATTAACAGATGACACAAATAGTATTGCTACCAGAAAATGTTTCATGGTAGGAACTGCTACATGAAGTGAAAATATATTTTAATCGTACTTTTCTCTAACCCCATGGGAGTGTCACTAGTAAATAAATAAATATATATATAAACATATTTTTTAAAACAGTTGCTATATCCCTCAACCAAGCTCCAGTTTTTATCTCCTTGAGATCTGGTAATTTACTTTTGATGAAAAATGGGAGATAACAAGCATGAATTTCAAATTTCGAGGTAATATAAAAAGATTATATATTGTAGTGTTTAAATGATAGTTTTTAAAAGGGTCTTTCTCAGTTTAAGCCCATTAAAAATCACTGAATCATTTTTAATGTAAATAACTTATTCTGTTATAATATATAGATGATGCGCAATATTAAAAGTTGAAATGTATTTTCAATATTTTTTAACGATATTTTCAAAGCAATTCAAGGTGGCAGTGTTTCAAGTAAATGGTTAATAAATAAGTATTAATATACATCAAAAGTTCTCATATTTTTTAATAAAATAATTTTTTAGTTTTGAAGAAATTTCAATATTTATATATGTTTAAATTTATTCTTTTGGTTTTATGATTAACTGCATTAAAACTATATAAAATAGCAAAATACATCACTTCATCAAATAAAAATTGATGATGTAATAAAATTTAAGACTGGCAAACATTTATATTGAAATTCTACGTATGTACAGTAATTAGATTAAAAAAAAAACTCAGATATTTATATTTAATGTATAACTGTTATCCTGGACTCCAGAAATGTTGACTCTAGAAGTGATCGCTTCCTCAAAAGTAAAGATAGTTGGTATTGAACAGAACTGAAGCACAAAATTGATGATCCTTAAATGGAAAAGCCGAGGTTTTTTCCTTCTCATATTTTTTCTGTAATTTTTTAAATCACCTGCAGTCACATAGCGCTGGAAATGGGAAAACCAAATATCTAAGATCAACACATTAAATAGGTTACTGTACTATCTCTCTATTGAATGGCTGACACATAATTTATTCTCTTCAAAAGTTAAGTCAATATAGGGTTCATTTTCCTTCCGAATTCACCAAATATTTAACTGTTAGTTTACCCTTCCTTTTATTATCCGTTACATGCGCATCTATCACTGAAGGCAGGGGGAATATTTATTTACGGGGGAAAAAATTATGATCCGAACACGTATTTCGAAAGATTTGTTAGTTTTCGCTTAAGTCACGAAACTAAACAAAATAGCTTTCAAATTTTTCAATTTTCCCGTTTTGAGTTTAGAAAATTAAGCTAATTGAGACTATTCAAAAAATTATGCAATTTATATAGGATTTTTTAAAATATAGAGTTACAAAATATGCCAGCAAGGTGTGTTGGATCCAATCATTTTTTTTTCCGGATATTTACTTTTATGACTTTGGGAAAACTTTGTAAATGCACTTTTGAAATTTTCTATAAAAAATAATTTATTTAATTCCTTTCCTGCTAATTAACCAGCAAAATATTTATTATTAATCTCAATGATATATTTTACACCATACCAAATATGAAAAGACGAACTTAATATTTTTAGAAAAGTTTACCTATTGACATAAAATTTTTAAAAAGGTGTTGAAAATAAACAAGTTCCTGTAGTAAATTTAACTTTTGATTTATTTTCTAAATACTACTTTAAGCATAAAATGAGTATTCTAAATATTGTGACATAGATTTATCTCTAAGCAAGTCATTTCAAGTTTATCCCTTCTACTGAAAATTGATTGTAGCTTTGCCAATTAAAAGTAGCAAAACAAAGCCTAGTGGAACAAGGCATCTTTAGTTCATTAATTCTTTCATACAAGTTACGGAATATTAAAAAAAAAATACTTCAAATCTTTATAAAGCTTTCGTAGTCCAGTTGCGTACGTAATATACATTTAATTAAAAGAAACTGTACAGAAGCTACTCTAAGCTACAATTTATTCAATTGGCAGTCAAAATTTAAAAGTTTGTTATTTATTTTGATTTTATAATAGCGAGATCGGAATTAATAACAAAATATTATAATAAAAACAACTAAATGTTATAAGAATCATTTTTTAATTAGCTTAACATCCGTATATATTCGATTATTTATTCCCGTATTATAGATATTTATAAGTTTTCCAAAAGCCACATTAATAACATTCGATTGTTAAAAGTTTAAATTTTTTCCCCAGTGGTCATTCAAATATGGATAATAATAATAATAATAATAAAATCTGGTACAAGGCTCTTCAAAAATTTTCGAATTCCAAAAGTAAGGAAAAAATTTAAAAGATCCTCTAAAATGAAAAATTGCTACCCTTTCATACTACTCATTCAAACGAAAATCCAAACTTAAAAGTTTAAATTTATTTTCATTTAGTAAAAGTAAAATCAGAATTAATAATCGTAAGAGATTCCTAAAATATGTAAATACAGGCTTGCAACTGCTGACGTACTTTCAAAAAGGTGAGAAAAGTGACAAATAATACAGAATAAGTGACTAAAAAGTGACTAAACATTAAAAAAAAGGGATATTTTTTTCTCCTCTTGATTACAGATGCTGTTATTAAGATTTTTCTATTTATTTTAACTCGAAATCCAATGATTCATGCAAGACATGATTTTAGCGCCAAATACAAAAAAGGTTAAAAAATTTTGTTTAACACAACTCAACATTGCTTTTTATTCAAGAAAATCTATAAATTAGATTTTAATACATACAATACATTAATTTTATAATCACAATTTTCTGCATATATTAATGATGTTTTGAAATATGTACATAGCTAGATTAGAGTATCTAAACAAAAATTGTGAAGAAAAAGAGAAATGTGTGCTATGACGTAAAATACTTTAATGTATTAAATGTACATTTCAGTACAAATGTAAATTTCAGGAACTTCTTTACGACTTTTTAAAATCACTAAATTATGGAAACCATATGACTCATTACATTTTAATAGGAAAAATAAGATTAGAGCATCGCATTTTTGGTCTTTTATTAAAATATTTTGTTATTAATTCAGATTTTCTTTTTTCAACAACAGACTTTTGCTGTGATACACCATGATAAATGTGACTAACAGTGACTGTTTACTTAAAAAAGTGACTAAAAGTGATCAATTGTAAAAAAAAGTGACTAAAGGTGAGAAAAGTGACGGAATTGCAAGCCTGTAAATATTGTAAAATATTTTTCTAATCAACCTAATCTCTGTTCGAATAATTATTTCCATAAAATAACTATCTGAAAGAACTGCAAAAACGGCAATAACTTTCAATTGTTAAAAATTAAAATCTCCTTCTCAGTGCAAATTCCAGAATGGATAAAAAAAAACCTGGTACAAGGCTCTTCAACAAGTTTCGGCACATATATTTTTCGGACTCCCAGAGGTAAGGAAACCGTTTTAAAGACCATTTAAAACCAAAAATACATAAATAAGAATTTGAACTAGAGACACCTCCTAAGTAGAATCCAGCTCTCTTTCTCACACGCGGGCTGCTTTCCCCCTGCCTCCTGAATCTGACATCTTTATTACCTCATTCTGGGAATCTTTTGACGAGGACGCCTGGTAGCTTCGTCCAGACGTGAATATTTTATGTGTCTTTTGACTGTACAGTTACAGCTGGTCTCATTTGTTGGTGCTAGTAGTCTACAGCACCAGAAAGGGGGAAAAAAGAGAGAGCCTCTTTTAATTGATTTTTTTATGACTTGTTTACTTGAGTTAAAGAATTTTGCTGTTCACAGTGGATTAACTCTGAGTGGTGTTCAATTTGATTATTTATCTTAATGATTATAGTAATGATATGGAAATTTCCACGGCTTTTAGCTGATGACTAATGCTTTAGTAGAAGCCTCATCAAAAATAATCGCAGAAATGCAGCATTATGATGTAATCATCTATGAATTGATCAAGGTGCTAGAAGAAACAAAAATTCTACTTTTCATATGTAGTTTGTATCTTTGTAGCTCTAGTGAAACTATACTATTTATTTTAGATCAATGATAAAACTTATCATATATTTCAGGCCAATTAATGCATCGTATCTCAATAGATAGCAAATAAGAAATCAGAAGCTGGAAGTAAAAACTCTACAGAACATACAGTAGTTTTAATCTGTTCTTCAAAATTTTCATTTATCTCTAACAAAATAAATAGCTACGATTTCATAACTACTTCTAATTTTTAAATCTACAACTTTGCTAAGAAAGGGTACAGTAGTGTGTAATTTCTATTCTCCTTCAGAAGATGAATGGTAGATTATATTTTAGGAGGTCAATTGTGTTGTATAAATAAAAATGAAAACTGTTCATACAAGCAGACAAATAGCAAACAGGAAATCGGAAGCTAAAAGTGAAAACTCAACAGAACATAGAGTAATTTTAATCTGTTCTTCAAAATATTCATTTATCTCTAACAAAAATAAATAGCTCACATTTCATAAATATTTGTAATTTTAAATCTACAAGTTTACTAAGAATGGTTACAGTAGTGTGCAATTTCTATTCGCCTTCAGAAGACAACATGGTAGATTTTATTTTAGGAGATCAATTGTGTTTGGTAAATGAAATTAAAACTGTTCATACAAGCAAACAAATAATAATAAAACACTGAAAGGACTGAAAATTTCTACAGGGTACAACAGTATTAAGCTTAGAGAATGGCGCAGTAAATAAATATAATAGCACATATAAAATGAGTTTCCTTTTCATAAAATAACCGTGAGAAGTCATTAAAATGAAAAGTATATAATTAAATTTATTCTAGTCCTTATTCTAGCCTAAAATTTTGATTATAACTCAGTAGAAAATTTGGAATAGATAATCCGTTCATTTGTTGAATCTCTCTAAACTTGAACCATAGAACGTATATTTGAAAAGTACAAAGGAAACTTATTTGGTCTTAACGATAATTTGTTCCAGTACAGAATGGTGCAAACATTAATAGAACATTAAAGAACAAAGGACAACATTTGGCATAAGTTGGAAATACATCTTTTTAGCTCTACATTTATTTTAATAAGTCTTGTCATAGTAATGTAATTTATAGTCTGGGATAAACTGGGATGGTATGCTTACTTCATTATGTTTTAATGATTCATATCTGAATTTAGAATGCGCTTAGCAAAAAATATGCGTTATCATAAACAGATACTGGTTTTTAGGTATCAGTTATTGCTTAAATAGAAATGCTCCACAATTAAAGTTTTGATTCTACCTTTTTTTTAAAAAAAAAATACCTTTATCTTATGCAAAAATCTTTTTTTGAGCAGTAAGAGAATCCTCATTTATGACACTACTAATACTTGAACAGTTCTAGGAAAATAAATTGCTTCATGCGGTGGCTATACCATCTTTGTTTACTCGCGTAGAAAGTTAAAAATACATTTCTTTCGGCTGTGTGATGGGGGTTTGGATATTCTTAGCTATTGCTTATAAGTCACAGCCTGAACGTAAATCTTTCTAAGATCCTTGGCCAATTGGGAAGGAGAAAAGAAACGGTGGAGGACCAAAGGGAATTTACGCAAAATACGACGTCGCTATTGTTCTCTCCAGGAATTTGTGAAATGATTCACATACCACAGTCACTCTGGTTATTATAAATTAAATAACATTAGCACACTTAAAGTGTCTTTGAATAGTATCATCGTATAACATGTTGAATTCCTTCTGTTTTTTAATCAATAGTCTATTAAAAGATTCATATCTGATGAAACGATATTAATGAAATTATTACTAGTAAGTATAGAGATGAGTACTAGTAAGTATAGATATGAGCATGGAATATTAAAAATTTAATGTGATATTAAAATGAGTGTAGTTAACTCGTGAGTATACGTAAGGGATATTTTATCCTCTAAGGACTTTTGTTTCATGATGGGTTGGAAAAAACATTAGTTCCACTTTTGGAGTAGATATGTGGAAGCTATTATTTTCGAGTATGTGAGTATGTCATACCTGAGCGAGTTCTTAAGTCAGTCCATTTATAATTCATGATTACGATAACTTTAAAATATATTCTTAGTAATTAAAAAAAAATTAGTTTATTATTATTATTTATTTATTCCTTTTTTTACGGGGGATACAATGGTCCTTGATATTATTATAAAGGATCTACTTCACTACAAAGAACTAGACGATAGCGATTCAATAGTAAAAGGTGAATTTTATGTTGGTAATATTAAAATAAAAACTATTAAAAGAATAATAATCATCAGTATTTGAAGAGAAGGATTTTAAGAAGTATAATTAGGAGACATCCAGTAATAAACACCTTCAAAAACTGTCGTAGATGTGCCCGTTCCTTAAATGCTTGAAATATTCAGTTCCGTGATGATATACTAAATATCATTGAACGGGAGTACAGAAATATCAGCATATGTGTTGCCTTAACATCAATCTCTTATTACTGCCAAGGATTTCAGCTTTCAGGAGGGCCCCAAACAGCCTAATTATCAATTTTTACGAGAAGGCATAAGTTAAAAAATGTGTGATCTTTCATGTGCGTGAGAAGTTTAACTCCAAGAAAAATTCAATACTTTAGTTTCTATTTGTGAGAACTGAAAAAAGTAGACGAAGGGGAACCCCAAAAGTATGCTGTGTCTGGGACACAAATTGTCTTAGTCTGGTTCTATTTACTTTTAACCCTTTCGAATTGCAATTTACCAGTTTGACTGGAGTGATGCCAGGTTAAATATTTTAAATATAGTTAAGATATTTTATTTGAACAGCTTTATTCTAATAACAAGTCATAAAAACACGAATTCAAATGACCTTTTTTTCTTTTCTTTGTTCTTCTTTATTTATTTTTAATTGCTTGCTTACTTTTCAGTAGGAGAATAGTAAATATTTTTAATATAGTTAGGATATTTTATTTGAACAGCTTTATTCTAGTTTATATCGTAAGTCATAAAAACACGAATTCAAATGACCTTTTTTTCTTTTCTTTGTTCTTCTTTATTTATTTTTAATTGCTTGCTTACCTTTCAGTAGGAGAATAGTAAATATTTTAAATATAGTTAAGATATTTTATTTGAACAGCTTTATTCTAATAACAAGTCATAAAAACACGAATTCAAATGACCTTTTTTTCTTTTCTTTGTTCTTCTTTATTTATTTTTAATTGCTTGCTTACCTTTCAGTAGGACTATAGTAAATATTTTAAATATAGTTAAGATATTTTATTTGAACAGCTTTATTCTAATAACAAGTCATAAAAACACGAATTCAAATGACCTTTTTTTCTTTTCTTTTACTTTATTTATTTTTAATTGCTTGCTTACCTTTCAGTAGGAGAATAGTAAATATTTTAAATATAGTTAAGATATTTTATTTGAACAGCTTTATTCTAATAACAAGTCATAAAAACACGAATTCAAATGACCTTTTTTTCTTTTCTTTGTTCTTCTTTATTTATTTTTAATTGCTTGCTTACCTTTCAGTAGGAGAATATAAGATATTTTATTTGAACAGCTTTATTCTAATAACAAGTCATAAAAACACGAATTCAAATGACCTTTTTTTCTTTTCTTTGTTCTTCTTTATTTATTTTTAATTGCTTGCTTACCTTTCAGTAAGATAAATCCTATATAGTTGATTTGCACTTAGGAAAGTTTTTAGTACTGCAATATTATTTTTAATTATCTTAATTGCATATCATTGCATATTAGTGTAAACCGACAGCATCAATTTATAAAAATTAATATTAAAATCAAGCCGGACATTTTAACAAGTGTAATCCTCGCAGTATTTCTTTATTATTTCTCAATCAGGAAATTATATATACAAATTAGAAATATTAACGAATAATAAGCTATTTCCTTATTATTTCCTTATTTAAATAAAATATAAGTATTTCCTAATTTTGGTACTCTTCAGTATTAAAAAGACAATTTCACCGCCTTTAATAATCTAATTGTTATCTTGACAACTCATTGTTTAATCTGCATATAGCTATTCTTATTACTTTTCATTTACTTTAGTTTTATAGCCTCCATTAAAAAAGTTAAGATATTAATAAGATTAGCAACATATTTTTTCCCAGTTTAGCATCTAGTACTATCTTGTATTTAAAGGAAATAGGCGTATGCGTATGTCCTGTGTACGATTTATTTTGAAAAGCCCATTTTATCACGCCGTTATCATTAAATGAAGCTAATGCTATCAGTTGCGATTGTAACCAAAATCTCTTCCTGCTTAAATTCGAATTTTCATTTCGATTGCGCAATCGGCCGCAAGAAAGCGATCTATAAACAGAGTGAAATGGCACATATATAACCCTCTTAGAATAAATAGAGAACGTACAGCAACGTAATCCACTTGGTTCGTCGCAAAGGGATTACAGACGTCGAGAAAGTCTAGCTCATCGATTTTTCTGGAATGGATGCCCCTAGATATTGGCACCGACTATTTCCTGTAGGCCTTTCCTTCTTTCCATAGGTTCAGACACGGTCTGAAGCCTATTTCGGATAAAGCCCAAACTTTCTTTTAAGTTGATCAGATTAAATCACGTAAGTGAACGAACGGACTGCAGATGTAAATCCCGCGCCGATACGAGAGCGCTAAAGGGGAATAAGAATTTACAATTGAGTTCGAAGGGGGACACTTAAGAAATGGTGGCTATCATGAGGTTCTTCAGATGCCGATTTTGTTAGCTAGATGTGGGCTAGGAGTGAATAAGATAACGATTATCACTGTGGAAAAGAAATCAAACTAAAGCAGGGATATTTTTTTTGTTGTAGTTGTTTTGTTTTACGATACAGGCTGTAAATAAAACTTTTTTTTATAGAAGTTCTTAGGGATTATTGATTAAACTTCCATTAAAAATTCTTTTATTTTATACTTGAAAATAACATTTCAAGCTAAGAAAAAATTGTTTAAAGTACACCCTCAAAATACATTAATACAAAATGTTTCAAATATGATCCATTAAATAATTAATATATCATAAAAAAAATTTAATATCATAAGCTCAATAAATCTATAATGCTTATAAACAAAAGTTGTGTCTTAAAATTATTAATTGATAAATGTATTCTGTTATTACATGATGTTTATATTGTCTATTAGAAGTAAATTTCACCTGTTTTGCTGGATTGCTTTATTATATAAAGCGCATAAAGAATTTAAATACAGATGGATAGTACAATTTTACCATAAAAATAAAAATTTTCTTTAGACATTTTTTTGTTCTAAAAAAAGATATATTTTTTTTTTGTAAAAATATTGTACTGTTTTATTTCTAAAATTTTCACTGCGAGATTAAAAAAGAAATTTTCGTATGGAATATTTCAGTTCATTTTAATTGTTTACACTAAAAAAATATACTTGTAAGGTTATTAAGTATTATTTGTTGGCATATAAACTTTAGAATGTTTACTTAAGTATGGCATGATAATATCCTCTGGCACAACGCTGAATCCATATTAGAATACGCCATTTCATAATGAATTAAGTCACAGGATTAAAAAAAATACTTCATTAAAAAAAGAAAAATCAGTATTATTTAGGAAGGCTTCAATATTATATTTGAATCGGTATTATATTTGAATCTTGAATATTGAAAATAGTAATAATTTAAAAGTATGTAAAAATGTGTAATATCAGTTCGGTTGTAAAATCGTTAAACATAAAAAATAAAATATTTTTTAGTTTCAACATTTAAGTTGAAATTACAAATAAAATAAAATGAGTTGAAATTGCAAATAAAAGAAAATGACCATAATAAAACATTCCCACAAAAACAGTGCAAAATTGCTAGTAATATTATACATTTTTAAACATGGGGTCCTAAAAGCAAACAAATCCTTCCAACCAGAAATGTGAAAAAGATTGTTAAACCTATCAGAAAAATTGCTTAAAAATTGTCTTACCTCAATGTAAAGTTATCCATCGCACTAGTTTAATCCAATAAAATAGGCATAGCATAATCCACCATGTTAATTGAGATTCACCAAAAAGTGAATATTTTCATCAAAAATATATCACAGTTGACTAAAATAGCTCAGAATCATTCATATCGCAATATACACTGTTAATCACAACCTGAGACTGCGTACATTTTTCTAAAATCCATTTAATTTCACAGAACCACGAAACGTACAAGATATCTATGTTGTCTCCCGATAAATTTTAAAGTAGGAAGCTAGAAAAAAATCTTTCCTGAATTCGGGTGGGTCATTTGTTGTTCCCCTTAGGCTACCCCCTGTGGTGTCCACCACTCCTGTTTCGGTCACGTGAGGCAATAATGCTGATTAAAGATCCGCTTGTCATCGCCGTGTTTTATGGCGCTGTAAAAGTGACGTAACTAGACAGTGGGGTCTCAGTAAAATAGCCTTATACGATGCCTCCGAGGACGCACCTCGTAGCATCTCGAGGGTATGGTCACCTTAACAGTTCGGTGACACTTCCTTTCCCTTAATTTACAAGGCCGTAAAAGTGCTGATCCATGCGTAATTGTTAGCCTCTTCTGTCGCGTATCGGAGGAGCTCTACAATACAGGAAGCTGTCTTTGTATGGTTATCTTCTATTTGATCAATCCCAGGAAGTTTTAGGACGGAGTAGCAATTATCTCAGGATTGGAGACTATTTCACTATTTTTTTTTTCTTTGGGCTTAGACAAAAATGATATCATGGAAAAAAACACAGTAAAAAAAAATGCTTTAATACAACTAAAACTTATCATTGAAATTATATTTTATTCTCCAGCGCATAGCTAGGCAGAAATATCTATTTGACCAGTCCTAAGACATTTTGGAACGGCTTACCAATTATTTCAGAATAACACATATATTTCACTATTATTTTTTTTCTTCACTAAAAACTAAAATGATACCATGTGGAAAAATGAATTAAAAAGCATCTGTTTTAATACTTTCTAACACATCTAAAACTAGTTATCAAAATTATATTTTATTTTAGAAATTTAGTGGTTGTACTGGAAATTCTTTAAAAAATGTTTTGCTGAATCATTTCACACGCAGATTTTTATTTCTGAGAGTTTAAAACTTTTAGTTTTTTCTATATCAATTGGCGAGTAATCATGCTTTGGAAATGAGATGCAATGATAAATCTTTATACAGCTGTCAATATAAGTGTATTTATTCCGTTGTTGTTCGTAATTTTTCTAATACAATAATATTAATAAAGCATACATTATTTTAGGTACGGAAGAAAAAGTGACAATTTTTTTAGAAACATTTAATATTAGAACTAAGAGCATGGGGTATGCTATAATCAATTAACAGGCGCATATTTCTTTCTTTAAAGATATTATAATTCATCCACTAAACTATCAGGGTAAATACATCAATGTATAAAGTTAAAGTTATGTAATAATATCTTAATGATTTCTCAAAATATAAGAAAAGATTTTTATTAATTTAATTTTTATTTCTCTTGATAAATCTTTCACTTATTTAGAAAATAAATATATCTTAATAATTCTAAGTGAAGCACTTTACCGTTTAGTTCTAAAATGATACCATGTGGAAAAATGAATTAAAAAGCATCTGCTTTAATACTTTCTAACACATCTAAAACTAGTTATCAAAATTATATTTTATTTTAGAAATTTAGTGGTTGTACTGGAAATTCTTTAAAAAATGTTTTGCTGAATCATTTCTTTATTTCATTCAACAATAGATAGATGTATAATACATGAACCCGTCTGTGCATGGATACTTATTCAAAAAATCTCAGGAAGATTTTGAACAGCCTAAAAATTTAACTACTGATAAAAACTTTGAATTTTTCCCCATTATTTTCTTTGAGCTAAATAGCAAAATGGTGCTGTGGAAGAAAAATACATTAAAAATTTCTGTATAATAGTTTTTTTAATACAACCACTAATAATCAACGAATATATATTTTATTTTGGATTTTGAGCACTCAAACTCGAATAATTAAAGTATTGTTTTGCTATATCTTTTTTTTTTTTTTTTTTTTTTTTTCCCAGATCATTCTGTGATAGATAGCTCTACATTACTGATATTCTATCTGTCACAGGAAGCTTTAGAATGGTGTAAGATTTATCTCAGATAAGACACTTTAAAAATTTCTCCATTATTTCCTTTGAATTGCAAATGGAAATGATTCCCTGGGACAAAAATACATTAAAAATATTCACTTTTAATAGTTTTTTATACATCTAAAATTATTCATACAATTTATATTTTATTTTAGAATTTTAACAATCAAAGTTGAAATTACTTAAAATATTGTCTTGCTTTATAATTTCTTCCTTTTATTCTGTAATACAGTTTTAGTGAGTGTAGATAAATCAGTGAACATTC